>JAQPZY010001685.1:8810000-9402500 GCA_029931535.1 Margaritifera margaritifera | reverse complement strand
GTAGCTCGTAGTCTCAGTGATCCTGGACTATATGGCATTGGGACATGTCACCTTCTGTATAAAGGGCTGACTGGCAGTGACGTGATCGAGTCACTTCCTCTTCGAACAAAACTACAGTCTGCTTTTGCCCCTTGAAGGAATTACATTTAGGTTTACACACCCTTTGAATTAATAAGTATTGTTACGGGCGCATTAGGAGCCAGCAGCTGGCAGAAGTATAGACAACATTCATAACGCTTATTTAATCCTTAAAAAGTGAAATGTTCTTTCAAGATCTCCAGTCTGGTAACTTGTTCGGACTAATTCATGTAAAAAAAATCCATACTTTGTAATTTATATATATATATATATATATATATATATATATATATATATATATATATATATATATATATATATATATATTCCCAGAAACAAATTCAAGCCCATAATCTCTCGGTCTCAGCTTTCTTCTCTATTTACTTATCATACTTTTTGTTTCAGTAATATTAAGGGAGTCATAATAATTGGATAATCAAATTTCGGTAAGTATTATCGCAATTTGTTATCAAGCAATTGGACTTCTACCTAGCCATCTTATTTTTAACCATGAAAAAATAGTATGTGCAGATCTATCTATAGAACTATGTATTATGTTTCTATAATGATCCATAAAGAAATAAGTATCCCAATTATGTCTGCATTTTCTGTGATTATAATTTCAATTGTTCTGTGGGAATAATAATTATGAACAATTTAAGTTCAAACTTTCTGTCCTATAAACAGTGGTTCTGTGAGACGTACATATAAAGATGATCAATAGACACACCACACACGCACACACACACACACACACACACACACACACACACACGCATATATATATATATATATATATATATATATATATATATATATATATATATATATATATATATATATATACACCTAGAAGTGGGAATATGTCAGATACAAAGGGATAGATTCTGAAATTGGACCATATAATTAATTGATAACAGGCCTACAATCTACATGTATGGAATTGGAATACGTATGGCAGTATGAACAGCTTGTTGATGTAGACGCGGTTGATAATCAACACGACATTGACGCATTGAACGTAAAGTCTGGCTGCGAATGAGCATCTAACATACAATACCTCTACGAATATTCAGCATTATGCAGAAAAAGAGATTTGTCAAAAGCGACCAGGAACATTGCCTGTATTTTAATTGTGTGAAATTCATACATACTGCTTTTTAAAAAAATAATTTTTGTTTTTAATTTTCGTTTGCTTTTATTAGTATTTGTTTCATTTATATATCAAATGCGAAAATGAGTTATACACTGAGAATTTATATTTCAAGAATCCCACCCCACTCCTCTGCGGGTTAGGGGATGTAGAAAAGGCCTGACACGCCCCCATGCCTGTTGTAAGAGGCGCCTAATGGACGCAGTCTGCTAGTCATGGGTTTCGTACCGTGTCGGTAGAGGAATAGATCCTGATAAATGAGTAGAGTAGAGTCCGAGTTGTTACCACCCCGACGCAACACAGTACTTTGGCTTCAACTTCAGCAAAACGGATGGACGGAAGGACCAATTGGCTTGCCACACCAAACTGCCGTGGATATGTCCGCGGTCCGGCCAGCCAAAAACCCCGGCAATATGAAGTAGGTGGCAAGGTGTGGTACTAGCGAAATAGGGCGATCCGGCCAGCAAAATCATCGCCAAATCCCCCAACAAAGTACGTAGTTTAAACATGGCAGTTGAAATGTCAGTTTGTTTGGGGACGGAATTTAGCCCCAGGCCCCCAAGGTTCATTCAGAGCCGATTTTCGCCACGTCGAGCTCTCCTCTCAATGCACACTCGAGATCTGCGCCGGCACAGCGTTGTCAAACAAAGACTTGTTGAAAACCGATTTTCATCTCAGCAAGCCTTCCTTCTCAAAGTTGAATTGATATGGTTCAAGGGAAACAACTCTTACATAATCCCACGCTAATGACAATAACGAGTTGTCTATTGTACCTAAATATAACTCTCAGTCGATTTTACGGAATTTATATTACACTATACAAAAGTTCTCTACAGCAAGTCCGAATAAAGTATTTGTCTTGTTTGAGACGTGAACAGTGGTTTAGAAAGAAAAAAGAGGAAATGATACTTTTTTATGTTTAATTCAAAGAAAGTTCCAAGTTGAATTAGATGTAGAGAGAACATTCATTTAATCATATCGGATTACATATATCAGTATATATTACGCCTATGCATCTTTTCTTTTGTCTAAATCTAGTTAATGTTAATTTATTGCAACCAAACACATTTTTTTAGAATTGAAAACAGTCTGATATAATTCGTTTCCCTTTCTATATATTGTTGTAGTATACAATATAATTATTGTGTACTACTTCTTTTCAAATTTCTTACATGAGTTTGTATACAGAAGAAACGGTGCATTTAGCATATGATTATATATATATATATATATATATATATATATATATATATATATATATATATAGAGAGAGAGAGAGAGAGAGAGAGAGAGAGAGAGAGAGTTACAAATATAAACCAAATCGAGTTGAAAGTGTTATCCCTGAATCTTACAGGAGGATGCGTTATAATATAAAGTGAAGTTTAAAAAATGGAGAAAGATTTTTATTATATAAGTTCGATAATTTTTTAGTCGTACTCTACTGCGCTCACCAACCATCACGCATAATCACACATCCTCGTGTAGGATCTAGGGATAGCACCTGCCACTCTATATTTGTAATTTTCTATGATAACATCTATATGCCTTGATTTTTGTCGTAGGGATACGGAGCGAATGTGTACTGAAATGAGAATTAATTTACTGGGTCTATATACTAGTTTGTCTGATATGCACTAATGCCTATATCAGCGAATTTATTGCATTATATTTTGGTGATATGTGCTTGTTCGAGAGTGTAAAGGGGCTGGTTCGTGCAGGCAAGGCAATAGGTGTCGTAACCCGGTTATCAGGGCTCGAACTGTAGTAGAGTACGAATTTAAAAAAAAAATATCTAACCTGTGTGTTTATGTGCCGATCGCAATTTGATTTACATTTGGATGGAACATAATATCGGTACAAAAATATATACACGGAGGAAAACTTGCACGGTTACAAAAGCTAGGCTTTAATTCTTTCTTGTTTCTGAGTAACTGTTTACATATGCAGTTAAACCTTCTGTAAAAACAGGATATCGAACTGGACGTTCTACTTACAAGATTTTTATACTTATTTTTTTAAAGAAAAAGAAAACATGAATCACAAAACGTTTTGAAAATCTAATAAATCTTTGCTAGAAGATAAAGACTGCTTTCACAATGAACAAGTAATTAGAAAGTGTAAAAGTAACTATAAACGTGCTGAACAAATATATACTTATTAACAATAATCAAGATTCAGAGCCACACATTAAAAAAAAAGAAAAATGATTTTTGAAACTATAATTTTAGAAATTAGACAAAAACCCATTTAAGTTTACTCCTTCAAGAAAAGACAGGAAGATCAACTCGAAAAGCAAGTTGCAAAAGAAATAGAAACTCTAGAACAGGCAAATAAACGCGAGGAATTTTCTCTTTTGAAAAATAGACAAGATGAACTAATGTAAACACGGAGAAAAAAAATGGAATAATTTTAAGTAAAGTCACATGCAAACTTGATTAAAGGTGGTGATTTTTAAACTTCGCAGATATAGATTAAATTAGTAATCTGATCACTGAATTGAGAAAACATGATGGTAGTTTAACTAATAGCCAGACAGACACTTTAGAAGAAGGTAAATTGCATTATCAAAATTTATACATTTATAAACATGTTGATACATTTAATCTTGAATCTATTTTAAGTTACACAGATATTTCGAAAGTCAATAGTGCTCAAAGTTAATCTTTTCGAAGACCTATCTCACATTTTGGATCAAAGCTCAACTATGCAAAATATCCCAAATAATACGAGTTCTGGCTCAGATGTATTTACAGTTCAATTGTTTTAATTTTTGTTTTAAAGATATTGGCCACTTCTTTTTAAGAGCAATAAACTTTCCGCATGTATCAGAAGAATTATCATCTATACAGAAAGAGAGGTAAATACATGTATACTTAATGGGGATAGGGCAAAACAATATGTACAGAATTTGATGTCGGTATCTCTTTTAAATGTTTCCTATATAATAGTCACTACTTGCATCGCAAATAGGATGAAAATGGTTTTTCCTGATATCATGAACGCTCTACATAAAAACTTGTAACAAAGCCATATTTATTACTTTCAATAGACTTTGAAAAAGCATTTGATTCTTTAGTAAGTTCTTTTATAGATAAAGTGCTACTCATTTACGATTTTTGTTCAGATATTATCAAATGGATAAAACTGCTTAATAATGATATACAATCTTGTGTAATAGTGAATGGTCGGTGTTCTTGGCATTAAAAGATGTTTCAGACTGTGATATTCTCTTTCTCAATGCATATTCACGATTTGTGTTGAGATTTTGGTCCTCATGATCAGTATAAAAATCCAAATATTATGAGCACTGAAGTAAATACTAAAATGTATTAATATCTTTACATATACATGATACTTAACTTACTTTAGATGGTTCCAAAAAATGACTAAAAGCTGTATTGGATCTTATCTATCAGTTTTCCAAGTTTTCTGTAAATATTGAAAACACTAAAGTACTATGGATTGGTAGTATAACAGGTTGTAAAGTTTAATGTTGTCCAGAGTACAAGCTACACAGACTTGTTCCCTCTGTCGGTTTGGTATTTTTCGCTCTGTGCTTGCCACGATCATGCAATATGCATAAACATCATATACTTCACACACTGCAATTGATTTGAGACAACATTCATTTACCAGCCGAAATAGAATGATATCAACATTGCTGCCAAGGACTCGAAACCTGCTTTCAAGTGCAGGTGTAACTGATGATGCCAGATTCTGTCCAAAGATATATGTTTGAAAGAAAAATTGTATGTATGACTTGGGGCATAAATTATGTGTAACTTAATGGTTATCAATTGTGTGCTTTATCTCAGCTAATGATCCGATATTGAGCAAGCTGTTTCCGCTGCGGTGATTCAAAGAGGTTGCGCTAATGTGCTGGAATCTAATTGCCATTTAAATGGAAGTGTGTGCGATTTTTTATAAGGTCGGGTCTCCTTGATAACCAATTGCATGTAAACATTCTATCAAACTGATGATTTGCATTTGAGGACACGATTTCCTGTCAAGGTGGTGGGATAAGTTCTGAAACCCAATTTTATTAATTGTAACGGGGATTCGCTTCTATCACGTATAAGCGTAGTAAGTGAATGACTAAAATTTCACTTAAAAGCGTGGTAAGTGAATGGCTCAGATTTCACTTATAACTAAGTGAAATGCCTAATTGCATGTAAAAACCCTAATCATTCACCTACATCTCACTTAGAAGCGACCTACAAGTGTAGTATGTGAATGGCTCACATTTCATTTATAAGTGAAGTATGCTTCATTTATAAGTAAACTATCAAATTTGCATATAAAAACCTAATCATTGACTCATATGTCACTTATAAGTTACCTATAAGTAAAGCGAATAGTCATTTATAGTTAACTAATAAGCATTTGTTAGTGATGAATATAAGTGACTTATAATCCACAAATAACTGATATAAAATTCCGCGACCAATTCCTCCCGTTATGACCCATATGTCTGTGCCAAACAATCATTCACACATGGTTGTTCCCATTCCCCTTAACCAACAATTCCTCCCGTTATGAATCAAACGTATGTGCTAAAATATAATTCATCACCTCTCTCTCTCTCTCTCTCTCTCTCTCTCTCTCTCTCTCTCTCTCTCTCTTTACTGAGCAGTACTTCGGTATCTTTGAATTTTCTTCAGGAATTTTCTAATTTATTTTGAACAAGTTAGAGCTCAAAAGGTTTGCATCATTCTGAAAAAGATATAAAGGAGTACTTACCATATTCAACCTAATAAGTTCCACTTTCTGATTTTGTTTAGCCAAATTAGATAATTCATACTCAAAAGACTTAGTTATGATTCAAACTTTCTAGTGAAATATAGGCTTAATTCATAGATTTCTGTAAGTTTTCACTCTGAAAAGTTTTCTTAGAAAATAAAAGTCATTAGATACACGGTAAATGAAGGGGCTATTACTGTTTGCATATTGCAGCTAATGCTGCTTCCCTCTGAAGTAACCGACCTAGACTAATATGACAACCCATTGATTTACAGGTAGCCCCTGTTCAAAGACTTGTGACATCCTATGAGTTGTATGTACTGCAAACACTGTTCCCTTAATGTACATGTATTTGATGTGCTCAAGCTTGCTTCCTTGCTTTTCTGTTCTCATCAATGTAAGCTCATCGTTACTCAACAGTCTTGAACCAACTGAGCATCTTAAGAGTCCCTAGAACGGATTGACGTTCAAATTCCAGGAATTCGAGATAAGACCATTTCTTCATTTTAACTGCTGTGTGTTCAAGTCATCTCTGATATTCTTGAGCGATAAGATTTTCAAATTAGCCACTGTAGCAACTATATTGGATGTCATTGAGGACATATTAGACACCATTAGAAGACTTGATATAGTTCATTATAAATTTTCTACTGTTTGAATCATTATAAAAAGAGGCTGTTTTTAACATTTTGATTTGTGATTTATATTATATGCTTTAATGGAAATTCGATTATGTTCGAAGCAAACTTTCTCGGCTTTCAGCAGTTTGTACAACATCATTCATTGTCATAGCGATGTTACCCAGTGTTGCATACTCAAGTGACCATTTGTAGGATGTGTTCAAAACGTCGGTGGTACACGTCAATTTTCAATAAGATTGCTGTTTCGGTGGTACACGGTCAATTTTCAATACGATTGCTGTTCCGGTTGTACACGGTCAATTTTCAATAAGATTGCTGTTTCGGTGGTACACGGTCAATTTTTAATAAGATTGCTGCTTCGGTGGTACACGGTCAATTTTCAATACGATTGCTGTTTCGGTGGTACACGGTCAATTTTCAATAAGATTGCTGTTTCGGTGGTACACGGTCAATTTTCAATAAGATTGCTGTTTCGGTGGTACACGGTCAATTTTCAATATGATTGCTGTTTCGGTGGTACACGGTCAATTTTCAATAAGATTGCTGTTTCGGTGTACACGGTCAATTTTCAATAAGATTGCTGTTTCGGTGGTACACGGTCAATTTTCAATAAGATTGCTGTTTCGGTTGCACACGGTCAATTTTCAATAAGATTGCTGTTTCGGTTGTACACGGTCAATTTTCAATAAGATTGCTGTTTCGGTTGTACAATTTCTAATAAGATTGATGTTTCGGTTGTATACGGTCAATTTTCAATAAGATTGCTGTTTCGGTTGTACAATTTTCAATAAGATTGATGTTTCGGTTGTATACGGTCAATTTTCAATAAGATTGCTGTTTCGGTGGTACACGGTCAATTTTCAATAAGATTGCTGTTTCGGTGGTACACGGTCAATTTTCAATAAGATTGCTGTTTCGGTGGTACACGGTCAATTTTCAATAAGATTGCTGTTTCGGTGGTACACGGTCAATTTTCAATAAGATTGCTGTTTCGGTTGCACACGGTCAATTTTCAATAAGATTGCTGTTTCGGTTGTACATGGTCAATTTTCAATAAGATTGCTGTTTCGGTTGTACAATTTCTAATAAGATTGATGTTTCGGTTGCACACGGTCAATTTTCAATAAGATTGCTGTTTCGGTTGTACATGGTCAATTTTCAATAAGATTGCTGTTTCGGTTGTACAATTTCTAATAAGATTGCTGTTTCGGTGGTACACGGTCAATTTTCAATAAGATTGCTGTTTCGGTTGCACACGGTCAATTTTCAATAAGATTGCTGTTTCGGTTGTACATGGTCAATTTTCAATAAGATTGCTGTTTCGGTTGTACAATTTCTAATAAGATTGATGTTTCGGTTGTATACGGTCAATTTTCAATAAGATTGCTGTTTCGGTTGTACAATTTTCAATAAGATTGATGTTTCGGTTGTATACGGTCAATTTTCAATACGATTGCTGTTTCGGTTGTTCACGGTCAATTTTCATTACGATTGCTGTTTCGGTTGTACACGGTCAATTTTCAAAAAGAATGCTGTTTCGGTTGTACAAGGTCAATTTTCAATAAGATTGATGTTTCGGTTGTACACGGTTAATTTTCAATAAGATTGCTGTTTCGGTTGTACACGGTCAATTTTCAATAAGATTGCTGTTTCGGTGGTACACGGTCAATTTTCAATAAGATTGCTGTTTCGGTTGTACACGGTCAATTTTCAATAAGATTGCTGTTTCGGTGGTTCACGGTCAATTTTCAATAAGATTGCTGTTTCGGTGGTACACGGTCAATTTTCAATCAGATTGCTCTTTCGGTTGCACACGGTCAATTTTCAATAAGATTGCTGTTTCGGTGGTACACGGTCAATTTTCAATACGATTGCTGTTTCGGTTGCACACGGTCAATTTTCAATAAGATTGCTGTTTCGGTTGTACACGGTCAATTTTCAATAAGATTGCTGTTTCGGTGGTACAATTTTCAATAAGATTGATGTTTCGGTTGTACACGGTCAATTTTCAATAAGATTGCTGTTTCGGTTGTACACGGTCAATTTTCAATAAGATTGCTGTTTCGGTGGTACACGGTCAATTTTCAATACCATTGCTATTTCGGTTGTACACGCTTAATTTTCAATAGGATTGCTGTTTCGGTTGTACACGGTCAATTTTCAATAAGATTGCTGTTTCGGTTGTACACGGTCAATTTTCAATACCATTGCTATTTCGGTTGTTCACGGTCAATTTTCATTACGATTGCTGTTTCGGTGGTACACGGTCAATTTTTAATAAGATTGCTGTTTCGGTTGTACACGGTCAATTTTCAATACGATTGCTGTTTCGGTTGTACAATTTTCAATAAGATTGCTGTTTCGGTGGTACACGGTCAATTCTCAATACCATTGCTATTTCGGTTGTTCACGGTCAATTTTCATTACGATTGCTGTTTCCGTGGTACACGGTCAATTTTCAATACGATTGCTGTTTCGGTTGTACAATTTTCAATAAGATTGCTGTTTCGGTTGTAGACGGTCAATTTTCAATAAGATTGCTATTTCGGTTGTACACGGTCAATTTTCAATAAGATTCATGTTTCGGTTGTATACGGTCAGTTTTCAATACGATTGCTGTTTCGGTTGTACACGGTTAATTTTCAATAAGATTGCTGTTTCGGTGGTACACGGTCAATTTTCAATAAGATTGCTGTTTCGGTGGTACACGGTCAATTTTCAATAAGATTGCTGTTTCGGTTGTACACGGTCAATTTTCAATAAGATTGCTGTTTCGGTGGTTCACGGTCAATTTTCAATAAGATTGCTGTTTCGGTGGTACACGGTCAATTTTCAATCAGATTGCTCTTTCGGTTGCACACGGTCAATTTTCAATAAGATTGCTGTTTCGGTGGTACACGGTCAATTTTCAATAAGATTCATGTTTCGGTCGTACAATTTTCAATAAGATTGCTGTTTCGGTGGTACACGGTCAATTTTCAATAAGATTGCTGTTTCGGTTGCACACGGTCAATTTTCAATACGATTGCTGTTTCGGTTGTACACGGTCAATTTTCAATAAGATTGCTGTTTCGGTGGTACAATTTTCAATAAGATTGATGTTTCGGTTGTACACGGTCAATTTTCAATAAGATTGCTGTTTCGGTTGTACACGGTCAATTTTCAATACCATTGCTTTTTCGGTTGTACACGGTCAATTTTCAATACCATTGCTATTTCGGTGGTTCACGGTCAATTTTCATTACGATTGCTGTTTCGGTGGTACACGGTCAATTTTTAATAAGATTGCTGTTTCGGTTGTACACGGTCAATTTTCAATACAATTGCTGTTTCGGTTGTACAATTTTCAATAAGATTGCTGTTTCGGTTGTACACGGTCAATTTTCAATACCATTGCTATTTCGGTTGTTCACGGTCAATTTTCATTACGATTGCTGTTTCGGTTGTACAATTTTCAATAAGATTGCTGTTTCGGTTGTAGACGGTCAATTTTCAATAAGATTGCTATTTCGGTTGTACACGGTCAATTTTCAATAAAATTCATGTTTCGGTTGTATACGGTCAATTTTCAATACGATTGCTGTTTCGGTTGTACACGGTCAATTTTCAATAAGATTGCTATTTCGGTTGTACACGGTCAATTTTCAATAAGATTGCTGTTTCGGTTGTACACGGTCAATTTTCAATAAGATTGCTGTTTCGGTTCTACACGGTCAATTTTCAATAAGATTGCTGTTTCGGTGGTGCACGGTCAATTTTCAATAAGATTGCTGTTTCGGTTGTACACGGTCAATTTTCAATATGATTGCTGTTTCGGTTGTTCACGGTCAATTTTTATTACGATTGCTGTTTCGGTTGTACACGGTCAATTTTTAATAAGATTGCTGTTTCGGTTGTACAATTTTCAATACGATTGCTGTTTCGGTGGTACACGGTCAATTTTCAATAAGATTGCTATTTCGGTTGTACACGGTCAATTTTCAATAAGATTGCTGTTTCGGTTTGGGATTTACCTGCTACAACAGTAAGTCGAAAATTGAAAAACTTTGCGAGAAGGAAAAAAACGTATCTTGTAACTTCCAGTTTTCTGATGTAGACCTTCGTACCAATATTGAAATGTGTTCTAATGTTTACCAGGTCACAGGCATACATTTATTTTGGACATTTTCTTTAGAAACTACATAGTGATTCAACGAGGGTGAACAATACAGATCCAGTAAAATAACCGAGAGTCAAATTACCTGGAAAGAATATCAACAAGTATACAAACCTTTTCCTTCTACCCCCTTATATGAACCTACAGACAATATTGTCACGCGCCGACTAGTGCGTATACTCGCAGAATAAGATAATAGATTTGTTTAAGATTAATTTAGTGTATCTAATCAATGTTAGTGAACAATTCAAAGAAAGTCACAACTAAAAAGAAAAACTTATTTTTTTGTTTGTTTAGGTATTCAGCATATCTACAATTTTTGTGCCTTTAGTGTCTAACAGCAATTAACTGATGCAAAATGATTCATTATTTTAGTAACTAATTAATTAGCAAAAAAACAAACAATAATTAATCAAGAGCGGACACCAGAAGAAAAAAAGGCCTAAAGAGAGCAAATATTTACACTTCAAAGCAATCTGGAATCAAGTACCGTATACACTTTTTTTTTTTTTCATATAACTTTGTAGCTAGGATTGTTTCAATACTGTTAATAACACTAAAATAAATTTAATTTTCTTTAGATTATACAAGAATTTATTTTTCCTGCATAAGATGTGTACTGTATATAATACTTAAATTATTTCAGTTAACGCATGCATTTTATTTATTTATGGTCCAAGAAGTCTGAATTATAGAATTGGTCTCTTATATTCATCTGACGATCATGTCACGCATATTAACAGTATCAAGGAATTGCGTGTACTTAATGTCAGTGCATTATATATGAACGAAAATGTACTCGAGTTTCGTTTCCACGTACAGCGTTACCCGAGGATGGTTCATTTTTCGGCTTTAGTTATTTTAAAATACTCAGTTCGGGTCATCCAATGCTGCAAGAGCGAAGTGCCTGCAGTAATAAACCCGATTACCTCGAGTTATCTGGGTGTGCATATTCATCACAACTAGGGTACTTATAGAGTAAATTCTCGATGTATAATCACAATACAACGAGTTTTGTCAGGAAGTTGTCGACTTTCCGCGAACAATCTTCAGCTGTAGAGGTGTCTTGTGCACTACACGGTTCAGTCATTATATTTTTAGCTGTTTTTGTGACGGGAAGTCGTAGAACTATGTGGGGTTTCGTGCAACCCGTATGCTGCTTCGATGGGTGACGTTGGCTTGGAAGAAAGTACTGGTTGACTGGCAGTGAGGGTCCAAAGCTTCGTGACCAACGGGTCTGTATGGAATAAGGAGGCTCTTGAGTAATCCTTCTGCAGACTCGGAGGGGCGGGCCATGCGTGGTGGCTCCTTGACCATTCGACGGGAGCTGTGGAACCTGAAATACATCGTGATCGTCAACTGGACGCCACGAGATACATATGTTTCATTTTTGAATCAATTTTATTCAGTTTCACTATATGAGTGAAATCAATAATTCAATATCGCTATATGAGTAAAAATCAATAATACATAGATCCTACTTCTGGATGCAAAGTACATTATTCATATTTTTGTACAAATTCTGTACTTTGATCACCCTTGGTGATATGAACATACCTTGTTCGTATTTGTGTATACATCATATACTTGTATCACCCTTGGTGATATAATCGTACATTGTTCATATTTCTGCGTAAATTATATACATTGATCGTCCATGGTGATAGATTTGTTTATAAGTTCCACCCGTTGATTCTTATTTGATTACTCGTTGAAGTTACATGATATGATTAGTTCCATTTGGGAATGATATAATTTCCCTATATAGTTGTTGAACTCGGTGCGCATCATTCTGTTAAATCCATACTTGAACTTTATGCTTACGAGTATGGTGTCAGATCCATTCATCGTTCAATTACATTATAAATAAACATCTCATTCACGAAATTGTTTCTGTGTCTTCGCTAAATATAATCCCAACATGGCTTCATCCTGCTACAAGCAGCATTTGTCTTGGTGGAGACTAAATGTGCTTTGGTGAAAGAAAAGTATGCGGTTAGGCACTTCGACACCATTAGAGATGCAGGCTTACAAATACAAATGGAGATATACGATATGTCGAAGCTGGTCAAAAGGCAGATTTAAATTATGGGCACCAAGTGGTTCATACGTGACTCTAATTTCATATCGCACAATAAAATATAAGGTGTGCTTTTATAGCGAAATCGATCCGACAAAGTAACAAAAGAATTTGTAAAAAAAGCAAAAGAGAACAAAGCATTACGACCTTTATGCATGTTTTCAAAAGCTGAATCAACAAGAGTAACAAGATTATTAACAGGTAACAAGATTATTAACAAGTAACAAGATTATTAACAAGTAACAAGATTATTAACAAGTAACAAGATTATTTGTATTTTACATCTTGTTATTCTGGTAATCGCTCAGCCTTTCTTAGTATTGTTTAACTTTACCCAGTAAGAACTAAATATTTGTGTTGCTTACGTGAAATATTATCGCGCGTATTCTCATGCAAACAACCTTGCAGTCTTATGATCTGTCTCATTAGAGTTGATAATTATTTGTATAAGTTGCATCTGAAAACAAGCTTTTTGCAGTATTACATCAAATAATAAAATATCCTTTTGAGAGATCCTTAATATGAAAAACTAATCAAACAGTCATAAATAATGTAAATGATTAACTTCGATTTTTGAGAAAAACAAACGTTGACTGCAATTTATTCATACGATGTGACTATATATATTCCATCTCGCAGATAATGATTCATGTTAGTTTTATTCGCATGTTTAACGTTTGGGAGATTTGTGTATTTGTCCTTAATGGAGTCATTTGTATGTTAGAAGTTCACAGTTTAGTCTTGCTAAATAATATGTTCCATATTAGGAAATGCTACTTACCCATTAAGAAACATCTGGGTTATGTGTCTATAGACCACACATTACTTTCAATTGGACAGGGTAAATGCACTAAACTTTGTGTGCTGGTCAAATCAAAAGTGATTTAATTGCGCCTGCTAACGAAATACACATCACATACATCATAAAAATCAGAATATTCTTTTTCTAAGCACTAAACGTGATACAGACGATGTCTTCAGTACTGCTTGTACAGAACGCAGGAAATATTGGAATATTCGTTCGAAGCTCCATGTTCACTGGCTATGTTTCTACTAAATCACATTCACTTCTTGAACACTGTGACAAATCGTATTGGCCAAGTTTGGTTCCATTTCCTGACCCCATTAACATGAACTGAACTGTACAATAGTGATCGCCCTTCTAGCCCTGATGACGTCATCTTTGATTTGTTCTTTGTAAATACCCGGATCATTGTATTTTCTCAATGTTGTAACGTTAACACAAAAGAGACTTTCATCATTGTTAATAATAATAATAATAATAATAATAATAATAATAATAACAATAATAATAATAATATTACTACTACTACTACTACTACTACTAATAATAATAATAATAATAATCATTGGTTGTAATAGTAATAGAAGTAGAGGTCTTAGTAGTAGAAGTAATAGTAGTACTATCATCCCCATGACTGGCATGATGTGCTTGAATGAAGTTAAATAATATTCCAGCTTTCGCTATATAATATTTTTATTATCAAACAAAACAGATTACCTAACATGTATATTGTAGACAGTAAAATCAAGGTATAGGCTGTACGTTTCCTTTCAGTATTGACAGAATGGCATTTTTCATGCGCCTTTTTTTTCTCTTCTCAGAACCCAACGATATAATGCTCTCACATAGAAGCAGAATAATATATAATCATCTGGAACAAACTGTTCAACAGTACTGGTGTTTTTAATGAAATCGGTCGTATGGAATCATCTGGAACCGACTGTTCAATAGTACTGGCGTTTTCAATGAAATCGGTCGTGTCTCTGATATATGATCTTAAATTCCTCACGTGCTCTTTTAACTGACTTTCAACACAAAGACAGACACACACAGATAGATAGATAGATTATTAAAAGACCCGGACAAAGCCAACGACCAAGGCCTCCCTCATGTGACAGAAAAGAACATACTCAGAAATATATACGCAAGGAGCGACACACGTAGAAAAATACATAGTTACATTTTTGAGAGGGAAGAAACATTATCCAGAATATTAAAGAGTTAAAGAGGTATAAATTAAAAAAAACAACAACAGGGAAACAAGGAATAACTACATATCTAGAAAATGACCAACACGTTTTGATGCAAGCTGTCAGCACAATAGCACTATACAGCTTCGAGTTACCTTACATAACTACGTAATTGGGAGCAGATTTTGTTTCACAGAACACCGTATGTAGCGGTGCATTATCTTTATGTTCTCCTCCAATAAGTGCAAAATCTACCATTCGATTTGTTATATGAGTCTTATTTAAATTACTCATAAACAAAAGGGTGCAATAAATGAAAAGAAATGAGTAAAATCCACCCACAGAGTACATGCATTATATTTTGATCTTATTCCAGCGGGTTGCATGTGGGTGATCCACTTTTGTCAGTCTAAATTTATTTTGCTGAATATTTCGCTTAATTGGGATTTCTACAGATAACTTTTGATAACGCTTCTGTGTTGTTTGTAATATTGACATGTAAACCCTTTCGTTTATTTTCGCAAATGGAGTTGTAGTTTATTTGTTGATTTTATTTTTGTGTTTTTTTTAAAGCTTTGAACACCCCTTTTCTAAAGAAAAACAAATTAAAAGTATTGAAAGTAGTTTCGTGCAGAGATTTTAAGTAATTGGCAGAAAATATTTACTATTCATATGTAAGTAAATAAAGCCATGATATTGCTTCATCACTAACATGTGTATTAGTATGCAAAAGGTAGACAAATGTTAAAAGTATCTTATAGCTATTAGATTCATTCTAGTCTCTTTTTGTTTTTACAGATTTAGATTAAAAAAGACACAGTATTGGCATACACTTATAGAGTCATTTCACGAGGTATTGTCAAATAAGATAAGTATCATATCCACATGTCATCGTGTAGTCATGGAACAGAAATATTGTTACTGCCTCAAAGGTATATAGAGGAGTTAGCACATGGGAATCTTGACCTACGGCATGTGCACTCAATGAGACTTATTATTTTTATTCTTGAATTCTAATATAATAAGTTGCACATATACATACACATATGGAGCCAAATGTATGCTGGCCTTTTGTTCTTGTGACCCTATCGTGACCTTATCGACAATGTGACGATCTAAGCCTGTGTCCATTTGTGTAAAATAAATGTAATGAAAAATTGAACATACACACACAATAAAGCTAGTTACTAGCAGGAAGTCTTAACATCTATAGCTTGAAGGCAGATACGTGTAACATTACACTGAAAATTCATGCAAAAAGGATTTGCAAAACTTGTACAGGTTGTTTCTATGTCTTACAATACCACACCAAATACAAAAAACAGGAAAAATTAAAGACTTTCCATCTTTTACCATCCTTTTTGGGCTGCGTCGAAGAGAGTTGTTCATCACCGATCGGGCAATAACTGCAACTAAAAAGAGGGCAAACACTTGTCTGCGTTATTCCCAATAGCATTCGTTGCCACAAGTCTGCGATCAGTTCATCTCAAATGAAAATAGACTATTATAGAGGTGGTATGATCTATGACATATTAACTAATTTTAACAAGGAAGCAGCACATACAAAAGAACTGGAATATAGCAGAGCCTTTACAACGTCTGTTTACAATAGATTTAATCGAGCAAAATGTCAATTAACTGTAAACCACAACGCATCAAGCACAAGAAGTATTCAGTACAGTATTATGACAGCTATATAAAACTGAACATTTATATTGTATGTCATTCATCAGACACACTCTTAAGTTTATGTATTATGAGTCAATGATAGCAAAACTTTGCTAAGGTTTGACAATGACTTGCTGTCCAAGGCACACGCGTAGACAGCTACTGCTAAGTCCATGAGTTGTGTATTTAGAACATGCAGCTGTATAGCAGAATGCAGTATATGGTTAAAAATGCTTTCGAGCAGGTTTCCCATGTGCTTGCCCTCTCGCTGTGCAATGATGTCATCATTGCTGATGGTAAGTATGCCACTAGCCAGCATGCCAATGTTTGACAATTAGGTAAAGGGTAAATGTGACAATGCCTTTTGAGGAATCATCAAAATTAGTATGCCGCTTTACTTAACATTAAGCTGCTAAAGCGACCGAAATTTAATTATTGCTGTTAATAATCGATATTTACGGAGAAAAAAAAATCAGACATGTTTATTTTGTATTACACTCAAGACGTAAAGGGGATGCCAACAGCACCAACCCCGAACTATATTATTCCTTAAAATGTCAATGAATATTCCCTCTAGTGATAAAGCATGCACTTATTACCAGCATAGGAAGAATCAAGATGCAAAACAAAATTGGTATAAATTAGTGCCCACACGTTATGAAAACAAACTTACTGTATATTTTTTAAACTTAAAATATGTCTGCTTATTTTCCAGGTATCAGCCCTTTATTTATTTTAAAGAGCTGCTGATTCCAGTTTTGTATAAGATGCAAAGTAGTTGCTTGTGTGATTTTATGAAGTTCTGCACAAGGAGTATTACAGATTTCTAGATGTTTCACACCAGGGGAGGAAACTCCTTAAATAAATGTGCACGGAACTACTTTCTTCACGCCCCGTTCTTGTAAATAGCATTAACATCTTAACTTAGGGGTGGCTGAGTGGTATTTCTTTCTCAAAAACGTATACTTTGACGGGAGGACTAACAAAAATGAGAGAGAGAGAGAGAGAGAGAGAGAGCGAGCGGAAGGGAGGTCGGAAGAGAGAACATCGAATAGAAAATGGAAATAGTGATGTTCTTCTTTTAATTACAAAAAAAAGGAAAAAAGGAAAAGAATGTGAACATGTATAAACTTGGTTTATGTTGTACTCATCAATGATGAAGTTCAAATCTCACTAAACTTTACTCTCAATGCCCAACTTACTAAGGTCACCAGCAAAGACTTCCTCTCTCTCTCTAAAAAGCGTATCTCATACAATTATTTGCATTATTTTCGTACTTTTGAAGAAAAACGACAAAAAAGAGGGAGATTATCGAACAGTGTTGTTGTTTAAAGGCAATGCTTCAGACAAATTAATATTTTATTCATACTATACATATCAGTGGGTACGAAAATAGACGTTGCAAAAAGTTTGATGAAAACACTGATCATAAGTAACGAACAAAATCTCTCACGTAAGTTGCAAAACCCAATTGCTCTATTGATACAGCACACTGAATGAGTTTTCCTCTTTTGGGTTAGTGACAGTGAACATGGCAACTACGAAGTGCTAGTAACAATGCATGTTACTGTTTTAGACAAAGGCTAGATTTGAAGCAACTGCTTAAAGTTGTCTAACCAATGCTTAATAATGAGATATTTTAATTAAAAAACTCAATACTTTCCACCTCTTTGGCTTTGGGATTGGGATTGGGGTGGAGTGGACGACAGAGATATGACAATTTATCAAACAAAATATGCTGGAAACAGTTTCACGGAAGAATAGTTAATTCGTTGTTATCGGAATATAAATGCATATGATGAGTTGTTTGACAGCCGTCGCGGATATATTATTGTATCCTTCTTTTCAGCTGCAGTAGCAAGAGCATCGTTTCCATGTAATTCAAGGACAAATTTTTTTTTAAAAAAGAATGTTTAGAAAAAAAATAAATAAAGAAAAACATATATGTAGTCATGTATGTATAATGTTTGACGACACAGCAGCACAATCCTGATTATTTAGCGCCGAGTAAGAGTAGGCATCCTCCTAACTGCATAGCAAAGTCAGATAAGGGCGAAAATGGCAAAACGTTTTCAGAAACAAAGTAATTTTTTAATAATCTTAACCCTTCAAAAAAGACGAATACATTCTCAGTGAGATCATTACCACAGAAACAATCTCGGGGCAAAACGGTTGCCTCTGTTAGTCCCCTCTAATGATAGGCAGGAGGGAGCCTAGGGTATATTCTTCATCCCCAAGCCCGCAGGGGAAAAATAGAAGAATACAGAAAAAAGGAACAAAATAATGGCCAAGCGATACTGCTATTTCGTTCATGTCTAGGTTTGTTCATGTTCCTAATATAGGCTTACCCATTCAAATCGGCTACCCCCGTCTCTCGTTACAAATATACTTATTTCGTGTACCAACTTGTTAAGATTCGATGTCAAGAAAATGTATGGATACTATGATTCATGAATAGATTAGTTCACGGAAGTAGGTAATGAGCAAAGCAAGCTTATTTTCTCAAACTGAATGTTGCATTGCCATAAATCAGCTTATTACATTTTCTACTGACTGACGTATGGATGTAGTGTAGCTGTATTTTGAAAAGTCATTACATTCAGAGATCACATTACGTATATCACAACTGGCAGTCGTAGTATTGCTGTAAAGAAAAAAAAAAAAAAAACGATCATATTCATGGCGATATTGTTACACATTTTTACATCATACTGCCGAAACGTCGACTAATAATTTAAGAGAAAGTACAATACAGAAACTATCCATTCGGGAAGTATTGAGCTTTGTAAATGATGGTCGTTGCTAACGCAGTATTAAATGCTAAAGGAAATAGCATGACAAAGGATCTTATATAATACAAAAGTGTTTCCTTTTATCATAATTTTGCTCATAATATGTGTAACTCTTCCAGATAATTTCTGAAATGAGAATAATTATAAATTAACCCTGCAGAATGTCAATAAGTATTTAAATGGTGCATAAATATCGTAATTTGAATGTATTAAAACATCATTTATCATCCTCATACGCTTCATCATAGAGTTCGGTTAGTAAGCACATGGAAGAGGGCTGAAAGTGGAGCAACTTTTCCAAGTTTTGCAGTCGCTAACTTCTGATGCTTGCAACATGTTTGTTGTGTATCTACGGTGACATTATGAAGCTATACACAGGATGGAATGTCACACTGAAGTCTGAAATTGTGCAACGTGACTACACTAAAGTAGTTATTGTCAGCAGTGCTTGCTGAACGAAAATGTCTCCATTTACAACGTTAAGACTCACAATAAGCATGACGATGATTACTCCAACGTTTCGACTGGCGCGTACATAACAGTTGTTTCGACTGGTACGTACATAGCAGTTATTATCAGCGGATTGAAATTACGTGGTTGTATCTACTCATTACGTTGCAAAGAAACGCTACCGTGTCAATTTGATCTTCCTGGGTCATCACATTGCAGGTCTCCTGGAATTTCCGGAATTCCTAATACGTAATATGATGTAAACGACCAGTCTTTAAGTACAATTGTTTGGCATGCCCTGTCCGGATTTTAGAAACGTTCTTCCCTGTGGTAGATCTCAGACTGTTGGCCTTGTTGCATATAACATTACTAATCACTGCAATATAAACGTTGATGAATGTGTGTATATGCTTTTAGAATCACGAGTTTTTGTAGAGCGTTTTGGTAACACAGATTCAGCTTTTGGAATAATAATAATAATAATAATAATAATAATAATATTTATAATTTAATATAATATAAACAGTGTTAGTTACAATGTGTACTCAGAAGACATTAAAAGGATATAAGAATGTCAAAGAGAATGATATTTCCCATATATACTTTGGCAACAATGCGTACCTGTCCCATGAGTACCTGAGTACGCCTGGCTACGAACATGCTGAGGGACCATACCTTTTTATATTTTTTTCTCATTTTTAATATGTTTTTCCTATTTATGTCTGTGTACAGATAGCTCCGCCACTTATATTACATGTATACATACATATGCACTATTATTGCAACATATACACCATATATTTCGTACGAGAGAGAGAGAGAGAGAGAGCTTGATGAAGTAATGGATGGACAATAAGAGCGTGTAAATATGAAACATATAATTATGCAAAGTAGGTTTATATTGATATATTAAATTCAGTATTTAGTCTATAAGATGGTTAACATACGATCCATGTACCATGCTCTCTGTACCGACTGAGGTTCTCTCCAGAAAATTTTCTCAAATCGGTATGTAAAACCCAATTGACAGCACGAGTTTCGGGAGTGCGCTGCGCCAACATATATATTTGAATTGGTGTTTTTATCCCCTTGATACAATTATGGGATCTGTGAACATCTCGAGAAAATGAAAACAAAATTGTTTGAGTTATAGTGATTTGAAATTGTACGTGCTATATAGCGCAACGGGTGTAGGCACCCACTCGGTTCTAAAATCTGTTGTCGACGAATATATTTTGTCTGAAAATATTATATTAGGTAAACACTGACAGCTGTCCAGGTGATTAGACTGGGCAGCGGTTTGTTGGAATATTTGTTATGCGACAGCTGATTGATGTGTCCTTTCCTATAAGCAAACATATAAATGTTCACTAGAGATTAGTCTGTTCAAACGTTAGTATAGATAGCAACATGCAGACAGACAAACATATGCACACACATAATCATTCAAACGTTTCCAAACGTTTTGAGCTAATCAAGCTCTTTACTATGGAATGAACAGCTTACATATACAAAACAAACACTAAACACAAAATCTAAGATAAATTCTGGACTCCTACATGTTAGAATCACAAGGAGGAATTTACAACAAGAGAAATAAAAAATTTTTGACAACAATATACGAGCGGGTTGTTGTGTCTATCATATAGAGAACCAACATGTTTTTACCTAATTCTAGGTTGTGAACAAAGGACGGAAACACAGCGTTACGAAAAATCAAGGTCATATACACAATTTCCTAAAGAAATTATATCCCGGTAGAATTATACATGAAGGTTCTAAAGGAAAGATGACAAGTGAATTGTGTGGCGGGATAATACACAGAACTATAATAATAATAATAATAATAATAATAATAATAATAATGACAATAAAATAATAAAAGTAATAATTATAATTACTCGGGTAAAAATTATCGCAAAAACTGCGTACGGGTGAAACACTGATGACTGGCTGTAACTTTGATAAGACTGCAACGGGGAGGTTAGATTTTTTCATGAGTTTTCAATTGTAGTATCCAGTATCGTTGCTTACGTGTGCGTTCTATGTCGGTCCACACCAGGTTTGATTCAATCGGTAGCATCTCGAGAGACTCGACTGAATGTCCAGTCGAGATGTAGTGGTTGCCGAGTTTCGCGTTGATTTTTTTGCGAATGTGGTTCTTGTGATTATTCATTCACTTTCTGAAATCAACGGTTTCGCCAACATATTGAGTGCCACATATCTTGCATGTCAGAAGATAGATTTCATTTTTTGCTTGACATCCTAACTTCTGATTGATCGTGTAGCTAACTCCTGTTGTCGAACTTCTGAAAGAATCGTTCTCGGGCATATGCTTGTTAATTAGGCAACGCTTGTCTCTGCAGCGGTATGTGCCTGGATTACCTTGGCACATACCAGATGGTTCTTTAGATTTTTAGGTCTACGGTACGCAACCAAGGAAATTTCCTTAAAGTACCCTTCAGATGTTTGGGCTATTCAATATAGTGTCAATGATTGCGAATGATCTGTTGTAGGTTTGGGGCATCGGGGTGGAAAGTGACCACAAAGGGGACACGTTTGTTGTTTTTTTTTTTTTTTTTTTTTTTTTTGTTGTTTTTTTTTGTGTGCTTTGTTTTATATTTTAGGAGTGCTCCTCTATCAAGGTGTCTTGTTTTGTTAATAGCTTCCTCAATGTAGCTCCTTCTGCATCCTCTCGTTCTAAGGTGCGACTTGAGTTTTCTGAGTCGCTTTTAAAAAGTAGCAGGATTAGAGCATATGCGTTTGGTACGAACGCACCTACCGTAATGGAAATTTTTTATTACGTGCTGGGGGTGGCAGCTAGTTGCGAGTAGATACTGGTGAGAGTCAGTAGGTTTAGAATATAGGACAGTATCTATATTCCTCTCCAGGAGAGTAGATTGAGTATTAAAAAAGATACTGGACCTGATTGATGACTCCGACGTAAATTTAATCGTAGGATGGAAGTTATTGGCGAATTATAAATAGTTTGAAATTGTCGCCCGTTTCGATCCATTTCAATTCTGTGTGGTTAATGAATCTACACCAGCTAGAGGTAATTAGGATGCCTCTTTGAGAAGGTTTTTGCTTTTTCTGGAAGGTTAGTTTTTAGGTATTCAGATCTTTGTTGAATATTTTAATATAAGATAGATTGCATTATACATTTTATATGGTTAGCATTGCTGCCCTGTTATTATTGGCTGGGCTAAATTATTTAACTTTGTCTAACTACTATTGCTTCGGATAAAACTACTGCTACTACTACTACTACTACTACCACCAACCACCACCATTAATAGGGTAAGCTGCAATGTGCCGCGGCTCTACTTTACAAATGAAAGCCTTTTCAGAGGCGTATGCCGCTGCGAATTATGCAAGATATGTGATCATCAGTGCACCTAGTAGTAGGCTGCCACCATCCCTAACAAAGGGTACGAAATGAGTGAGAAAGAGGTGAGAAGTGGAGGAGTGGAGGAGAACAAATATAAGACTGAATAGAATATATAAGACTGTTTAGAGTTTCTCGAGGGAACTTGGCTACTGCTCTAATTCTGGATCTACTGCATAACACAGAGAGAGAGAGAGAGAGAAGATATAAACAGTTATAGGCGTATAGTATAGTAAATCCTAGAGTGATATAAAGAACGAATCAAGAATTAACATAGTTATGACATGGAGGGAACTCTACAGTTGCACAGCTGATGAAACTGCTGCTTTCTTTTTGCTCATTGCTGAGCAGGAACTCTCCCCAAAACCATTGGATCATAGTGACCATCGAGAAGTAAGATTTGGAGATTAAAGATGCATGACAGGAAGACTAGAGAAGACGATTATAGACAATATGGATGAGCTCTGCTCTGCCCTTGCTATCATGCAACTCTGTCTAGTGTTCAATCCTTATCCGTTGAAAAAGACGATAGAAAAGGTTGAGGGAAAGGGTGAAAATGAGAAATATAATAGAAAAAGAAGGAATAAACAGAAAAGAAACAACTAGGTCACTGATGCCACTTGCAAGTCTATTGTGACAATGGTGTGTCACCTGACTGGACTTTCTTACCCTGAATGCGTTTCTTAAATAACACACAGACAAAAATAAGGCTTCTAGAATGCGTATTAAGACATACACTATTTTATAACAAGCAGTACAAATATAATAAAAAATTTATTAACATTTCTCAATGAAAGGGTTTATACTTTATATTAATATATGGTAACACTGGAATAACTCTCAACATGAAAAGAACAGTGACTGTATATGACCGATACAAAATTCAGTTATTTTAATCAAAGTGCCAAAAAATACGACGACTGGATATTTCTAAGTGCTCACGAATTTATATTACCATTCTGGATGACAGAAAATTACCACAATTCAATAAAACTCTTTGGATTTACTTACACCCCCAACAATGAATTATCTTAAAGTTAAAAAGGAGGGGGGGGGGGGTGGTCGTGACGTCTGCTCAAAAAGAATATACAAATAAAATACAAGAAGTTTGAAATAAATTTCGAAGGAACCTTTTATTAACCTCAGTTTTTAAGCAGAAGTATTTGGTAATAATAATAATCTGTGCCAAATATTAACTAATTAAAACAATTATTTTCCAAAGAAATCTTTTGTGTTATTACTTTTATGAAATTTACCCCATCCGACGCCCGCACTCAGCTTATCACATATCACTAACAAAAACTCTGACTGCAGGGATGCGACTCGAACGCTACCCACCGGTCGAGCTTATATACTCCGTCCCCAATCCTTAATCCCTATAATCCCTGACGTCACGGATCTGAAACACAACCACAGACTCCGGATACGGAGAGGTATTATGGGAGACGTTCAGCTTATAAAGAAAGATAGATGCCTCGTGACTGATTTCCTATGAAAATGGAACTTTTACATATACTTTAACGCTAATACGTGGATACTACAGCCATGCATAATTAGTATGCCCGGGGCGATCTAAATTACCAACAATTATTGCATATCCATTAAGAATTTGAGCTTGTAAGTGTTGTAATCGACGAGCACATGTTTTGAGTATATTGCACATGGTGAGGCTACGCAATAGAAAAAATATAAAGTGGGAGTATCTACAATGAAGGGCTCTTACAATGATGTATTCTGATTTAAAGGTAGCCATTTTCCCGGTGAGGTGGAGGGCGGGGGTGGGGATGGTTGTTAGGGAGCGGAGTACTGCATATATGAACTGAACAAGTGCGGTGAAAATTACATTAGGGGCATCCACTTAGACATATGCAAAAAAAAATATCTTTAAAAAATTCACAAGACATACATGTAGCACACAATATCAAATTGCTTTAATCGTGAATTTTAAGATCTGCAAAAGTGGACCACGTAATAAGTTAGTTCAAATGAATAGCCCTTATATTGGAGAAGACTATTAATGGCATTGATTTTTCAATTGACAAATCGGCAATTAAAATGAAAAGACAAATTGCAATGTACCTATGCATAATACGTTCATGTTAAAAGTGGTTTGTTTGAATATTGTAGAATATAATTTGTATAAGTCATTATGTACTCACAACTGGGATGCTCTCTTTTTCAGTGTTAAATCATCACACACACACACACACACACACATACAAACACACACACACACAAAGTCAGTCGATTGCTGAGTCTGTACTATGTAACCTGAAGTACCGATACATCTTTGCGATTAGAATTGTATTAAAAGCTCTGTTTAATCCTATGGCTTTTAACATGCAAATGTGTATAGTGATGCATATTTACTATATATTAACTGATTATTTAATTCTTTAGCACAAACGGAATGAACCACAAACCTATATAATTGGGCCACTATGCGATGAATAACTCAAAGTATACTTCAGATCCATGTCATTATTTGTACTATTTAATCATGTTTTGCTAGTTGAGTGAATAATATTTACATAATATCTAAAACTTGAATAAAGGAGTGATGACAAATTAACGTGCTTGTCCACGCTGCTCTCAAGTGGCGTTATATAATCACGCCACTACCTGCACAGACCGTTTGATCCCAAAGTCATTCTCTTTACGAATTGTCATTGCGGCTATGTTTACGTCGAAAACAAAATGAACCATTCACATAAACATTGCTATAGTTGTTGGTTAAAAACTAAATTACGCAATTTCCGTAACGTTTAGCAAATTCCTTGAAAAATGAAGCTAACATAGGAGCAGGACTATCTGTAAGAAAGTGTCTGATTTCAGCGTGTGGTGAAACTGGCCTTTCGAAGGAAGCGAGAGGGTCACCCGGCCAGTAGTTTGCGTTCATATATGTCTGTACTATCCGTCCCAACTGACATTGTCGTTAATGACACATCTGATTTTACCTCTACATTTAATATTTAAATCCAATTGCCGGCAATGAGAGTAAACACTTAGTATAATAGGTTACAGTATTTATGCGATACTTTTATTTAAAGACAAATGTCTAACTGCATCCATCTACCAATTGTCGGAACTGCGCACGTTTGTTAGCATTTCAGACAATTTCAAGTAGTAGTAAACAGTTTCGTATGATTGGGCGTTGGGTACGTTCTTGACTCAAGAAACATTCATAATTTATCTCAGTGTTTCGCCCTCGTTATGTACAGAGGTTTCAAGGATATATGATTTAATTTTGTATGCATATGGGGATGATTCAGTACTGAAATACATTTGTATTAGCTGTGTTCGAGATTGCGTTTAGCCACCAATGTGCATGAGTGTCTGTCCATATTCTCCTAGTTCTTTCTATGTGTTTGCCGTAATTTTCATAGTGAGAAATTTTGTATATTTTGTTCATGCTCCCATGTCCTGTTCATTAAAGTAATATATGGGACTCAGATGTCACCGCCTTATCTATGAAATATATCCGATCTTGTTTAGTAAAGGTTCCCTATGGGGTTGAAAATTGCGAGTTTTATGAATTTGTATGTGTTGCTGTGAGAAGGGTTTTTATGAATATATAGATGGTAATCTGCTTGTTCGTGCCAATCATTGACCTAATTTGTTTCTGCATTTTGTAACAAATTTGAAAATGTATACATGAACTGTTGAGTGGTACGTCAGAAATGTTGTTAATTCTTGTTAACACAAGTTGAATGAAACTCTTCAATGCATGATATCGATATTACTAATAGTACTATGCAGATATAGAGCAAACGAATGTCAAATGTGCATGATCTAAACTAATTGATAAAATATCATACATACTAAGTACGCGCTCTTTCGCACTATAATAGCCATATACTTAATAAATGAGTCGCATGAGGCTTTCAGTCATTTCTTACCAGAGACGGTTCGTACCGAGACGTTTTGCCCATGTTGTTTCGTTTCTTTTTGTCATCGGGCTGTTTCCTACCAAACATCGGACGGTTGGTCCCCAGTTTAAAATATCTCTCGGTAGGCTAATACTTACACAACTATTATGAAATATGCCTTTAGAATAATATAAAGATCTACGTTGTTATTTTCCAAAGCACTATTGCATGTGTATGTATCTCGGTACACGTACGTGTCTGTATGACGATTCTAATGAACAATGTTACACGATGAACATCACTAAGATGAGCACGTTAGGAAATTGGAACATGGAAGCTAATTAAAATTCTGATTTGATGAGTAAATGACATTGGCATAGCTAATTAACTGATTTGTGTTAAACACATTGCTATCTTTTTCAGGAAAAGACAATGACAGCTAATACCTTGACTAGAGACCCTTGCAGTCAGAACATATCTGAAAACAAAGATTTCTGGCGTTTGTTGTATCAACGAAAACTTAATACATAGTGTATTGATCAAATACTTATGTGTGTAGATATGTTGTATGTATTACCGACTTATAATCCCCCTCCCTCAGAAATGAAAATACTGTTCATTTTTTTATTTTCAAATTGGTATATACATATTTTCAATCATATTGACTCACTTATTTTTAGAAAACAGGTTCTATTCTTTTGGATTTCCTACTCGTAGAAAAACACACAAATAATTAAACAAAATAACGTAAGTCACTTTGATATATCATTACTCAAAGAAAATAATCTGGTACACAATCATATACATTGCAATTGTTCCTCAATAAATGCCGAATGTTCCAGCACATGTTAAACAATATCCAAAGGGAGCTAATTAATACATGTATATGCCTTATGTCTTACTCCCATGTTCAATACAGGTAGATCTGCCAATTTAGTTCCGTCTTCATTTCTCCCCTTTTGATATAATATTCCTCAAATAATGTAATATACTTCAAAGGCCTCAACAAAATTAATTGCTTACAACAGGCATGTTTGTTCTTATATAGTATCTAAGCATATTGATTGAAATTAATTTGGATTTGGGCATTTAAAAATTGTATTCTCGTTTCTTAACATCGGAATATATATATATATATATATATATATATATATATATATATATAGATAGATAGATAGATAGATAGATAGAGAGAGAGAGAGAGAGAGAGAGAGAGAGAGAGAGATACGTTGCGGCTAATTAGCCTTCATCAGGATGGAGAATCCACTGCTGAAGGCAAACTAATTAGCCGAAACTTGTGGAATCTCGGGAAGACTGTATTATTTAAACTCGATAGAGACTTTGTATATATATATATATATATATATATATATATATATATATATATATATATATATATATATATATATATATACATGGTAAAGATATCAATAATCCTTGGCTTCCATGTTTCGTGATTAGCAAAATTATCTTTTATGATAACAGTTTTGGAAAGGTTTCCGTTACATGTAAGTTTTTATTAATCCACAAGAACAAAAATAAAAATAAAAGAAAATTACTAAACATTATTATGATCCACGCTTTATACAAACATAAACACTCAAAAATTAACCCTGATAGATAGCTTCAAGATAACTACCCTATTGCACATTAACAAAATCTGGCTCGTTGTTTTTTGTGGGGTTTTATTGTTGTTGTTGTTTGTTTGTTTGTTTGTTTTTTACGACCATACACCCTTGGTTTAAGAATAAAACTCAATTCAGGATAATGTGTGAAATATTTCTTTTCAGAACAACAAACAAAATGCATTAAATGTAGAATAATAAGAATTGTTGTTAACTGGATTAAATCTAAGTTGACTGTACTATTCGCAATCAGACTTTATCTTTCCATTTTTATCCAAGTATTTCATGATTTGCTTCGGAGTATATATGTTCTATATTGATATTTGCACCCTTATTTCACTTTGAGCCAAACAAGAACACCCGTATTCTGTTAAAGGTTCAAGTTCTGCAAAGATATTATTAACCAGCATCATGGGCTGGTCATGGCGGTTTTGTATACTGAGCAGGATCTAGTTAGTAATTTTCACAGGGATATTTCGAAACTCTTTCAAAAAACGTCACACAATATTAAATTATATTTCGTGGCATACTAGTCGTGTATATATCCAAAAGTGTAAATCTGTTTTTAGGTTAAAATGTGACAAGACATCATGTACATATTGGCAGTTGTCAGTTGATATATGTGAATCGTTTAGTGATGAGTAAACCTTTTCTATTGGAGGTAAAGATGTTAGGTTAAACCTTTCAAATCTACACTTGTATATTGAGCAAATGTCTTTCCTCGGAGGTTTAGACTGCATTTTTGTAAACAGTTTCAGTGTTTCTGAAAAATTGTCAGCGATCAAATATTTAGCTAGTTGCAGTGGCGTAGCGAGTGGGGCGGACGGTGGCCCAGGGCGGCACTTTCTAGGGGGCGACAATTTGGTAAGAGTACCGTATATATCATAAATAATACGAATGGGCGTAATTTTGGTAGTTGGCCCTGGGCGGCACTTTGCCTCGCTACGCCACTGGCTAGTTGTTCTATTCATTGTCAGGGCTATGTAAAACTGTATACAAACCCGATCAGTGGCGTAACAAGAAATTCTGATCATATCCTCCTCCCCGCAAAACTTAATTTTGGGGCCCATCTCCCAATAAAAGAGTTAATTTGGAGGTTGATTGGGTGGTTTCTACGCCACTGAACCCGATTGTCCTTTCAGCTGTTTTTTTTTTCTTTCTCTTCTTCATAAAGCTAACAACTATTAAATTCTTTCTCAACAATAGGTATTCCTTGTCCTTGTTCTGTATCATTTTTATTCTTTTATCTCGGTAAGTTGTAACCAATGTATTGATACAAAGTGACTGTCATAGCTAGACAAAGAATATACATAAGGACAATGTTGGACCTATATATTTGTATGCTAAGTCATGATAATCGTGATCTTTACTTTAACTTATTTCTCCCACGCAGATATAAAATATATTTGTTAAATTAAAATGTTTCTCATTTTCCTTTGTGAATAGCATGGATTTATAATTTGCGTTCTTAATAAATCATACAATAAGTTTACGATTTTACTCAACACAGAGTACAATGATTGAATAAAAACTGTATCTATGTGAACTATAGGTTCACATCTCATGTGGATTGATATAAGACACAAATTAAACATTGATTGAATGTGTTTCACCTTTATTGGAAATTAGTAAAGCAACATTGGTAAAAGCTATTGGAAGACAAAATTGTTATGTATGATGTTTATATAATATTATAAATATTTTAGGAAATTATAAATGTTTCTTCACTTTAATATTTGATTAAATCTTTATGTTTGTTAGGAAAAACATGTTTAACTAGTGTCCTTGAATTAGGTTGTTTTGATCAATATGTTTTCTCAATTTGAAGGTCAAGGTTGAATTTTTGTTTACAAGTAAAAATTCCATTAAGATGACACACATTCTAGAACATTCTGTCATGTGACTCATATTCTAGAACATTCTGTCATGTGACCAATCTTTATATATACCATGTTTGGTAGACATTTTGTTCAGTTCGACATTACCATCAGTCTTGTAAAGAGCTATTACAGTTGTGAAAATTCATTCCAAATTCTAAGAGAGGAATTATTTTTAAATATTCATTGGATTATAACAGTGCTCATAAACTTTTGGATTTTGGAATTTTGATTGACAATTTTGGAATTTATGTGAACTTATTCAGAGATTTTGGATTACTTCATTTTGACTTCAGCACATCAATATTTCTAGTACATCAGGACTTTGGAGACCATTGGCACATAATAACATTCAAGGACACATTCTATATTTAGGAATTGTGATTAGAACAATCATTCTTATTGGATTATTAGGATACATAAACACATTACTGTAAGTGACTTTTTGATTTTTTCATTTTAATTATCTAGTAATAAATTGCTTGTTGATTTTTACTTGATTTGTTGGTTTCACTTTCTTTCTGTTACATTTTTCTTAGACCATAGAGTCGTAACAGAAATTGAGGGCTCGTCTTCCGGGATCTGAATTTATTTAAAGCATATTAGAGATATTAAATTTATCTTTGAAATTCATATTGATTTTGTCTCGGAGAATTTTTTTTGTCTTTGGCAAAGATTTTTAATAAAGAAATTTGTTTTGTGTGAAACCAACAAGCATTTACAATGGCATCTAATGTTCAGAATTTCATTTCAAAACCTACCCAGGAGGGGTTAGAGTGCATGAGAAAGGATGAGTTGCTCGAGCTTGCCAGAAAATACAGTCTATCTGAGGCAAAAGTATCATTGACAAAACAGGAGATAAAGATTATTTTGATTCAGTATTTAGTAGGAAAGGGAATTTTTGATAGCAGTGCTTTAAGTTTGAAGAGAAAGCCTGTATCTGGTTCTGACAGGAAATTAAGGGAATTAGAGTTAAAGAACCAGATTGATTTAGAATTGGTAAAGCTTCAGATTCAGAGAGAGAGAGAGAGAAAGAAGAGAGGCAGCTACAAATGCAGAAGGAAGAGAGGCAGATGCAAATGCAGATGGAGAGAGAGAAAGAAGAGAGGCAAATGCAGATGGAGAGAGAGAAAGAAGAGAGGCAAATGCAGAGGGAGAGGGAGAGAGAGAAAGAGGAGAGACAAATGCAGATGCAAAGAGAAGAAAGGGAAATGCAATTTAAGTTAAGAGAATTAGAACTGGCAAACAGAGCACACTCCACTCCTTCAAAAACAAGTTCAGGTTTTGATGTTACTAGATATATTAGGTTAGTACCCCCTTTTCAGGAAAAAGAAGTAGATAAATACTTTCTTCATTTCGAGAAAATAGCTGAAAACTTGAAATGGCCCAGAGAGCATTGGACTTTGTTATTACAAAGTGTACTTATTGGCAAAGCTCGTGAAGTCTACACTTCACTGTCAGTACAACAAAGCACTGATTATGATGTGGTTAAGGAGTACATCTTGAAAGCTTATGAGTTGGTACCAGAGGCATATCGACAAAGGCTTAGGAATTGTAGAAAAGAAACTGGACAAACTCATGTCGAATTTGCAAGGGATAAAGAACAACTATTTGATAGGTGGTGCTCAGCCAAGAAAGTTGATCAAGGTTATGATAACCTCCGACAGCTCGTATTAATTGAAGAGTTCAAGAGGTGCATCCATAGTGATGTTAAAACCTATCTTGACGAGCAGAATGTGGAAACTTTGGAAAATGCTGCTCGTATGGCTGATGATTATTCCTTGACTCACAAAATTTCATTTGGCAATAAGTCGTCCTCTCAGCAGTTTTCTGGTAAAAAACCATTTCAATCTCATTCGAGTACTTCCAAATTTCACAACAGCACAACTGTTAGGAATCAAACATCTGATAAGACTGATCAGAAATCCTTATCTCTTCCTACGTGCACTTATTGTAAAAAGAAAGGGCACGTTATTTCTGATTGCTTCAAGTTGAAAAATAAGCAACAGAGAAAAGACAGAGCTTTTCCAAATGCTCTTATTTCTACGAGGTCAAGGTCACGGTCTTGTATTGAAAGCAATACATTTGTTGGGTCAAACAAACCCCAGTCTGATTCTATTTTGGAGGCTTATGAACCATTCATGTCACAAGGTTCTATATCACTTATTGGTGATTCTGCCAAACCTATCCCAATTAAAATATTAAGGGACACTGGAGCTTCTCAGAGTCTTTTATTATCAGGTACTTTGCCTTTGTCTGAGGAGTCTTCTTCAAGTGAAAGTGTTCTTGTTCAGGGAGTTGAGTGCGGCTTTGTAAATGTTCCTCTCCATTGTGTAAATTTGGCATCAGACTTAGTTTCTGGACCTGTGACTGTTGGGGCAGTGACTTCTTTACCCATAGAGGGTGTTCATTTATTACTAGGCAATGACCTAGCTGGAGATAAGGTTGTGGTTAATCCACTTGTAACTGACAAGCCTTGTTTGGATCAGAAAGTTGATCCTGTCGAAACTGAAATCCCTGATTTGTACCCTGCTTGTGCAGTTACTAGAGCTATGGAAAAAAGAGCTCTTGAGATTGATGTTGATCAGGATATTATTCCTTTAGCTGACACATGTATTGGTCAGTCTTTTGATGAGGTCACTTTTTCCTCAGGTACTGATCAATCAAATGGTATTGATCACAGTGATCCTCTTTTGGCAACTCATTCTCTTTGTCCTACTCAGGGTGACAAACGACAATCTCTTGTCGTTGAACAGGAGCAAGATTCCGAGATATCTTGTTTGTTTCAGAGGGCTATTAGTGAAACTGAAGCCACACAAGTTTCAGTGTGTTACTTTGTGAAAAATGGGGTCCTTATGAGGAAATGGAGACCACCTGAGGTACCCGCTGGTGACGAGTGGTCAGTGAGCTATCAAATTGTTGTTCCTAAGTCATATCGACAGGAAATTCTTAATTTAGCCCATGAAACTCCTTTGGCTGGTCATTTAGGAGTCCGTAAGACTTATCACAAGATCTTGAATCATTTTTATTGGCCGAAACTCAAAAGTGATGTTTCTAAATACTGCAGATCTTGTCACACTTGTCAAATGGTAGGAAAACCCAATCAGAAGATACCTAAGGCTCATCTGCAACCTATTCCTGCATTTGATGAACCATTTAGTAGAATAATTGTAGACTGTGTTGGTCCTTTACCTAAAACCAAGTCAGGCAACCAATACTTGTTGACCATCATGTGTGCATCTACAAGATTTCCAGAGGCAATTCCTCTGAGAAATATAAAAACTAAAACTATTGTGAAAGCTTTGGTGAAGTTTTTTTTTACACTTGTTGGCCTTCCCAAATCTGTCCAGTCGGATCAAGGGTCAAATTTTATGTCTGGAATTTTCCAACAAGTTATGCATGAATTAGGCATCCAACAGTTTAAATCTTCTGCCTATCACCCTGAAAGTCAAGGTGCTTTGGAAAGATTTCATCAAACTTTGAAGAATATGATTCGATCATATTGCTTTGATACAGAAAAGGATTGGGATGAGGGTGTTCATTTGTTGTTGTTTGCTGTTAGGGAATCAGTTCAAGAGTCGTTGGGTTTTAGTCCCTTTTGAACTAGTTTTTGGTCATACTGTCCGTGGACCATTGAAATTATTGAAAGAGAAACTTCTTTCAAATGAAGATTCAAAGATTAATCTTCTTGATTATGTTTCTGATTTCAAATACAAGTTGTCAAAGGCCTGTGAAGTAGCAAGAACTAATCTTCACACTACCCAGTCAAAAATGAAATTAAGGTATGACAGAAATTCACAGGAAAGGAGTTTTAAACCTGGTGACAAAGTTCTGGCTCTCTTTCCCATACCTCAGAATCCTCTTCAGGCTAAATTTTATGGTCCTTATACCGTTGAAAAGAAAGTAAATGACTTAAATTATATCATTAACACTCCTGGGAGACGGAAACAGAAACAACTTTGTCATATAAATATGTTAAAGGAATATTTTTACAGAGATAGCTCGGCTAATTATTCTGTTAGTTTAGTTGTACCTGTCCCACACAGTGAAGATATCAACGATGGAATACAATCAGACTATAGTGACTCTGGTATAACCAATCTTCGGAATTCAGAAATATTGAACAACCTAGACCAGAAACTTTCACATCTACAACAACAGGAAAGGAATGAACTAAAACAGCTATTACATGACTATGAGCACTTGTTTCCTGATGTTCCAACACGAACAAGTAAAATTTATCATGACGTTGACATTGTAGATTCTGCGCCTGTGAAACAGCATCCTTATAGGATGAATCCTCTCAAACAGAACTATCTGAAGAAAGAAATTCAGTATCTACTGGAGAATGATTTCATAGAACCAAGTAAAAGTAACTGGAGTTCACCATGTATTCTTGTTCCCAAGCCAGATAATACATTCCGTATGTGTACTGACTATAGAAAAGTCAACAGTGTCACCAAAACTGATTCATTTCCAATCCCAAGAATGGACGATTGCATTGATAAAATTGGAAATGCGGAATATGTCACCAAGTTTGACCTTTCAAAAGGATTCTGGCAAATTCCACTGACGGAAAGGGCAAAAGAAATTTCAGCATTTGCAACTCCAGATGGACTTTATCAATATAAAGTCATGCCGTTTGGAATGAAAAATTCGCCTGCAACGTTTCAACGTCTGATGAACATGATAACATTTGGTCTTGATAATTGTGACGCTTATATCGATGACGTCATTATCTACAACAACACCTGGGAAGATCATTTGGAAACCATTCGAAAATTCTTCGATCGACTCAGTGATGCGAATCTGACAATTAATTTGAGCAAAAGTGAGTTTTGCCATGCTTGTGTCACATTTTTAGGACATATTGTGGGACAAGGTCAAGTTAAACCTATAGAAGCTAAGGTCAAAGCTATCTCTGAATTTTAAGTTCCAATTTGTAAAAAGCAACTGATGCGATTTCTAGGTATCCCTGGATATTATCGGAAATTTTGTTCCAATTTTTCCAAAATTGCTGAACCTTTGACAAGTTTATTGAGTAAGAAAACCAAATTTCATTGGTCTGACAAGTGTCAGGAATCTTTTGACAAGTTAAAGGCCATGCTTAAGAATGCACCAGTTCTTTCTGTACCAAATTTTAGCCAATCATTTAAATTATCTGTTGATGCAAGTGATGTAGGGGTTGGTGGAGTATTGATTCAGGAAGACAAAAGTGGTGTGGATCACCCTGTGTGTTATTTTTCTAAAAAACTAAACAAGCACCAGAAAAATTATTCCACAATTGAGAAGGAATGTTTGGCTTTGATATTGGCTTTACAGCATTTTGAAGTGTATGTTACCTCAGCTCTTTCTCCAATTATTGTGTACAGTGATCACAATCCCCTTACTTTCATCAACAAAATGAAAGATAAAAATCGGAGATTGTTGAGATGGAGTTTGATATTGCAAGAATATAACATTGACATTAGACACATCAGGGGAAAAGACAATGTGATTGCAGATGCACTCTCACGTGCCTAGAAATGTAATATTGCTTGATGTAATTAAGTCCAGTATCGTAAAACATGTTCTTATGTAATTTTTGGTTATTGTAGTATTAGATGTATATTCAAAAGAAAGCTTTATTATATAAATCTTTCTTTTTCTTTATGAGGGGAGGTGTTGTGTATGATGTTTATATAATATTATAAATATTTTAGGAAATTATAAATGTTTCTTCACTTTAATATTTGATTAAATCTTTATGTTTGTTAGGAAAAACATGTTTAACTAGTGTCCTTGAATTAGGTTGTTTTGATCAATATGTTTTCTCAATTTGAAGGTCAAGGTTGAATTTTTGTTTACAAGTAAAAATTCCATTAAGATGACACACATTCTAGAACATTCTGTCATGTGACTCATATTCTAGAACATTCTGTCATGTGACCAATCTTTATATATACCATGTTTGGTAGACATTTTGTTCAGTTCGACATTACCATCAGTCTTGTAATAGCTACAGTTGTGAAAATTCATTCCAAATTCTAAGAGAGGAATTATTTTTAAATATTCATTGGATTATAACAGTGCTCATAAACTTTTGGATTTTGGAATTTTGATTGACAATTTTGGAATTTATGTGAACTTATTCAGAGATTTTGGATTACTTCATTTTGACTTCAGCACATCAAGATTTCTAGTACATCAGGACTTTGGAGACCATTGGCACATAATAACATTCAAGTACACATTCTATATTTAGGACTTGTGATTACAACAATCATTCTTATTTAATTATTAGGATACATAAACACATTACTGTAAGTGACTTTTTGATTTTTTCATTTTAATTATCTAGTAATAAATTGCTTGTTGATTTTTACTTGATTTGTTGGTTTCACTTTCTTTATGTTACATTTTTCTTAGACCATAGAGTCGTAACAAAATCAAACATGTTTTGTTTAAATCTTCGATATTAAGGCGTGATTCGTAATTTAAGACTCAAACATATACAACGTTGTTCTCTCTATTAATTCAAAGAAAACACCATTAATTTAACACAAGAATACTTTACATATTATCTCACTCTCTCGGGTGTCACGGTGTGTCCATAGACACGACACTTAGCTCCCATTGCCTACAGTTAACAATGTGTTAAAAGTACTGTTTAAACAAAACAAAATTCTCTCTCTCTCATATATATATATACATATATATATATATATATATATATATATATATATATATATATATATATATATATCACATTAATCACCAAACATTCATTAAAATGTACCAATTTCTTTGAAGGTTTCTAACAGCTGAAATAGTGCAGTGTTACTCACTGCAAAACGTTATGATTAGGGGATTTGATCGCAATGGCAACTGCAGCATCATGTAAATCTTTGGAAAGAAATGACATCTTTTGAATCGCAACTGCAGTCCAATTGATTCCAAAGTTTGTATATTAGTTGAGAAAAATAACACTTGATTTGACTCTAAAGTTGTTTTGGTTGCATGCTGTAGATGTTGTGACGACTTGGGGTATAGGCAGACATTTAGCGTGGTTTGCGAAGAAATGTATTATTTGCTACTCTCTTTTGTCCAGAGAACTGGTAAATTAAATGAGATTCATCAAAATCAGGAGTTCGATTCAGAGAATTATATATACCTGTAAGTCAAATTGTATTGAGTCTATGGCAAAGTATAGCACGAATATACGTTCAGAATCGCAATAAATAACACACATAACATTTTATTGGTATTGACAGTTCTGAATTATACAAACGAACCAAATACGGTCATTATACCTATCGAGTTATCGGCAGTATAAAGATATTGTTTGTACTAACATTTTTTTATTTTTTTTTTATTTTTCTTTTTTTTTATGTATTGAAAAATTTAGTTTAAAACTTATGCATGTAAATACACGTAACTTCAAATTGTTGCGTGTAAATGCACGTACCACAGAATTACTGCGTGTTAATGCATGTAACTAAGAATTGTTGCATGAAATTCATGTAGCATAGATTTGTTGCATGTAAATGCATGTAACATAGAATTGTTACGTGTAAAACATGTAACATACAGCTACTACATGTAAATACGTGTACCAAGAATTGCTGCATGCTTTAGTTTCCATAAATATTTACCTTTGTACAGATACAATATATTTTACCTATAGTTTCATTCACCATGAGAACTACTGACCGTAACCAAACGTAGGTCTGACTGAACCAATCGTAGGTTAGACTGAACCAATCGTAGGTCAGACTGAACCAAAAGTAGGTTAGACTGAACCAATCGTAGGTCAGACTGAACCAAACGTAGGTCAGACTGAACCAAACGTAGGTCAGACTGAACCAAACGTAAGTCAGACTGAACCAATCGTAATGTATCAGTGACTGCATGATGATGTTGGATCAATCACTTGCTGATGAAATGTTACGTAACAATATATAGAATATATTATCACACACATTACATAGTAACCTTCAGAAAAAGTTACAGCATGCCTCAGAATAACCAAGGGATGATAAGTGTATGCCCACCTGACCCAGAAATCTAACAGAATTGTCGGGAAAATAATTTATTTTTATTTAACAAGCCGAATGGTATTACAAATAAGACTATTACAAGTTTTTGAGACCATTTGCCACGAAATGTCTCTTGCCGGGCCAATAGGTAAATATATGAATCGTCACTCCAAAGGGTTCATATTTTGTCTCGTAGAATCGTCACTCCAAAGGGTTCATATTTTGTCTCGTAGAATCGTCACTCCAAAGGGTTCATATTTTGTCTCGTAGAATCGTCACTCCAAAGGGTTCATATTTTGTCTCGTAGAATCGTCACTCCAAAGGGTTCATATTTTGTCTCGTACAACATAATGATTTTATTATAGAACGAATTATATGTCCATTCATGAAAACAATCATGTAGATTGAGATCAACTGAACAATTATTCAATAGTTGTTTCCTGTCTACCGTATTGACCAGTGAGCTGAATATACTGAATAAAAGAATATATAGCTACATAAAAAACAACTTATAGTTGCAATAAATTGTTAGAAAAGTACCTTTATGTTATCAGATATTGTTGTGAAATTGGTAACACTTTTGACTAACTAGATTCATCTTAGTTTGTTTGCTGTATGTCGTTGTGAATTTGAAACACTTTTGATTTGTTGTGCGCAGATGTGAATTTGGTAACACTTTTGATTGGCTAGATTAATTATGTGTATGATTCGCCTTGTTAATGTGCATCATTCACAATGTGAGTCTTTTTTTGATTGTGAGTCAAACTCTATGTTTGTACAGTAGGTGTAGTATGAGATAAGTCACCATAAGTCACCGAATTTATTACATCTCTAGAAAGAGGTGATATTGTTCTTTGCTTTGCTTGTAGAGAGAGGTGATATTGTTCTTTGCTTCATCTTTACTAGCACGACAGCGAAAACTGCCAGCAAAACACCCAAAACACCTAAAAGACCCAAAACTGTTCCCGTTATGGCGGCGGGAGATAGCTCGCTGGAGTCAGATGCAGCTGAAAAAAATAAGGTTATAATTTGTTATAATTTGTTTCATATTGTGAAATAAAGTATGCGATACTAATAAATATATTGAGCTTGTATTTACAGCCAATGTGGCACGTTCTTACATGTTATTTATTTTTATTTGTACTTTTTGTACTTTTTGTTGATTTGATTCTATATTTAAACAAGTACAAGTTAAAATAATGTATATGACATATGTATCAAAGACATAGATGGCGAGTTTAGTTGTCTTTTAAATTCTCAAACTACAGTGAAATCTTAGTAGCTCAAAATCCAAGGAATAGAGAAAATTAGTTCAAAGGATAGATTACTAAAGTGAACGAGATTGGCGCTTAGAATTAAGCGGCTATTACTTATGCTTTACACACCAGACGGTGAATAATTTGTGAGCTATAATGGGAGTTCTGATGTCTGATATATAGGCACAGATCATTTATATTTCAAGACATACGTATGTGGTGCATGCATACATGCATACATAGATTCATTTATACATACATACATATGTACATACTCTACATACATACATACATACATACATACATACATACATACATACATACGTACGTACGTACGTACGTACATACGTACGTACATACGTACGTACATACGTACGTACGTACGTACGTACGTACATACATACATACATACATATATTTGTGTGCTTCAGTGCTTCATCAAAAGTTTGCCTTTACTAACAAAGATTCGTTGGGGAATAGTCAAAGTGGTTACATGTCGCCAAGGACTTAACATACGTTAAATGTAGGACGAGCAAGCAGTGCCAGGCTGGAGAAGTAAATTCTACCGAGGTTATAATCACGGGACTCCAAATTTCAGTTGGACAATTTTAGAAAGGTCTGTTCAAGACATCAGCAGGTTTTCACACAAAATCAAAGAGATTGCAACTTAAGTTAAGAAAAAAAAAGTTTCAGGTACGGGCAGGTGGGTTCAATATATCAACATTTCAAAAAATTTGTAGCTTGCATATGAAATATAAAGAGCCTTCGGTTCCAGTCAGATTCACTTCCTTTCAGAAAATGTTCCCGCCAGCTCTTCGATCAACTTTAATCCGAATTATTATCGACAAGAATAGTAACCTGTCAATTACTGATGACATAGGACCATATAAATATTATTTATCTTGTATATGTTTCTCAATATTAATTTATCAAAATCAATATACTTGGTAGATTGTATTTGATTTCCATGGAATTTAGTTTGTGTTTATCCCATAGATTTGTCGTTGGAGTATGACACAAAACACTAGGAAGAGCAGTTTGAAGGGAAGCCATCATGTAAGTCTATGACATTGCATGAAAACTATCTGAACATGGAAATATGATTCTGAAATTGTGCCATGTGGAACTTTAAGTAGTTGAAGCCTCTGATTGACTCAGAACGAATCCACAATTTTGATCTCACATTTCAAAGTTAATATAATATGGTTAATTTTGAAATGAATTTAGATAATCAATAAAATGATGATGTCAGTGATACAAGTATCGAATGTGTGGTTAAATAGCATCTTCGGGAGAGTTTTTGTATATCGATGTTATATTGGGGAAAGTAACTGGTGATTGTTCCTCTATGCATAGCGGTTCTCCTCCATTTTTACATGTAATTTCTTTTTTATCATTCATTTTAATGTTGTAAACCTGTCTTAAGAGATCAATCCTTCTTCAAGCAGAAAAGGTCTTTCGAGACAGATGGTCTTTTTGTAGAGGCGGTCTCAGTAGATATCATCACAAAATTTCAAAAATTGATCAAGGGATTAGGAACATGGACATAGCTGAGAGGCTACTTCCAAATGTGTGGTCTTTCTGATCAGGTTGTACTTGCCAGCCTTTAATGTAATCATCTAGCACATATGTAATATTGACGAATTTGCACTAGTAGTAAACGCTGAACAGTTATGTAAAGTTCGATGTAACTTATGTTTGAATATAAGTCATACAAATTATACAAACCTGTATTATTACAGCCTTGTTTTCTTGTACAGTTACATATATAACTGCCGATCGTATTGATACATTCGTGGTCATGAGAACATCGGGACGGCTTGCATTCATCTAGGTCTGCAATAAGAAATTGCACTGACTATGGAGAGTACCCATCCGTATATTAAGAATAACCTATGCTTTAGATGCGAACATGTTAACAAATTATACGAGTAGAGTGTGTGAAGGGATAAAGAAGGACAAAAATGTATCATATCGTTTGGATAGTTACATATCCAAATGACACTTAAGTATTTGCAACCTAAAATATATGTCGCTATAAATTTGAGAAACTTCTTGTTAAAGTTATTTCATTAGCGTTATGCTTAGCAAAAGCAGGAACGTGTTGAAAAATGAATATCGATATGTACTATAATATTGTCTCCAAGATGTGATATTCTTGTGGCGAGTATTTCAGTTACTGTGACTAAATATATTCGAAGCACATTTGTGATACTTTAAATATAAACATACTCTAAGGAACACTTGTCTTCCAGGTCACTGGCTAGTATATATTCTCGTATTGTTTTAGGGTAGATTGTGTTTCATTGAAGCATGTTTGTAATTTGATACAGTAGGCAATCCCTATATCTGCATTAAAATTAGTCAAATTCACCATAAAGTGGTTCTGGTAATTACATTAATGTTTTAATATTCTGAATTTACATAAAAGTAATATTTCACAAACTATGTTTTTAGAAAAATGGTTCTAAATACCAAATTGTCTGTAATTTCTCATACCCTCTAATGTTCAGGTCACCATTATATCTTTAAAATCATAATTAGTTTTTGGTAAGGTACATTTTAATACAGATACTCTTTTCCTATACAATTGCATACATACTTTAGGTACTTCATAAAATTATAATCAATGATTTTACGTACAGTTATTCCAAAAATTGAAGAAAAAAAAATGGTTATATTGAAAGTTCTACAAGAATTACAGACAATGCTGGATATCATTTTGAATGAATGCATATTCCACCAGCTATGAAGTGGAAATCGTTTCTAGAAGAATTGCTTAGGTGTAATATTTGTGAAACATAAGAAGGAACATATTCCAAATTAATAAACAATCAGAATTATATTGATAATCATATCTTGTCTATATCAAATTCATCAAATCAATTCTGCAAACGTTATATGTTTCCACAACAGACAACAGACAGGCAAGTGCTGACAATTCATAGAATTTGCATTGTTGCATAACTATGTGCAGAACTGTTTACGCAGACAGCGGTTAATGTTTATGTTAAAAGGCTTTATTTATACTTTTATGAAAGAACTATATATTCAAATTTAACTTATGTGAGTATTGATTTGTATAAACTGGATTATATTGGTTACTTCTTGTAATATTCTCCTCTATCACTCTTTAATTTTAAACTTTGTTGAACTGTAGGGTAAAGTTTGCGTTCCAGAGTTTGGTTATGTTCAGAGGAAATAAATTATGTAAATATCTTTATATATATATATATATATATATATATATATATATATATATATATATATATATATATATATATATATATATATTGGGGGGGGGATGAGGAAGGTTGTTCAGTATGTACCACATCCTTATTTTTTCGTTTAAACAGTTTAGCGGGGATTATTGATTCACTCCATCCATTTGTCTGCAGAATGCCCCATGTGGGATCGGTGATGCATAATAGGCCCTAAATACCCTCCTGAATATCGTAAAAGGCGACTGATAGATGTAACATTTTTGCCGTGGGATGCGTTCTGATATTCCAACCCTTTCAAGATACCTAAACCTACTCAACAGTATATATCTGTGATTGTGATGATGTACTACATATATATTCGTGATTGTGATGATGTACTACATATATATCCGTGATTGTGATGATGTACTACATATATATCCGTGATTGTGACGATGTACTACATATATATCCGTGATTGTGATGATGTACTACATATATATCTGTGATTGTGATGATGTACTACATATATATCTGTGATTGTGATGATGTACTACATATATATCTGTGATTGTGATGATGTACTACATATATATCTGTGATTGTGATGATGTACTACATATATATCTGTGATTGTGATGATGTACTACATATATATCCGTGATTGTGATGCTGTACTACATATATATCCGTGATTGTGATGCTGTACTACATATATATCCGTGATTGTGATGATGTACTACATATATATCCGTGATTGTGATGATGTACTACATATATATCTGTGATTCTGATGATGTACTACATATATATCCGTGATTGTGATGATGTACTACATATATATCCGTGATTGTGATGATGTACTACATATATATCTGTGATTGTGGTGATGTACTACATATATATCCGTGATTGTGATGATGTACTACATATATATCCGTGATTGTGATGATGTACTACATATATATCCGTGATTGTGATGATGTACTGCATATATATCCGTGATTGTGATGATGTACTACATATATATCGTCTATTTGCAACTCTGTCTCCTCCTAAACAGCTGAGTGGAAATTCGACAAATTCGGTATATAAGTTGCCGTTGTGGTAGCCATATGCGAGAGTGGTATGATTTTTGGTTGAGTCCCCCGTGACCCCTGGGTGAATTATAACGGTAAAAAACACAAACATTGTAACTACAGTTACATGTTAAGTATTTTCGACCAATCTTTATACCTGCAATTGTAGCAGGAGAACAATATATTAAACAGACTTGGGCCTCCAGTCTCTATGTTAAGGTCTGAAGAGAGGAGTTGGAGCAGGGGTTGTACATGCGGTGCAGTGGTAAAAAAACGTAAAAGCGTTGATATTTGCCATGGCGAACCATAGAAGTAGCCTTACTTACCTCTTATACAGTTTTACTTCTCTTCCAGGTTATAAAAAAATTTGGATGTTTCATTTTGCAAGATTGTTTGTCCTGTTACGTTAGATATTTTTCTAGAAAGAAAACCTTTTGTTATATATATATATATATATATATATATATATATATATATATATATATATATATATATATATATTTACAGATAGATAGATAGATATACTCTGATTTCGAGTGGCATAATAATTGTATATGCTACACAGCAAATGAAGGAGGACATGTAGTGTTACCCTCCTTGGTAATTTTCTTGGCTGGATTTTTGGGCCAAAATTAGACCCCGTTCTAAAAGGTCACAAAGTGTCCTTTTTTAGCCTCATTAAGATGAAGAAGAAAATCCTAATATAATGGGAAGAGGGTGTTGGAGAGGTGTGGGTGGCCTGGTAAACCGGAATTCTCTATTTTCGTTTTGGGATATTAATGAAAAAGAAATTAATTTCTTAATTACACTGGCAAATCATCATTGAATTCATCAGGATTGACCTGTCTGTCCAACAATCGATGCATCTGTCTATTTTAATGTGATTAGGTTTTGTATTACATTAGGTCAGTTTCTCAAGCACACTTACTATTTGAAACATGTTTACTGTGACGACCAAACATGCTGGGTTCTACATAATTCTGCCAAAATTAGGCTACTGTGACTTTCATAACACGCTTGAACAAATTCGGCATTTAGTCAGTATCTCTTTCAACAATAAATGCACACTTATTATGTGTTGTGAATAAATCTGTAATGGTATATATAATATCATCACATCAAAATTAGTTCATCAGTAAGCATGATAGACAAGTTATTAGTTTCTTGGGTGTTGTTACTTACGGGCCGTTGCTGAGACTTCAGCATTGTGTTTGTATATGACGATAAAATATGCTAAGTAGTAGTCATCAAACAAATGTGAAAGGGTTTACATCATTTTTGTTCTAGTGTTGCTGAAATTTGTGTACAAAACTTCTGGTTAACTTGGTCTTACCGGTATGCTACAGGAACTGTCTACATACATACTATCTTATTCTTCCCCTAAAACTTGAATTAAAACAAAAACAAAAAAAGCCATTTATTGCATACTAGCTAGGATTACCTCTTAAACTTAGTACAATGTACAATATGATGTTGGCCAAGGGTTAACCGTTAGCTTTGCACACAATGCCATGCAGTCTTCTCATAAACACGAGTTACTTGTTACAAATGTTTTAAACTTCGATAAAACATATCTTTAGAGAAATATTTTAGTCATGCCGTGACACTATACAAAGTAGATATCTTGTGATAGCTATGTTTGTTTATATTTGTAATTTTACCTTTCTTCTAAGTCTTGATTAGATATGTACCGTGCATCAAGTTGTAAGGAAATAATAACCCCATAGTTTGTTAACTTTACCTGTGCAGTCACTAGCTGTCTGATTATAAACATAACCAATGGGGCAGACACATGCATAGTAGCCTGGTCGGTTTTCACAGGTGGAATTCCCTCGACAGGGGCTGCTAATACACTCATTAATATCTGCAAAAGAAAACCTTAAAAGAGTACTGCGTATCAGTTTCGTATAAATATAATGGCTTGCAGTTTTGTCTTTAACGGCACTTTCAGCATATTATTGCCCACATCGTCTGAATTTAAATCTACATATACCAATAATGCAGTTACACTCGGCAAATATGTATCTGTGCCTGACTGATATTCCTAAAAATTTATAACGGCGCAAATTCAAAACGGTTTCCCAACGTTTCGAGCTAAACAAGCTCTTTGTCAGGAGAATAAATAGCTTTCATATACAAAATAAACACTAAGCACAAAATCTAAGATAAATTCTGCACTCCTAAATGTCAGAATCACTAGGGGGATTTTACAACAATAGATATAGAAATAAAAAGTTGTGTAACAATAATAAACGAGCGGGTTATTGTGCCTCTCACAAAGATAACCAACAGATTTTGACCTAATTCCAACACAGAGTGACGAAAACTCAACGCCATCTACAAGATTTGCTAAAGAAATTATATCCTGGTAAAGTTATGCATGGAGGTTCCAAAGTAAAGATGTCAAGAGAATTGTGTAGCGGGATAATGGAGATGAACCAAAATAATAATAATAATAATAATAATAATAATAATAATAATAATAATTAATGGGTAAATATTATCGCAAAAATTGTGAACGGGTGAGAAACTGATGACTGGCTGAAATTTTGATAAGACTGCAATGGGAAGTTTAGATTTATTCATTTCGACCGAACTCCCTATGAGTTTTCAATTGTAGTATCCAGTATCGTTCCTTACGTGTGCGTTCTATGTCGGTCCACCCCAGGTTTGATTCAATCGGTAGCAACTCGAGGGACTTCATTGAATGTCCAGTCGAGATGTAGTTGTCGGCGACTTTCGCGTTGATTTGTTGCCAACGTGGCTTTTGTGATTTTTCATTCGATTTCAAAAATCGACGGTCTCACCAATATATTGAGTGGCACAGATCTTGCATGTCAGAAGATAGATTGCATTTTTGGCTCGACATCCTAACTTCTGATTGATCGTGCAGCTAACTCCTGTTGTCGTACTTTTGTAAGATTCGGTCTCGGGCAAGTGTTTGCAAATTAGACAACGCTTGTCTTTGCAGCGGTATGTGCCTGAATATGTGGTCTTGTTTGAAATTACTTTGGCACGTACCAGATGGTCCTTGAGAGTTTTAGGTCTACGGTACGCAACCACAGGAAGTTCTTGAAATATACCCTTCAGATGTTCGGACGATTCAATGCGGTGCCAATGCTTCCGAATGATCTGTTTTAGGTTCGGGGCAAGTTCATCTTACATGATCTATGTTAGGTTTGTTGTAAGTTCATCTGAAATATTTTAGTTATACCATGATGTGTCCTAAGGCAATCGTACAGATAGTCTTAAGATGATGTACGCTATTCATTTGATTCTGAACCTATCTCTTTTAGTCATGTCACTAAGTATCTTAATATAACCGCAAAAAGAGTCTCACGACGTATGCTAACAACTTGTGTTTGGATTTAGCTTCTCTTACGCGTGTGTTACACGTACCTCAAGAGATATGTCGCAAATTTGGATCTGTGAAAGTCAACTTCAAAATGCTCAAGTATGTGTTCACATTTGTAAATGTCATCCAGTGGCAGTAGGATAGTCTAGGGACTGCTTACCTTAAACTGGAGGCATATATAGTTAAATATATATTTTATGCTTCACAAGTTGACTTTAAGGTGAATACTGCATATATTGAATGCATCTGTCCTTTGACTCTAGGGTTCATAATTCAATCATGATCACAGCTGCTCAAACGCTGATCATTATATGTATGCAATATTGTCCTGGAGCTCCAGTGGGGAGAGAGAGAGAGAGAGAGGGGGGGGGGAGAGTACCGAATACCTTGACATTGCTCGGGACCAGTGGTGAAGTTGTAGACATAGCCAGCGCGACACGTGCAGTTGTATGCATTAACTAAATCCATACATGTAGCACCATCTTTGCATGGGTCACTTTGACACTCGTTTATATCTGGAAATAAAAATTCATTTTGTCTCTGATGTGTATTTTTGTAATTTTTATTCTCGAGTATTTGAATATCAATTTCATGCTATAATATTCTTAATAATTCGTTTTCACTTCTTAGCCGTAGAAAGAATTGAATCAGGTGAACGTAGAACCGGCTGCTAGGGTCTCTAATGTACAACAAAACCTGTGTTAAACAGCTACTAATGGGAAGTACAATGATAGGCAGTTTAAGGCAGATGCAAAAATAAGACTGATATGTCATACTAATTCACGATGGTAACCATGTTTATAATCCAGATAACATTGTTAATATTTTCAATGAATTCTTTGTAGACAGTGCCTCTAAAATTATAGAACATAAGTTGGACTTTAATCACTCCGAATTAAAAGGTGTGTGTTGCGCAAAACAAAAATTATACTAAATTTAAAATTCAGGAAATGAGTTCGGAGTTTGTTCTGAATTACCTAATAAAAACCATGGATGTTTCAAAATCTACATGACTTGACATGATATGTCCATGACCTCTTAAGGCAGCTGCATCTGCTATTTCTGACAGTATTACCTTTCTATGTATCCACAGTTTAAGAACAAGTCAATTTCCCAAATCTTGGCAAATTGCCAAAGTAACACCACTACATAAAGCTGGATCAAAACAGGACGCAAACAAGTATAGACAGTATCAATTGTACCATCCCATTCAAAATTAATAGAGCAGCGTGTACACTGTTATTTTATGAACTATCTCAACAATCACAATATACATCATGAAAATCAATTTGGCTTTCAAAAAGATCATTCTTGTGAAACTGCACTTATCGCCATGGCTGACAAGTGTCTGAAAGTCTTAGATGAAGGAAAGTTAGTTGGCATCCTAATAATTAATTTTCTAAAGGTTTTCGGCCTAGCAGATCAAGAAAATCTTCTTGAAAGGTCAAATATCTATCAATGTAGTGAAGATAATCCTAAGTGATTCACATGCTACTTGAGCAATAGGTATTAACAGGTAACATTAAATGGACACCTATCTGAAAATAAAACCATAAGTTGGGGAGTACCACAAGGTTCTATCTTAGGGCACTTGTTACGTGTTCTGTTCATAAATGACCAACCCCTAAAATTAGGATTCAGTCTCATCAATTGACATGTATGCTGATGACACCACCTTTTTGGATGCTCAAAGCAATCAAGCTGAAGTAGAGAACAACCTTCAAACTGCTCTCAGCACATTCCAAAAGTCTTGCTTCTAACTACACAGCATACAACAGCAAGATTGCAAACTCATGTGCTGCATGCTTTCTATGATAACATTGATCTGAAAATGACTTTTTTTAAACAATTCTTGGAATATTTGTGGACACTAACTTGCAATGGAATGGTCTCATCATACACATTATATTTCAAAGAAAATAAACTCTTATCTCTGGCCCCTAAAGCAAATCAAAGCCTTCATTCCATTACAGTACAGAGTTACTTTTTACAAAAGTTACATTCAACCGCATCATGACTACTGTAATATAATTTGAGGGAACACATTTGCTACAAATATGAGAAAATATTCTCGACTCCAGGAAAGGGCATATAAAACAATTCTTGATCATCAAGTACATAATATTTAAAATGCACTGCTTACAATTACAGTATTACCAATACATGAAAGAATATTCTTGAGAAAGGCCAAAATGATGTATAAGGTGTCTACAAAAGTTGATCCATTTACATAGACACCATTTTTCAGCAAAGAGAGTCAAATAGTACCCCATTCGAAGCTCATTGAACCAAAAGTTTAAAAATCCGGGACAAAATGAAACATAATCTTATATCATGTACAAGAATATCTTTAAATTGAGCTGGTTGACAATAGTCTGGACATTTATAATTTCAAGAAAATTTAGTTGTATGGACAGTCAAAGCACAGCAAGCTGATTATATACACCATAAACGTTCATCGCCTGTTTCTAAATACAGACAAGAAATTCTTATATCATATGTATGATCACCCAAAATTTAGAATATGTATTGAAAGGTGGGAAAAACGTTTAGTATATGCATTCATACGCATGATATGAAACAGGAAATAACAATGAAATTCGACAATATTTTTTATTTTTTATTTTTTATTTTAATTTGTTGTTAATATTGTTTTAATAAATGCTGTATTAACGGGATACAGAATAGAGCTTCACTCCTTCAGAAACATCAAACAAGTTTGTATAACTGACTCTGCTTTACTACTTTACTAGTTACTGGCTTACTACAAATTTTGAAATGTGTGCAATTTTTTCACCCGTTTCTTGTTGTCACTTTTAAACTCATCTTCCAGAACAGCACACATTATGTCTTCCACTTGCTCCAGAAATGTACACCTAAGGATTTTGTTCTATACATGAATACGTTGGGTATTCTGAACTACTTACGTTAGCAGAGGACATCGGCAAATCGGACAATCTGCGATCTTTACATTGATCCGTCGACAATGTGAAAAGTTGGAAATAATGGTATGACTTTGGCAATTATTCCAAGCCATCCACATACTAATCGTTATATCAAACAAATTCAGCACTCCATACATCGAGGTGTATACCTGGCTTACATTAGTGTCGTGTATAACATATTAAGAAGACGGTGATCGCGCTTCGAGCCCACCACTGTAAACTTTCAAGTAACAAAATACAACTGCATTCTCAAATTTTGTAGATTCTTTTTAATCAAGTAAAGACTATTGTGTAAATTGTCGTTTTTCCTCAAATGAGCAATAGTTCTTTTCAATGTAGCACCACGGAGACTGATCCATTGTGACGACATTTAAAACACCTAGAAAGGTTAATGAAACAGTTGGAAAATGTCCATACATTTTTATTTAAATTACACCATAGGATATACAAACAAGTTTGTATTTAAGCACATATCTATTGATAAATCTTGGTTCATATTGCCGCGACTTGCGGGTATATACATTCGTTTTTCATAAACTGTTACAATGCGATAGTCCAAGCATGCATTTTAAACAACAATGAACTATTTTTAACAGTTGTCGATAAGATTGTTTTCAATGGCAAAATATTTTAGAAAGAATATTTGTATATTCATGTTTCTTACGCTTATGAGATGGAGCTCACGTAGAAAAGTTCACTCAATAATAACTCTTCCAATATGTAGCACAGGACAGTCTTCATGTATATGCGCTGGAGGTACAGAATGACTACTTTTTCATAGAAAACATTTTATTCTTGTCAACTCGTGCCAAAACGACGAGATTTGTATGATATCTGTATATAATCAGACGCTTACAAATAGTTTGATCGAGTTTACCGGCAGTTGCACCTGTTTTATCCGGTATGTAATATATGGCAGGTACTTTTCCTATACTAATCAGACCATTAATTCTTTTTTCCGTAGACATCAATGCTAAAGCTGGAGAAAAAAAAACTATTGTGTGCAATAGATAGTGCCGCACCGTTATGTCAGTGTGTCTCTTCCGACAATCAGACATCCCTTCTTATATCGATTTCGAGAGTACATGCTCGAAACGGCTGAGAAGTCTTCTCAGAATTAATATACTCCGCAACTTGATGAGAAACAAGTACAAGATGTATGATCTCTGTAAATGTGAATCTCTTAGTTCATTGTGAATTTGTTTTATTTGTTACGGAATCATTCAATAGCATATTTCGATGAGATTAAGAACGTGATATGTTTGTATTTATTTATTTATTTATTTATTTATTTATTATGCTGTACCTGTCTCACAATTGTTTCCACTATACCCAGGGGCGCACGTGCAGTTAGAAATGTCATACTTTGAACTCGAGGTGCATGTGCCACCGTTCTTGCATGGTGATTCGTCACATATGGATATTCCTAGAGACATAAAAAGGTTAGAAACAAATATCAGCAAATAAACACATTTGAAAGGAGAGGAAATTGCAGGACAAGTCTAAACTTATCAAGGCCTATTTGAGTTGAATCATTATAATGAACACTGGCATGTGCGTTGTCCAATCCCTAATGTGTAATACTTTTGTTACTCGCTTGCATGATATTGTATATGCATCTATCGCAAATGGTTGTCCATACAGAGTGAGCAATCAGTACATGGTATATTACCTAATTTAATAAGATTAACCATATCATAATTCACTGCTAATACGTTTTTTCACGTTACAGGAATGGATTCATGCCAGTTGACTCCAAAGTAAATAAGCCCGTAGTATGTCTTCATTGAAAGATTTTAAGCAAATGCGAATTGAAACGTCAAACTAAATGCACTCTGCACCAGCCAAGAAATGCAATTTAAAGGTATGAGGAAAACATGCATTATGCAATTTTTGCACTTTCAATTTGCATTGTTTGCAACTTTGAATGAAAACACGATAATAAAAGATTACTTTGCTATAGAGGTATCAAAACAATCACCAATACTTCAAAATTACCAGATTGAAAATAAGGCAGGGACATCCTTAGCATACTTCATGAGTATAGGTCCACAAATAGGGGATTTTTGTCAGGCTAGCCAATATAGCTGTTGTGGTGATTTTAATTGTACGTTGTATGATATATCTACATACATTCTAACTTGTTAGCGGCAATGTTAAGCTTATCTTAACCGACAAAGTGGCTACCAACATTTCAAATGTGTGTAAATACCTCAAATTATCCAAAAACACAAAATATGGAAACATCCTCCTGTCCCCTGACTATTTCAGATAATGGGATTCTACTGTATGGGATTTAATTTATAGCACGAAGAAATCACGTTCATGTATAAAGGGTTTTACTTCTTTAGCAGTTTTTACCTACATCCTCGCGTAAATATTGTTTTGATACATCGAATCAAACTTGTATAAATCTCAATTTGTTTTGAGTTCCGTTCATACTGTACGCTCAAACATATGTAGAAAACTTAAGAGGAGGTATGTAATAAATTCAAAACCGAATTCCTGTTTTCCGGAGCCAGGGAAATAATTTGTTTTATATGACATATAAACACGTGTCGGCCGGACGGACTTGACCTATTCCTAAGCCACATTAACATTTTTACTTGTACTGTTTATATATGGGTCTCTTCTACAGACTAGTACCAAAACGCAATTTGGTTTGTGGATATACTTTTAGTACTAGAACGACACCACGAAAGGTGCCAAGTGCTGTTAAATGTTTATTTAACAATACCTTTTTTAGCGTTTAGGATGAACACAGAGTGACGGGGGTCGACATTTTCATGGACGGTAAAAACAAAATTCTGACTATGATTTGTGCGATAAAACATATTCAAAAAGGCCCCCCCAAAACTACTTTATTTGGTCTGCAATTCGTTACATTCATGTTACAATCGACATAAATTTATTACATTGTATCGTGCATGCAAATGCACTTCAATTTAATAGTAAATTCGTTTAATAATTGTTATTTTGTACTATCCATGTTTAACTGTACAACAATTTTGAAAATGTTTTTTATTGTGAACATCTAGGCATGACGTAAGAACCGGAGATTGGAATTTTTTTAAGCATGGCCCCAGAACCATTATATGATATCGATGTTTTAGCAAGCTAAGAACTGAAACATATATTAAAAATGTGCAAAAGGAATGAGACTGAAAATAAAAAGGACATCAGCATGAAAATCCATGATCAAGGCTGGCCAGATTCCTTAACAAACCGTTACACATAGACGCAAGTTGAATAATGCAGTGGACTGCATTCACCTTTCTAAATATACTGACTCGTTCAAATTCTTAACATATTAGGAATCCAACAGACTAGTATTTTCTGTTTAATTTATTTTTAAAAAAATCCGGCTAAAGAAGTTTTCAACATGTCCATGGCAGATTGGCCTGATAAAACGTAGATATTCGGTGTCCCAAAAGTGCTTTTATTTTCACAATACTAAATCAAACCACTTCTAACGGGACTTTAACATTACCAGTACATCTTGCCAGTTTTGTGACAAAATATGCAGCGAAATATGGACTCATATACATGGGCTGGTCGTCACTTTTACCAATTGTTGATGGATGAAATATTTTTAAAATGTGTCCTTAATTAAATAATATTCAAAGCATGACATATTTCTTTTTTGTTCAATTTATGGCAAATAAAACAAACGGCTAAATCAGCACCTTTAAGTCAACTAAGTTTATAGATTAGTAAACAGAAAGAAAACACTTCCCTTTCCAGAAGAGTTTCTACATTATTTGAAGAAAGGAACATCCGAAAAAATTATTACACTCCACCGCTTTTGTTGAGTATTGGCGTTTTGCCCATTGTATCAACACTGAAGTAACACTTTCATTTTACAGTCAAGAACAAATACCAAGCATTGACACAAGGGTGTGACGAAAACTGAAATTTCTAAGTTTGAAATATTTAATTTTATATAAGAAACAAAATAAAAATATCAAGATGTGATTGAAATAATAGCTTTCCAGGTTGCTGTGCAGAAGTACCTGCACTATTGTATCCTATGTATAAATAAACTCAATTTTTGTTATACATATATAAATTGAAGATTCCTGACTCAGTTAAATAGTAAATGTTCAACAGGAAAGTAATTTGATAGAATGCAAATATCTGAAGGACAATGGTAGAAGTTCAGAATGTTGGTTACTTGAAAGTGGATCCGTTGATGTGCCATATAGTGTCAGTTGCCAGGAGGTTAAGTTCCCTGTAAAAAGTATGATGAAAGAAAATAGTATATACCGAGTCCAAATAATTACACCGACTTGCGTAGCCGCGCTGGGTCTTCTACACAGCTCTGGAAGGTTACGATTTAAAACCAAGAACATCTAACAATTTCACGGATGCCACTTTAACGGCTACCCGGTTTGATACGCCACCCAAGAAGAGTGCTTCGTGTCCGTCTCAACCCAGACAGTAAGCACGACAAAATACATTCAACGCCTGCGAATAAGCGCTACCGACCCTTGCCCGCGAAGCATCTATTCGCTCCGCTGACTTTTAGCTAGTTTTGAGGTGAGAGCATGAGTTTCACTCGCCACGGAGATTCCAAAGCCAACCAGATCTATATTACACCGTATGCGACTTAGATGCGTACCAAACGGATGCAACCGCGAGGAATCGACATAAAATCTGGTATACGACGCAGGCAGTGTCAGTTTCTCTATGCGACTGTCTTGCAGCTTCGCGGGAGAACAGCCTACCTGTCATGTATATCGCGAACCCGAGCAGCTTATCGCCGACTTTATTCATGATATTCAGGTTCGATCTTACCGGATCTGTCAGAAAGTTGTAGCCAAATTCGATATCAATATGTTGCCCAAAATCGTCCAGCATGCGATTCATTAGTGACGTAACTAGACTCGTGTGCTGCGTTTTATTTTCGACCGCCATTACCTAAACTTGATTAAGCAGTACTTTGTTTCATAGATATGCACTCCAATCGGGATTGGTCAAGGTAGTTAATAGGACCAAAAAGCACATGTTCTTGTTGAATCCATCGCCGTTCTTTCTGGATGTTTTAAACTAAACAAGGGCTATGATAAATGTTTTGACCCCAATGAGGTGGACAGCCGCAAACATCTCATTACCATCAAACACCCCTTCCAACCCTTCCAAATAGAATATCAATCTACAAGCTTGCAAAGCCGCTCATGCTGGAGTCCCACTACGACTTTGTTGACAGTCGTCTTCCTTGTGAGGGCTTTGAATACATCCAGAGAGATACAGACTGCGAGTATATTGCTAAGGCCTGTGACAACCTTAATAAACTTCAGGCCAAGTTTAAAGAGTGTCGGAATAATTGACAAGCCTCAAACAACTACAGCAATAGTATGCCGGACTTGATGAAGTTTCATTTTGTAGAATCGCGTGGCATTGCCCTTTGTAGTAAGTAGTTGTACGTTAAAAGTGACGAGCCGAATTAAGTCGGATGCATTAAAGCCAAATACTTTACAAAAGGTGTAAGCAAAACGCACAACAGCGTGGGATGGAGGCTCTTTTATGCAGCCTTGGAATGGTCTACACTGCCCAAGTGACAGTCTGGTACTGCCGTCGTTCTGACTGACAAAGCAATTCACATTGGCTTTCGCCAAATAAAATTCAGCTGTTTCGAAGGAACGATGCATTAAGAACATGAAAAGCAAGGGTTGTCCGCCTACTATGGTAAGCAGCATTTTTTAAAGGACTGTTAGTGATTGCAAACACTAAACCAAATCTACCCTGACAAACGGCTTTGCCTTGGAGAACGCGTATGATTAATCCCTGCCTTGAACAACGTATTCGTTTGTCCCTCCCAAAAGATTTTTTAGCCGTGCCTTAGCTCTCAGCGCACCCCTTTTTTCATCAAAGACATTCGACATGACCAGCAACCTAGTAGGCTGCTAGAACAAGATAATCACTGTGTTGTGTGCAACGTGGATTGCGTTAGCCACCGTTCTTGCTTTCTTTTCTTGTTCTCGGATGTTTTTTGACTGAGTTCACATGTTTGATACACTTTGTTGTGCAGGATGATGCTATTGTTTTTCTTCAGAAAAAGATGGCCACAGTTATAATTTTGTGCATAAGCCAGTGCATGAATACCTTTGTCGCATATTGAGTTCTGCACAGTAGCACCGCAACCACACCATCTGCGCAGGTTTAACAAAGATATTGCTGCGCCTGTGTTGCAAACCCGAAAGACACCTTTGCGAATACAATTCGGTGTCTGCCGCATTACTTAGGAGGTAGGAAATGCCACACCTTATGTGTTGTCTCTCCTAGTGTAACATAGGGACAACAAGAAGCAGTTGTCAGTTGGATGTTGCTGTTAATAATTAAACAGTTTTGCTTGTTTAAGAGGATGTAGATTACAGACCCGAAGACCTATTTAAAATAAACCGGATCTCTTTTTCCTGCTTGCAATTACCGTTCCAACTGCATGTCTGTCTGTTGACGTGGCTTGCATTTGTGCCTTCCGTGCTTTCAAGGACATGTTCCAAAGAAGAATGCCCGCCGGTAAAATGTATACCTAGCTAGTGAGCCTGCTAAACCATGTCCCTAAATTTCCGAGACGACCTTATTGCTGATGCAGCTCGCACAAGATGTCACGTGCAGTCTACGTCTTCCGCCGTCACGGCACTCGGACCTTCAAAGTTAGTTGTGCTTTATATGCCGATATCTCAGCTACTGTCTATGCTATCAAGATAGATTTAGGTACCGCTAACTGGGTTCTTGGCTCCTTAGGACACAAGATGTGTGTTTCACGGTGTCCACTTGCGATGCCATGAAGTGTGATCAATGAAATTGGACAGACTTTCAGGCACTTCGAGCATTTCGGTAATGTAGTAAAATGTTCTTGCTTGTTACAGTATCTGGCTTTTTATGTTGCCTAGTCTTTGAAAGAGTGCTTCCGCCGTCCAAGATGTCGGAGTTGAAATCTCCGGTTCGTCCATGCTGTTAATTTCTGATATAACCACATTTGAAAAGACGATTTATCTCTCTGTGTCCTGAGACACCGTCCCAGCCGTAAAGATAACTGTTATTGTCTTGGCTGCCGATGCGCCTTCTATAGGCAATGGTATCTACATGTCTTTGCTCCGCTTGTTTTAACTGCAGCTTTCCAACTGTAGCCTCTATACCTGTTCTGTGCTGTAACATCCTAAATGGGTTTGCGTCAGCCTCATACATCCTTGCCTTTGCTATGACTACGAGATGCCGGTCAACCGTTGTGAGATGATCCTCACATATCCGATTATGACGCACATAGCTGATTTCAAACCTTTGCATGATACATGTGTTCGTAGTCTTGCCTCTCAGGTCCTGCATCTCCAGAATGTGCTCATCGTTGAGTGTTACTTTTCCCCTGCTGCTTGCAGGTGCAGTTTTAGTACGTGCTCGACAACACTAATATCATTATGGTGTATTGTATCTATACTGAAACATCTTTATGGCCACTGCGCCTCTTACGCTTGCTCTGTCCTGTCCATATTTGGCACAGCTGCGCTTGCGCAAATCAAAGTAGGTGCTACCGTGTCGTTTGCCCAGTCGTGGCCAAAAAGGACTTCCTGACCAATATGCATATTTTGCTGAAAGTAGGAAGTAGTCATTATTAGGCCTGTCGATATCCGTTTTCGATTCAAAGATGTCGCACGGTGGGTGAGAGAGCCTTTATTTTGCACAATCATGGGAAAGCCTTCCAGTCTCGGGCGCGGCGTCCAATCAATATCCGCGTTTTGTTATTTTTTTATTTTTTTTTTATTTTTATTTTTTTTTTTGCTTTAAATTGGCCGGGGGGGGGGATTTTGTATGTATGTATATTATACAAGACAGTGACCCTTGACCGATATGCATTTTGGAAAGGGGGGGGGGTAGGCTATGGCCTTACGTATTTTTGCTAAACAAAGGGGGCCAATTTTGTTTAGTCTCGTGAAAGGCTGCCGGGCCGGCGCGGCTACCAAAGACGGTGTAATGATTTGGACCCATTATATGGTATTTAGCATTATTGTCATCAGTAACATCCTTTCAACAGTATACAAGCTGCATTTTTATTACATATGTCATTCATAATAGTAATTACTGGCGTATTATATGTAGTTCCAATGTCATCAATTACATTGGTTTGCTCATTTGCTGTATTTATTTTTGCCCGTCAAAAAGCAGACTTGTCAATTGCTGTCAGTTGAAACTGATACCATCTCCATAATCCTCGGCTATAAACATTGGCTTCTATAATCTTGATCAAGGATAAAGGCTTTTACTTTTCTGTTGCGTCAACAATGCGAGGGCGAGATGTATTACTTTTTCAACATAAATTCTATTGTTGTGTATCATAAATCATATCATCCAATCACTCTTGTAACTGCATCTACAATCTCAAAAAGGCGGAAATGTTTCCAAATTTAATAAATTAAACAAAATAACCCTTTACCTGTCTGATGGAAGGGAATCTTAATGGTGAATGTCCAGTTTCCCCTGGGGTTCTCGCCCCAGAATTGAACTGACATGAATGTCCACTCCTGTTGTCCGCTGAACCCTTTGTCGTACCTCCTTTGGGTCATCAGCTTGCTCAGTGTCCCAGATGGGGAGACCAGCTCTAGCTCCACATATGCACGCTCACTACTTTGGAAAATTGTATGCACCTGCACGTGCTCTAAATAATTGATTGTGCACGTACTCGCCACAAAAAGGGATGCAGACTTTGTAGTTGATGTTGAATTAAGCACCCTAGTTTTTAAGGAAAAACCAAAACAACCAATGTAATCTTATTGTGAAACTATACTTTTTTAAGGCATATATTTTTAATGCAATTGGTTTTGAATTAATTAGTTTGCAGGATACTCTTTTCTTCCAAGTGGTGAACAATTTCCCGCGAGCACTGGGAAGCAACTACGGACGTTATAAGCAATTACAGAAGATACTTGCATGTATTTTAATTTGACCGTATGCTCTTACGCATACACGCACACACACACATACACACACACACACACACACACATATATATATATATATATATATATATATATATATATATATATAGAGAGAGAGAGAGAGAGAGAGAGAGAGATTATAAAAACATGTGGAACAAACCTAATATTTTGCAAATAATAGTGTCAATTGTTCCATTATTTTAGGGAATTATAATCCCGAGGAAAGGCTGAGAAAACAGTTTTATTTGCCCTTGACTTGATCTTGATAATGCATCTAACTGTACGTTTCTTGGGACATTGTGAGATAAAAGTAGTTTTGCATTCAATAGTTACTTAAATTTTAATTACTTAATTGAAAGAAAGAAATAATTATAATAATAAACAATGGATTTTTGTGCGTCGCTACTTTTTAATGTTTATTCGTTGAACATGCTGTAACTTATAAAAACTAATAGATAAAATCAAACATATGTAAAAAAAAAAAGAATAAAAAAGCAACAAGTATGATTGACCCACCAGTATGGCGAACTGATGCTGCTATTGAAAATTTCTTGCTGTGGTACGGTCTTCCATGTTTTAGAGTATCTGACCATTGCCTCAGCGTCCATCAGACCGTACCCAAACATATGACCAACTGAAAATATAAAGACGAAAATGATTCATCAAAAAAATAAACTTGTTTCTTTGTTTGTATTTTATATATTTATATATGCTTTAAGTTAAGCAAACTGCTGGTGAAAAAGAATTATTCCCAAGGAATATACTATCAGTGGGAAAATTTGTTCGGAACTTGTTGGTGTGAACGGAAAAATATTCCATACAATAAGCATGTAATGCCGAATGTTTCATTTTCGGGTGATATCATAGAGAAATTAATAATTGCTGATAACACAGAGGGCTATAAATCGAACTTTTCGAGATTTATTGTCAATATAAAGCTGGAAACCACATTTGGTTAAAATTCAGCAAGGTCGAGTAAAGTTTCTCTTATCTTCGGTAAACAATATCACAGATTGTTGACGGATGGACAACGTGATTAATATTCGATCCCAACGAATTCGTTGAGAGAAGGCTTCAATTAGACGTTGGAAAGAACTGAACTTTGATATTACACATGAAATACGCAAGAAACATCGACATTTTAAAGCAAACCCTGTGTGTAAATCGTGTATAAACCAGCAATTTTCAGTTTGATATACCATATGTTTTGATTTGTGTTGGGGTTTGCTCCGTGTTTCACGAGCAAAATAAATATAAAGAATATTGACTCAGACATGTCGTCACATAATATGATGCTAAATCAGGTTGCATGCTGTGCATCATATCTATTAGTTCAAGCGAACAGTGATCTTCAAATCCATTATGTTGTGGCAGATATGTGTCAACTTTGATCTCTTGTTGAAGAGTGCCATTTGTGTTAACATATAGTAGTTACCATCCATTATCCAACAGTACACATTATTTCAAAAGTCTTCATAGATTATATCTCCTTTGTCCTTTTAAAGAGGCTCGCTTTAGTAAAAAAAACAAAAGCAAGAATACAACAACCTTCTTAGCAGGTCGAAACGACACAATAGTTACAGTATGAGGTCATAGATGTGACGACACAGTCTGAGTGTTTCATAGCGCTTCAAGCTCTGTTAGAGACTAAATGCAAACGTGAAGGCGTTGCGACTTTTGCCTCTTACTATAAAATGAAATATAAACTTGTCTATAACATTTTAATAAAGTATTAATAGTCCTGTCAAAGATAATGATAAATTCCATGAAAAGTATACCAGACCTTAAAAAAAGCTTCGTTCTGCTATTATTTTCCAAATTTTTTTAAAATCAGTAATGATACGTACTTGGGGACAGAGTTTGAACTAATAGTATCACAAGAAAATGCAAACTAACATATTCATTTTCGCATGACTTTTGATTGCTTATACCCTAAGCTATGCAAAAATTCCAATGTTGGAATTTGGTAAGTGCCCCTTAAGTCCAACAGCTCTCAACCTCAAACCATATACATTCTATGAACATGCACTTCTATGTAGTCATCAAACTGTTAAAAATGAGCCTATGCTGCGTCAAGCTAGGATTCTAATATTCTCTCTCATACAATATATTTGTTTGCATGTTGTTGTTTTGGTTTGTTTGCTTTCTGGGGTTTTTTTGTTTTATTTTTTTATTTTGCTGTATTTGTTTGAATTTCTTTTTTAATTATTTTTTATATATTATTATTATAATTATTTTAGGAAGTATCATTGTTTCAAAGCTAATTTAAAAATCCTTCGTATTCTTTTACTAAACATGGAAATCAGTCTTACCATAATTTCCGGCTCCATTCAGTGTAAAACCGTACCCAGCAGTCTCCTTCAGATTTTGATACTTGGCTGTCTTTACTATCAAGTGTTGAACATCCCTCCATGTCAGGTTTGGACTAAAACCATTTGATGAAAGCAAATTATAAGGCTCTAGATTTTTTTAATTGAATTAAATACTATTTCGAATTTGTATATACATCACTTACGACAATGTATATGCTACAGATTAATTTAATGGAATGAGAAAAAGATATATTTGTTAGATTGTCCGCTCATCAGTTTTGAATGAGTTGTATGCACTTAAAATTAATGTCTAGAAACAGATATCCATATAACTAATTACACATTGATCTATGATTACACATATAACTAATTACACTTTGATCTATGATTACACATTTAACTAATTACACATTGATCTATGACATATTGTTGGTGTATTACTCTCCTATTAAATCGAGGATCTGCAAACCATCTGTGTCAATTATGCTACTATAGATCAATAGTTGTTTCGTGAATCATGAAGGTGTGTATGTGTGGGTTTGCGCGAGTATATTTGTTTGTGTGTTTGTGTTTGCGTTTTCTATGTGGTTTAGTTTTAGAGATCTTCTACACTATTTTAGCAATTTCAGTGCCTTGTACATTATGGAGTAAGATTTATAATGTTGTCATTTCACAAAAATAAGCTAAAATGTATTGTAATGAAAGTTATATTAGATTAAAAATGACAAAATGTGCTAATACCCAGCAAGCGTTTACCTCCCGTCATAAATATACATTATACTAAATGATCATCTAACGTTGCTTGTATTGCACACATTTAAGGCTAACTTTCTTCAGAAAAATTAATATAAACATTTTTTAAAAACACTGTTTTGAACAAAACACAAATACAAAGATTAAGTCCACTGTTCACCTGATAAAATCGTTTGAAATGCCGTTGCAAAATTATCAACTTACTTTGCTTGTAGGGCTAGAGCCAACATCCCCGCAGCCTGGGGAGCCGAGAAGGAGGATCCCTCGATACCACCACTGCACCAATTCGCATTGGATGTCGTGAACTGTACAACAATTTAGTAGAAATTTTAATCAAAATCACTGCAAAAATATAGATACACTTAATCGAAAGCATGGGCTGGATAACAAAGTTAAAAAATGTAACTTAACAATTTCGGATATAAGAAGCCTTTGAAACCATATATTGAAAGTGGCAGTTAATTTAGAGTTGTCCAGTTTCCAGAGTTAATTTGCATTTCAGAGTAACAGTAAAAACGAAAATCCACCAGGTTGTAGCAGCATCTATGTCACACAACATTTATCAAAATTTCTAACATTAACTCATTTCGTCATTCCCTTACAATACATGAGAGAAAACGGATTTGTCATAATCTGGCAATCTAAAGGATTATTTAGAATTATAACTTTGAAAAAAGGGTCTTTATCTTTTAAATTATGTATTGTACCACTTATAAAGTCATTGTTTCTTAATTGAACAATGTTATGATGAATATCAATTTGAAATAATTTAAAAAAGAACATTTCCTATCACTAATAAAACAAACTGGTTTGTAAACGGAGGCTTTGTATCACTTTACATAATTAATATGCCTTTTATACGGAATATATATGCATATCAATGGTCAGCAAAGACGAGAATATCTTTACTTGACTTTTATATATTTCTATAATTGAAATGCATTATGTGTGTGTGTGTGTGTGTGTGTGTGTGTGTGTGTGTGTGTGTGTCTACACACACATCAGAAATTGCTACAGGCGCAGTACAAACACTTTCCAAAGTTTCGAGCTAACCACCTCTTCGTCAGGGGAAGAAAGTATGTAAAAAAACGTAGTATATAAGTGTTGAGAAAACCCGAACTATTGACATGTCTGAATGAAAGGAAAAATCTACAGAAGTAAATTAAATGATGATTATGTATGTAGTTATAATCAAAACATTAACAATTGTATTCAGAAATACATGCTAAAAAAGTAATGTTATAGCGCGGCTAATGTTAAAGTTTATGTTCACACTAATATATTGTGGTCATATGATTTCAAATGAACACTGTAGACACTACACATTGCAATGAATTCAAACTGCCAATAGTACCAGCATTTACTTATATTGTACCTTTATAGTCATCGGTCACTTGGACTTTCAAAATCTGTTTTGTTACTTTCTGAAACTTCAACGAAAGTGGACTAAGTCAAAGAATTTCAGTCATTCTTCAATTGACCCCTTAAACATATAATTGTAAACTTGTTGTTATTTACCTGAGTGACACAGGGTAGTACTGAATCATCTGTTTATTTTTATTTGTTGCCTTTGATATAACATGTTTTCGGTTTTGGTTTGGACCTTCTAAAATTGAATTTATATATTAAAGGGGGTAAATATATCAGACCAGAACTCCTTTTCCCATACTACACGAGACCACTATTGGTTGTTTCAAGATACAGGCTTCAAATTGTAAAGCCATCGGAAGAATATCATTAAGCTAGAAAAATGCTACGTAGAGCTAAATGATGGTTAAGGATACGTACCATTGATTATGGGTTGGTTGGTGAGCGCAATGTGTACAACGAAAAACTGTGTTAATTTTTTTTTCTGCAGGGACCATTCAGCTTATCTGCCACCTTTCACGTTTTAAATATTCAATCTGAAACTACCGATATCTTAATACACAGACATGTCAAAATAACTGCATTTAAAGCCCAGATATCGTAATACACAGACATGTCAAAATAACTGCATTTAAAGCCCCAGATCCTACTACAAATAATGGTGACTCCGCTTGGTCGGGTAATAGTGTATCTTGCATATACACCACTTTTTATATATTACATCTATTTTAGATGCTAAAACCAACGCAAAAACATGTTTTACCAAGATGTTATATAAAAACGAGAACTGATCAACAGTTGGGAGACAGAGTAAATAGAGGTGAGAAAGACAAAAGAAAGGACTGAATAAAATATACTAATCCAGTTCGCCATTCCGATACCGACACCCGTAACATCAGCGACCACTGTGATTTAAATACATGATCACTACGATGTGAAGACATTTGTATTTGTACTGTCCTGTACATTTATTGGGCGTTGTTTCAAAAAAAGCTCTGGCATGTTTTTAATTTTGTCATTTTTTGGTTAAGGTTTATAAACTAACAAACTATAGATTGCTTGTTATAATGACAGTTTATGAAATAGTTTTACCTAGTATCAGTTACCATAAGGTGACACATGTACTACTGGCAGTAACAATTAGACATAATATTTAGTTTCGGCGGTACTAATTTGAAATCACATACATAAATACATGGTGCAATGAGCAAAGTAAGCCGGAAGAGTAATCAAGATGAATTAGACAAATGTTGAGAGTTAAATGGACAATACAACAACGAAACCTCTTAAATATAAGCTTTCTTGTGAGTTTTTGTATAATTTCAAACAACGTATACTGGCTGTTAATTAGTTGATGTTAATGATTCTAAGTTGTATTCAGCCTTACAATTGATATAATTTCACAATGCATACCATATTTCTCTGATATTTGTCTCCACTGTAAGTGACGGCCAAGGCAGGTGCACAAACTTCAGAGTACCAGGCGGGTTGGCCGTTACTATTAACACTTGATATAGTCACTGTATATATACTGTTGGCGTAACCATCTGCATTACAGTTGTCCGTAGTTTCTCCATTTCCAGCTGCCCATACATAAATTACACCTTTTCCTCCTCGGCCCTGTCGATTGGATAGAGTAATAAAAGAATGTCATGAACATTGGTTACACTGCAATTCCTGGTGCTGAGTAATGCTGTTGTTTTCTGCTAATGCAGTTAGTCATGGCGAAGCAGCAGAAAACACCAACATAATAGATTGTCTGGTTTTTTCACCAGTTACTTTATTTTTTAATAACTTCCATTTTAAGGAACCTATTGAAAGAAGTAAATTGACTGTTTTGGATAATTAGTATGACTTCCCAAGTAAAATATACTTATGCAAATATTAACTGAGAAACATAAATAAATAACTATCGATAATCTCTTCCTCCTCCTTCGTCACATTGATCGATAAAAGTTCATTATCATAATGCCTCATTGAACTTTCTTCTGACATATATTTAAATAAGACGTGAATGTTACCGATTAATTTTGGAGACAACAGAAGCGTGCATATTTCAATTTGAATGTGCAAAAATCACATTCAGTGTAATATCGCGAGAATCATTGATATTGAACATACCTGAGTTACACCTAGTTCAAAGGCAGCTGCAGCTAAAGGCCCTGGTGCAAAGTACCCGTATGACTCTGGCGGCCCCCAGCTGTTGGATGAGATGTCGGTGATGTTGTATCCGTGAGCTATCGCCTGCGCTTCATTGATGTCGGTCGTGTAATTATTGCCGATAAGACGAAGTCCTGAAAGATTGCAATCGTCCAATCCTTCTAAATATGCAAATGATCACAGTGATGTACCAGTGGTAAAATTGTTAAAGCTTTAATTATGTTGAAATTGTCATATTTGCAGATATGTAGTAAAACTGCAGACTGCATAGAGGAAAATTGATCGTTGCATAATGCAACTTCTTACAATTATGTGTCTGCGTTGTTTCAAACATTACTTAAAAGCATTTGTACACCTGCTGTTCACATATTGATTCGTCTTTGCTTGTTTATTTCATGGCTTGTAGATTGTGCTGTATGCTAGTTTGTTCTGCAGCCGGCTGTTTCAATGAACATTAAATGGCCTTAGAGAACCCTTGAATCTAAGCCATCCAGTTTGAACATTAAAGATGACAAACATGTTGCTATGAAGCTCACAAGAAAATGGTGGTAAATATAAAATGGCTTAATTATATTTCATAAGTTCATATACCATTGTCTCGTGCATATTGACATGCTTTCAGGTTTTCAAAGCACTGTGAATGCAGTTATCCAAAAATTGTGTAGCCTGGTATCAAGCCTTTTTAGTTCATTATCACGATACAAAGTCACTAATTGTTTTCAAAGAATGAAAAACTAGCACGTACCACTAGTTTCATAGACTATACTAACTTCTTAGATTTTATTTCCTTTCCGTTAATATTTTGCCCCTATGGGATTGGTGTTGATGTTTTATTTTGCCCCTATGGGATTGGTGTTGATGTTTTATTTGTTTTTACTTCATCTCCGCCGCATCATTTAGGTTCGACTTTAATATTAGGACTTTCCTGGAAGAACCTGTGATCAAATGTAGGCGTTCACCTGTGATAACGGCTTGGTACCATAATCAAAATTTAGACACATCTTGTATAAGAAACCTCATTAACCTCAGAGCTGATATTATTCGGATTTTGGAAATGAATGAACTACGGAAAAAATGTCTTTTTCCTTATTCTAGTGGCATCACTTCTAACGTAATGATATGTATGATATGTATGGCGTTTATGTGTTATTAGATGTTAGATGTTCTGTATAATGAACACATTTTTATATGGGCTAAAGTTCTGAGTAATACAGTATTCATGTGATACAACCTGATACTATTATTGAACAGCTTATTTGAAGTTATTCATTCACGGATGATTTGTGGTGAAAAATAATACCTATAAGCGTCGAGCTGTATGCCACGCCTACAATGCAGTTGTCGTTGTCTCTTTCCGCTGCAATAAATCCAGCGACTTGCGTCCCGTGACTTAATAATAATAAAAATAATAATCATAATCATAATCATCAATTTCTTATTTATAAGATGGTGATAATGATTATGTATCCTTGATAGGCAGAATTTGTCAAACCACTTTGTTTCACACCAGCTATGCGGACCAATGTAGATCGACGACCTTTGGTTAGCGATGATGATGATGATGATGATGATGATGATGATGATGATGACGTTGATGATTACTGCAAATAGTATAACATTCATGCATGGAAGCATTATTTTATCATATGGTGGAATGTGTGGAGTTTATTCTTTATGATGACCTCATTCCACCTAAGTTAAAAATAATATAAGTTATATCAATATTAACAAATCTGGTTCAAAGTCATCTTGATTGCTCATTTGCGTGATTGGTATATACTATAATCTCTAATAGGAATATAATTGAATTGTATGTGCACTGACTTGTTTGCACTTTTTTATTTTACATGAATAGAAACAATTTATGACAGAACACAGTTAATAAAATATGATGCACTTATGTATTTTCGGAATTAGCATTGCTAAACAATAAAATTTAACTTCAGGAAGATTGAGATAAAATAAAAAAGAAGAAAAGAAATTACGAGTTTAAAAAGGAACATGCAGATGTGTAGACTACTAAAGCATCAAAATAAGCAATCAGATAAGTATACACTGTCTATATTCTAACTGTAATCCCATTGCTTTAACACATAAATACACGATACTAATGTTGCGTTGCCTCCTTTACAGGATTTCGACACTGAACACTTCCAGACAACCTATGGCCATTGTCTAAGCTATCTTTGATTATGACATTTCCTAGACTCTCGAGATCGGTCTTATTTTCATTCACTTTCTTTTTACATTTCTAGATATTACATCGGACATGGATTTCATTGTAGATAGCGGACATAAAGCTCTGTTATTGATTTATAATATCCTATATTGTGTTTTCTTTTTACAAGGTGGGTAAACAGTCAACATAAGGGTCTAAAAACGTTCAATTTGTGAAAGGTGATTGATTCGACTTACATATCTCTGCCTTTGTATTCGATTCACTTAACGTCCGTAACAAAATATATAGTGCAAAGGACAAAACCTATAATTTGATCAATAACTCTCCAGTTCTGTTGTATATTTATTATTTTACTTTTGTTTTTTTCTTTTCCAGGGGTTTGGGTTGGATTGCTAATGAATTGTGTGCATAGAAGTACAATTGCATTGAATATAAATATAGTACTAGTCAGGTTACCCGCCTTTTTATTACGCGGATAACGTTGCCCATTGTGCACATTTCAGTTATATTAAACTAATCATGGAACGTACCGTTTTGCTCACTAATTTAACTGACCTATTATGGCCTTTGGGAGCTCTTAGTGGTGATTTTGAATTCACCAACTTTTCTGGAGGTGAATACGTTACTGCACTGTTCTCGTTTCGTGGTTAGTGCTAATGATGACTATACACGGGTCGATTATTTCAGTTTAGGCACATAGTGTTAAGGCTTGTCAGAATGTTGTCTCGTTGATGAAATTTTTTGTCTTTTAGTTCAAATCATATGTTAAAGTCTATTCCGTTTCTCTTTCTTACTGTCATTTGAGTTTAATAGATAGCGTAGTTCGTGTTGCTAGATGGTTTGGTATTTTTCTAGATTTGTTTTATGCTAATCAAAGTTAACATCGCGTCATTCTGTTTGCATTAAATATTGCATAATTTCGAGTCATGTTTTATCCTAATAGGTAAGTTGGTATAAATTATGATTGACTTGTATAATAAATGATGGGAATGGCTTCATTGTATAGTATTTCCGTATAATCATTTATGCCGTAGATATATTTCATATAAGAACTTTGTTATAATGTAGTCATATTCAGTGTGATAGAGGGTCCGCCAGGTTTGTTCAGCAGACAGGAGAAAATGACTTATTTGGGTTACTTCCTTGTGATCGTATTCTAGTAAAATGAAATATGACACTTATTTGGTGGTGTGGACGGGATAATTTCCTTAAGCCAAAGATTACATGATATTGTATTTACTTTCATGTAATTTGATTTTACCTGCAGCTTTACCTAAATTTCCTCAGATTTTAATGGAGACACACACAAACATGTCTTACTTCAACATGTGTCAGTGGACTTCAACATTCAGGATATTTGGACAGTCTGAAAGTTGACATACTTGTCCGCAGATACCGGTTGATCTCATTGAAATGTGTGTCAGACATCTGTCACAAAACACTATCTACAGTGTACTGGAGTTAAGTATTTGAGAGTCTTGCTAATTGTATGCGGAAACTATATACGTACATGCTTTGCTATAATTTCTACGTCTATTTTGCTATACACACACACACACACACACACACACACACGCATATATATATATATATATATATATATATATATTGAAGCGAAATAATGAAAGTATGAAAGACGTTAACATAGAATCAATTTAAGACTTTCCGCATGTTAGTTTTTCCGAAATATTATAATAACATAGCTTACCCACCATGAATTTTCAAGTAATCGTTAAAAAGGGATACTAACTGTTTCACATTTATTTACTAATAACTTCTGTTTGGCTACTGACTGGGGCGAGGGTGCTTGTAATTTACTATGGGAGCACTGTCCGTGGTGTATATTCCTAAAGCTGTTCTTTCCAGTCAGTTGATGTGGTTAAGTATTTAGCCTATCTACATTTTGAAAATAGTTTCCAGTTATTTTAATATTTGTAAGGAAAAAATGCAACAGACAATAAAGATAAATGTTATGTATTGTGTTGAAAAGAACTAAAGAGAAACTGAAATGAAAAGCTTTGCTTTAAGGATGGTGTCTTGGATATGTAAAGCTATAAGGAAAGCAATATTGTTCAAACAGTAGAGACATGTACTTAAACTTTTCATAAATTCCAAATATTATTTGTGATTTATTTCCGTGCGAACATAGGTAAGCTAGAGCATTACTGCATTAACAACTGTCCGCCCCTACTCATCTGTATCTGTTCAACAGTATTACTCACTTAAAGTTGAACGGCGGGTTAGGATCAGAGTCACTATCTACAAAGTCGTAATGACCGTCCAACTGTAAAGAAAATGGCGCATGATTAGAATTTGCATATGAACATTAGCTTATAGATACGCTTTTCATGCAGTGCTGAAATAAGATCTGTAATGTGCTCTTATAGGATAGCATAAGAAAGAACAGAGGAGAATGCGATATATAAACAGGCACTTTCATATATCGATTCATGTTATACTATATTCTTTAACAAAACCGCACATATTTTAAACGTGTTTCATTCCGTTCAACACATAGCCGTATTGACGATCGTTCCATTCCTATAATACGCTTCCTTTCACAGTAAACTTACACCAGTCAACAGGAAACTCCTTTCGTTAATCTCAGAACAGCATAAAGTCTATTATACACACTGTACTACAAACATAACATTCAGTTTCTCTTGCTTCGAACAAAGGGTATCAAGGATGAGAAAATTTAGAATTTCGTGAATGTGTGACCTGATCCTTCTTAAATGATTACGGATTTTTGTTCAGAACTGAGGACAAAACGTGAAAAATAATAGATACGTCATTTCAAGAGGAAGACTTACTCTAACATTTGCATCCAAATCGCTGTGGCCCGTTTCCAGTCCCTCGTCCACGACTGACACAATAATTCCACTTCCGTTATGACCAGTTTGCCAGGCTTCCACGACCTTCATGGTTGGAGATACGTCTCCATTCTGAATTAGAATTATTATTATTATTATTATTATTATTATTATTATTGTGAAGTTTGTGGAGATTGTTGTTGATGTTGTTATTATGGTCTTGTTGATGGTTGTAGCTGTGATGAAATTGCATGCGCTCTGCAAACGTAACTCATTAAGATCTTCATTTAGAGACGGAATTTGGTCCATATTATACATGAGTCCAGTGGAAAAATATATAATTAGAATGTCCGTCGATACATATCGATACTAAAAATCATTTAAAATATTGAAATTAAATTGGTTTTAACTTATATTTGTACTAGTCATGAATAATTGGATAAGGATTATATTTTGTTAAGGTGATGTAAAACCATGAATGATTATGAAACGGGTCTTTTTCAACATATTTTTAAATTTAAAATTACTGTATGTGTGATACTAATTGAAAATAATAAAATACATATATCTGACAGAAATAAATCAAATATCACAGTAAACTCTTCGTTTAAGTTGAAAATCCATACAAAAGGTAATATATTTGAGACTAAGGAACACTTAGATGAGGATATGTCCACAACTTAATAAAAACGTTTCATGTAAACGTACACAAATAAATCGCTCAATGTTTGTCCATGTTTATTTATATTTGTTGTATTGACAACATTGGCAAAATCTGTTCTTTCTTCGTCACAACAAGAATAACTCGTATCAGTTGATCTATTTTCTGGACTCGATAATGCGTTTCTTAACCGGATGTAATATAACAAATTGCGGAATGATATGAACTTACTATCTGCCACATGTTTGACCACTGTGTATCATTGGTTCGGAAGGATCTCAAGTGTCTTTCTAACAGATGTACTTTATTGGAGAGAAAAACCTGACAACAATCAAAATACATGTATATTACGTGTCTTTGAACAGTTCTATATTAGTGTCAAGGAAAATCCGACAAAAAAACAAAACAAAAAACAACAAGATATGATCTAGTTAAGTGTAGTTCCAATGGTTCAAGGTTATTGGCAAGGACAATCTGACATAAAGGTAGATAAAATGGTATCCATGCAGAACAAATATAGTTCAGTAATCCTTTAACTTATTTACCAGCTTCAGGAGCAGTATTCACGAATAAAAACAAAATAATTATAACACAATTCCTCCGTGAGCCTCTATCTGGAATGACGCGACCTTATATGATATGCGATAAGTCATCATATATCTTTGCTTTAATGTAAACGACATGCCGTGGAAATGCAGTTTCGATATTTAAAACAAAAAAAAAAATAAATAACTGCCCCCTTGCACTATCAATAATGTAATAAAACATTCATAGAACTTTTTCAAAGACTGTGAAGTTTTATATTGACCAGAAGTTGCAGTCAGTGCGCAAGAAAGGTATTGCGACTCATTTACTTCGTTAGTTGTTTTATTGCCCATGGTCAGTTGATAGTATATTCCAGTTGTGATGGTGCTTTCTCAAGAACCCGCAAAATGAACAATTTAATCGAAAATTATTCAAACCAGTAAGTCTAAACCATAATGAAAGTATCAATATACTATTTGTAATGGGATTAAATACAGTTTTTATTTCTGTAGGATACGTCTCATGTACATTACTTTAAGACACGCATGCCACACAATGTAAGTTCCTATAATTATTAACATGAAAACCTCAATAAAACGTCTATCAGTGTTAACTTGAATTACTTTTGACATGCTCTTAGCAAACTGGATGAGAATATTAATTAATAATATTATTATTATTATTATTATATTATTATTATTATTATTATTATTATTATTAATAACGTAGCATATATAGACGCACATTTGGTCTTTGTCTGAAGGTTTTGACGTCCTCTGCGATCTCTTCCTCGACTGACTGCAAACTCTTTGAGTGGAATCCAGTCGTCTTTCTCTTTGACCTTGCCACAAGCAAGGCCTTATTAGGGAGGAAGAACTGAAATAATTTTGTTAAAAAGACATACAACACAGTAAAAAGAAGGACATCTGTAGAGCGAAAAGCGGATATTGTGGTTAAAAGGTGCTGCATGGTCGTTACTGTGTAGACGTTACCCCTGAAGAGTGTATGTTTCTGTTCAAAATAAAAGTATGAAAACACGTATACAATTTTTAACTTGAACGAAATGCAATACGGGAACAAGTATGTCGTGTTCGGGTGCATTTTACATGGGTAGGTCGGTTTCATAGGACCTACGTAATCTAGCAAAACAACCATGGGAAAATACATTTCTTTATCAAAATAGATTTATCTGTATAATCAAAACCCTATTAAACCGTCAGCGTTGAAAGTTGTGACTTTAGCTTTGCTGTACATACTATTTCTTTCATCTGAGAGATGGTACTTGTTGAAAACACGGTTTTAGGTACCTACATATGCTAAGGATTGATGTAGAATAACAGTGGATTAACTAACTTCGTAGTGAAAATGGTTTCTTCTATAACAATGCTCAATCTAAGTAACACTACTCGACAACTGGTAGTCTGACTTTTCTAACCCTTGGGGTTAATCAACTTTGCAGGTCATATCTGGGAACTCGCATATTAGGGGTAAGAGTATTACAGAGAGAGAGAGAGAGAGAGAGAGAGAGAGAGAGAGAGAGAGAGAGAGAGAGAGAGAGAGAGAGCATCTTTATAGAGTATTAAGCTTAAGTTGCACCATATGGATAAACCAACATGAGAAAATTAATGGCGAGGTCTTTACATTTGAGTGTGATCAAGTATCATTTGTGAAACATAAGGTATACCTAAGAATATTTCATATTGCATAATTACATTTTTAATATTGAATTTAAATATATAGCAAAGCCGGATTTAAGGGATATCGCTATATATAAACAACTTGAAGGACAATTCCCCATGTCTACTTTTGCTTCCATGTTAAACCTCAAAAAGGGAACTCGTGCCCAAAAAGGACACATTTAGTGTCCTATATAAACACGTTTCACTTTGTATCATTACTGAGACCGTAGGAGTTTGTATGACCAGTTATTTAGATATAAGACTATCTTTAACTAAACATTTAAAGTGCCATTCACGTTATAAATATGCAGTGCCAACTTAAACCCCTTTTTATTATGGGTTTCTACAAGACCTTTTTTTTTAAATAAACCACGGTATGTTACTGTAATGATACTGACGTAATATGTTTACGGAATTTCAATATATCACATACTAAATCTCACAAAACACGCTCAAGTGTTTTCTAATAGTAGCTTATACATAACAAAGTTTTTCTTTGATACCACATTTTATAGTTTGCACTGGACCTATCATGATTACATAAAAAACATTCAATTCTCATAAATACCATTTGACAAATCTCATCAAGTAAGTTAATAAGGTTGTACATACACAAACTACTTCCTAATACATTAAGAGACAGAGACAAAGACAGAGAGAGACAAAGATAGATTATATAAACCCCCAAATAGACCGATGTATAATTAGGCACATTGGTGGATGACTCGATGGATTTATGTATTTATATCATTGAATCCTTCAATGACAATAACCACCAATTCATTTATAAAAATATAACCGCAAGTGTACACGAACATTAAGAGAGACAGGGTAATTTGTGACCAAAAAAGAAGAAAAAAGATAAAAATATCCATGTGAAAGTCTAGGTACAGTCTAAAAAACCCACCCCAAACATAAAGGAGTTGTACAGTGTTGGCACCTGGTGTCAAAAATGAGATTCTGACATCAATCGGAATTGAAGTTGCGAGTGGCACTCTGGTGTCAATGGGAATTAACATGGGAATAACACGCTAGAGTCAAACGAGAGTATAACATTGGAATGACAATCCGGCAACTAACGGGAATTTAACGCTGAGGCCATATCGCCTCATTTTAAACATGTTTCTTTGGTTCATATGGCCTCTAACGAGAAATGTAATGTTGAAACCAGGTTATTATTCCACACGTCGTGTGTAGTGACCAACACCCACTTATCTGCTGATCACACACACACTATTGATTCCGACCGCACATTATTGATTTGACTATTTACAACATTTCTTCTCATAAAGTCTATGATATCGTCTTCCACAAACGGCAATCAGTATTACCCCTCAGTAATTAGTCTACGAATTTTCTCTTCTTGTACAGTATCCATGAGAATTATGTTCTGGACCCACCAGAGTATGAACAAGATATTCATAAACACACATACACACACACTTTATAATGTGCCTCTCTCTTTAGCTTTCTCTCTCAGACACACACACATCCGTTTTATGTTGAATTATATATCTCTCTCTCTCTATCTCTGAATATTTGGGTGACATTGCTTTATAAATATGAACCCTGCCAGCCCCACTAAAAGTTACGGTAAAGTCTTGCAAAAGAAACTGCTATGAATACAACGGGAAAATACACAATTATTCATTTTGCTCAAGGTTTTTTATATCCCGCTTGTATCTCTCACAGACACACACACACACACACTATTGTCAGGAGCGTCATTGCCGCTGTTGGTGAATAACATCTATCCTATTTGATGGAGACTTATCTCTCTATTGACCACTCATACATATCTCACTCACTCTCTCTCTCTCTCTCTCTCTCTCTCTCTCTCTCGGTGTTTCTTCGTAGGGTACGTTTCATTGATCATATTAAATCTAGAGTTCAGTTCGCCCATTTTAAAAACAAAAACTCCCGACTTTACCAGAAGAAATATAACTAGGGTATCGGCAGTAATATGTTCCACTGCATTGTCATCAATGTAGAGCAAAACAAGATTTCCGGACGAAAACAAAAGTCGGTCATAATATTGAAATCCCGATTGCCTACAATTATTTAGTAACACCTTATGACCTCAATTTGGCGCATTTACTTTTCAACCGTCGACACAGATAGGAGTGGAAAATGTTGTCTCTACGCTCTGCGTAAACCAAATTTACAGTTATTGGTAGGGATTGTAACAATCTAATATCTGGCCTTAATCCAAGAATATTCAATGGTATGTTGAAATAATTGTAACAAATTCATTTTCCTACATACCAAATCATAATGTGTGTTCATTCAAAAAATTATTAAAATAACATTGGTCTTCAGAAATTAATAAAAGACACATTTTGCCAACCTTATGCAAAAATACAACTGGCTGCCAGTGAGAATTGTAAACGTTTGGATATCAAAGATTTCTAAACTCCCGCCTTCTTGAACTTCATATAGAATTTACAAAAGATACAACCTATGAACATATCTAACATAGGATTTACCCATGTTACTATAAACTCACAAAAATGGTAACATAATGTTAATTTCTCCTTGTACACCAAATGGCCAAAGGAAAACTAAACAAAAGATGGCGGCCTAGTTTTCTCTTTATTTAGGATGCTAGGAGATATGGAAGGGAAGGGTGCGAGCATGTTAGAGTGCTTAGAAGTACTACTTTATGTATAAGGGGACCATATGTTGTTACGCTGATATGGATGGGCAGGGTACGAACATTATAGTGGGACTAGAGGTTTTACTTTATTTATAAGGGGATTATTAGGTGTAGAGTGACAGAGAAGGGAAGGGTAGGGGCATTATAGAGGAGCTAGAGGCTTTACTTTATTTATAAGGGGATCAAAGGGTGGTAATGGTTAGTGAAGATATCTTTATTTATAGGCATTTAAAATAATATTTGTATACCTTTTGTTTATATCCTACTCTGTGTGGTGGGTAAATGAGTAAATGTTGGTCATTCCAAAACGCACATTAAATAATAGATGGAGTCTTTTCATTACACTTACATCAGAGAACCCCACATATGATTAACCTAAGGTGTAATATCCATTTTAGTTCAACTGCAGACAAATTCCAGCCTATTACAATTATCTCCAAAATAGATCCATCCACAGTTGCAAATATTTCATTCCGTACATTTCTCATGTGGCTGTAATATGTGTTTTAGTGGTTGAATAAAAATGGTGGCTACATAAAAATAGTTATTTTTATTCGCATTATTTTGTATAAAGCAAGCAAAAATTTCTGATATGATGTGTATGTCTTCTTTTTTCTTAATTAGCTTTAATGCACTGAGCTTTATATTTTGCCCATTTGAACTTTATTTGCATTGAGTCAACATGTCCCTGTTCACTAACGGGTTAAATCTTAGTGTGCTTCATCATTTGGCGTACATTGTATAAGATATACAGTTGCTTGATAGTTTAATGGGGTTTTGATTATACAAATAAATCTTTCGATAAAGAAATTTGTTTTCCCATGGTTGTTTTGCTAGACTACGTAGGTCCTATATAATCTGGTCAAACCCAAGAAGAAAATAATTGCACATTCACAAAATAACAAGCCATAAGCAGCTACAACAAATTAAATAACACGAAAGACGACAACGCCAGCGGCGGTGGACCGTGGTCGAGGGAAAGAATTAAAAATTTTACAGCTCATGATGGAAAATGGATGGTCTGTTTTAGGTGGATCATTGTAAAAAGGCCCTTTTTAGGGCCACACATATCTCAAATCAAAACATACAAAACCCAAAGAACAAATCAAAACAACAACAACAAAAATAATCATTACTAAAAAGAAATGCATACCCTTGGAATTTTATTTTATTTTGCTATATTCCTGTGAATAGGAATGACAACACATTCAAAAACACGTCATTTACTTTATATTTGTAGTTTTTTGTTGTTGTTGTTTGTTTTTTGTTTTTTTTTTTTCTTTTTGTTTGTTTTTTTTGGGGTTTTTTTTTTTTTTTTTTTTTTTTTTTGCTTTTGTTTGCTTTATTTTATATTATATTTTATATTTTATTTTATTTATTTATTTATTTTTTTTTTTTTTTTTGAAGGGAGTGGGGTCACCTTTCATCGTGGTTCTTTCGATATTTTGTGGGCAATTGGCCTAAATGTTTTAGAGTTAATAGTTTATTTGTCTTCTTTGTCTTCTGAAATGTACACTACTTCTTAATGGTCTCTCTTTTCTTGTCGTCCTTTTTCGTTTCCTCAACTTTCTATTTGAGTTCTGGGCCAGATTTAAAGGTTAGTATGATAAATAGGTCTTTTTCTTTGACGTTGTCGACATTCTGGTGCCCAATGCCCCTTCCATTGGCAGACGTAACACGTAATTTGTGCTTTTTATGTCGGGAGTAGTTTTTAGTCTCCACATAGGTCTTCTTCGATGTCATGTAATTTCGAATTACTTTATGTAAATCTCTCACCAAAATTGTGATCTCTGTTTGCTCTACCATCTTAACAGGTTAGAGAGATTGTCATCAAATCGAACTTAAAAAGTCCAAAATCAGGAAACGATCACAACGTTTTACAGGGACCGTAGAGGCAAGTGAACACGACGACCAAGCTTTGTTTCTGCTGACACGATAAAATGGGTCTTCCCACAAGTGCAGCCTAGCGATTATTTGGTGATCCTTGCATTATCACCACCACCATCACCATGACCTAGAGAGTCAAGATCGTCCAAGAATGTTAGTCACTCTTTAGCCCATTAATGTTTAACATTTTCCCCGACCATTTACAACATTCAACACGTACAACAATCAAATGACAAGTATAACATTACCGATGAAAGGGCTACTGTGCATGCGACTCACGTTTCATCTCCTTCGGGTAGTGGAAAGTGACGTTGTAAAATGTTGTTAGTGAAACAACTCCCCATCACCAACAAAGTATCATAATGATCAACCATGACCATGGCGAGATGTGTCTAGCCCGCGCTAGAGTTCATGCAGAGAAAACCGATACACCGGGATGGAATCGTCCATGTGGGAGCATTGCAAATCACACAAATCCAAACATAGGAGAGAGCAGCCACATTTTTGGTAGCAAGCGGGAATTTCGAAGGATGAAAGAGATGAAAACAACTCAAGCAGTGTTTGTCCTACGCTATTAGTTGAAAGCACACCCCCAATACATACTAGGAGATCTTCTGTTATGAGACCCATATATTCCCAACGGAGAATATATCCTTGGTAATCATCAGCAAGATTATTGCAATGATCCAACCAATATCAAATGATTTCACTGATAAAGATTCTATTGAGAAAAAATGTGACATGGGCTTTAATAATCGTGAGCAACATTTACATTATTTAGAGATATACCGTCATTGTTTAGCGTCGAATCCTTGTGTTCCTGGGTTAAAAAAAAGTATGATTTTGAATTCCACATGCCGACACCACTTTATAAGTAAAACATAAAATAAAACATAGCCATCAAAAAGAAAAGTATTAGCGAACTATTGGAAGTGATATACAGAGAGAGACAGAGACAAACAGACCACAAAACGAAAACATATTTATTTGCTTGCCTTATATGTAGTACCATTATAAGCTTGATCTTTTTCCCTATATAAACTGTAACAGTTTAGGATACGGAATCAATACAGGTTACTGAATCAAATAAGTGAGCTTAGGTAGGAAGCAACATGATTCAATGATTCAAAAAAAAAAAAAAAAAAAAAAAAAAAAAAAAAAACAGAAAGAAAGTGCTAAAGTTCCTTCTATAAATAGCTCATGCACGATAACACTTTTTCTCGGCACAAAGCATTCATGGTTTGCACTTAAACCACCAACGTTACAAAGAAACGGTTCAATTCGTACAAATATCATTGTGAAAACATCAGAGATTACTGAATAAGTTTGCAAGTAATTTAAAGTTATGAAGCTAAGGCTGCAGACATGTCTGCATCAAAATCAAGGAGTAATTTACTTCTCCGACACAATATACTACACAGTGCATATAGAGAGAGATCAAACGGACGGACACACACACACACACACACACACACACACACACATATATATATATATATATATATATATATATATATATATATATATATATATATATAAAGAAACAAAGAAGGTCGTAGGTGTACACAAAAGGATGAAAAGTGGCATGTGACCGGAGATACAATGCTATACATATTGATATGAAATCCAAAGTATATTAAAACTAATGGTCAACAATGTATATGGGTCATCTGCACAGAATTATACTGTGCATTGAGTCCCTTTTATGCAAAAAATGACATGAGTGATTTTGCATAATGTAAACGCCACCTGCACATCAAGGTACGTTTTTGTGAGCGTCCGAGATGAACATCATGCATCTTTTCAGTGACATCATCGGCAGCAATATTCATTGCTTACTTACAAGCTGTATGTTAGTAGTATAGATTGAAAGGCTTTTCTGAATTTTAAGAATATAACAAGGCATCCATTGAATATATTGAATAAGAGCCCTTTTCTTCCGCCTCTTATGTGATGTGTAGTGCGTGTATGAGCCGGTTGACATTTTTTTTTACATCAGTTTTGTGTTCACGTGCCAGTTGCCATGGTAACAGAGTGTCGAGAAATTATCAAGAAAGACATGAAAAGTAGTCATCTTTTCCATTTACTTCTCATTGATACTGCTTTAGCATGAACTATTCAGTAAATTAAATATTGCAATATGTTGTTTTATTAGTTGATGGGTGGGTGGATAAAAAGCTGCATAAATAAGGTTTAATTTTTAATCTAATCTAAACTAATCCAACATGACCCCTAGTAGCCAAAAAAGAATGTATCTAACTTATAAGTGAAATGAAAACTGTGGTAAGTTCCATTGACAAACAAAATGCACTTAATCATAAATTCAAAAACTGTTCCTAAATGAAATATTGTTTAATATTGTTTAATATTGTTGGATGATATGATTGTAAATGAGGCGTTAACAGAGGATTTTAAGTTCTCTTCTTCGCCGAATATATTGGTTTGTTCAAGCCTGCTCCAATATGATACTATAAAAGAAGTTTGTTTAAAGAAATACTCAATCTGTGGAAAGTTTTTATTTGAGCAAGTCTGAGCTCAGACCTTTTTCGATTTTGAAGCTGCTCAAATCTAGCATTTTATCTGCAATTTGCAACACAAGCCTATTTTAAAAAGCCGTGTTTTGGTTTGAAAAAGAAATATATAAGCATAATGAATGTAGAAGAATGTGATTTATACCTGGAATAATACAATGAGACAAATAGTCATGAAATTTATCAGTATTTTTTTCCATAAAAACGGGGGCACACAATGGCCCTTTTTTCAATATGGTCATTAGATGGACTTTTATAGGACAAGCCGCCAACATGTCCACCATATAAGTAAATTTGTCCGTCTAACGAACATCTTGTGAACATATTTTTCAATATACATAGCTTGATGTTGCATATAGACTCTGTAACGTTTTATTTCTAAGGATAAAATGTACTATGTTATAATATAAACTGAATGTTCTCATCCACCATGTGCCTATACTTTACACTTTGTTCTATTTAACGAGTATATAGAGACGAGGTATTAGTGAACTGAAATGAACTAGGACTTTGCAAACGTGCACCAATCGATACTATTGACACACCGGTCTCATAGGAACAAAACGGGATGCTTCTTGGAACACAGATAAAAAACAATTTCCAGGTAAGACCCAGACAACTAGACAGAGGTTACCTTTGACATTACTAGTCTAAAATGTCGTAGATATATGCTACACTGTAGCGTTCTAACCACATACATACATATTGCCTTTCAAAGTTTCGTTTAGATAATTGTCATGTCTTCGCTTTGTCATTTATTTACATGTTTGAAATTTACTCACAATAAATATTGTTAATCAGGAATTGAGAACTTCTGAATGGCTGAATAAAGTGTAAATAATCCAAACTTTTGGGGGGTGGGGGTGGGGATTGATATAAATCACTTTTTTGAATTAAAATAGTCATTCTTAATACCGGGAAGTCTTCAAAGGTTGTGGGTATTTTTTTATACTTTTCTTTGATTTTATAAAAATGGACTACTTGAAACATACCAAACCTGATTTTTTCCCCCAAAGGTGGGTGGGTAATTTAAAGAAAACAAACTGATTTGGATAAACCGATTGTAAAATGTGAAGAAACTTAGAAAATTCGGTAGTTATCTAAGTTTTGCTTTATACACTGTTGTAAGGAATACTTTCTTGATATCTTTTCCTCAATCGACGTCCATATCTATAAGCTTTTCACCTGCCAAAGCAGTACTTGTCTGTACCAGTGGCGTTGTTTTGTCCATCAAAGCAGTACATGTCTGTACCAGTGGCGTTGTTTTGTCCATCAAAGCAGTACATGTCTGTACCAGTGGCGTTGTTTTGTCCATCAAAGCAGTACATGTCTGTACCAGTGGCGTTGTTTTGTCCATCAAAGCAGTACATGTCTGTACCAGTGGCGTTGTTTTGTCCATCAAAGCAGTACATGTCTGTACCAGTGGCGTTGTTTTGTCCATCAAAGCAGTACATGTCTGTACCAGTGGCGTTGTTTTGTCCATCAAAGCAGTACATGTCTGTACCAGTGGCGTTGTTTTGTCCATCAAAGCAGTACATGTCTGTACCAGTGGCGTTGTTTTATCCATCAAAGCAGTACTTGTCTGTACCAGTGGCGTTGTTTTGTCCATCAAAGCAGTACATGTCTGTACCAGTGGCGTTGTTTTGTCCATCAAAGCAGTACATGTCTGTACCAGTGGCGTTGTTTTGTCCATCAAAGCAGTACATGTCTGTACCAGTGGCGTTGTTTTGTCCATCAAAGCAGTACATGTCTGTACCAGTGGCGTTGTTTTGTCCATTCCGGTTATGCGACAAGATTCTGTTGAAAGTGTTACAAAGTTGTGACAGTTGTTAGAAGGTATGGATTTAATTTGAATATAATTCGATTTGATATGAAAATCTTCAGGTCATATCAGTATCTCGGAGTGTCTTGATACAATGTTCGATAACCTAACGAATCAGTAGCAGATTCACTCAATAGGTTGTACAAATCTAACAGCTTTGTAAACTGATTCCTCGTATATCACCATACCTTGAATTCATCTACATTATTTACTACATAGTTTAGGATCTTTGTTCTGTATGAATTTTTTATCAGTTCCTAAATCAATCTTGTGGCAACAGCGAATTGGTAGACCACTGTATATGAAATAGCGATGTGACAACAATATCCATCACTGCGACTTTCGTAACCCTGTTAATCAACCCCCCCCCCCCCCCAAAAAAAAAAAAAAAAAAAAAAAAAACAACATGTTTTGTTACTTTTCTAATTCACATGTGAAGCATAACGATCTTAAAATTCGACAAATACTTCAAACTGTTTTGACGATTGAATTTACGATATAAATAATTATAAGTTTGGCACAAAATATTATTTCGGTATTGAGAAAGGAACATTACAAGCTAATAATATCGAAATGTGTGTATTCATATAACGAAATCGGTTGAATTACAAAAGAAATATACAAAGGTGCGTACATTGCAAAAATATGAAAAATTAGATGGCATCGCACGGGTCATTCGGAGCTTAATGTTGAGCTGCATTTTGATTCTTTTATCAAGAAGAAATAGTAGAAAAGTTGTTAGTTTTCAATACAGTACAGTGTCTATCTATTGTTGTGTGTCCTCCCCCCCCCCCTTTCCCCTCCAAAAAAAGAAGAAAAAAATGAAGATTAGAGTGAGACCGGTAAATGACAATGAGATATAAAAATGAAGATAAAATTATGAATGACCTTTCGAGTTTGGGTTGTTCTTGTAAACGTTTAATGTGATAGCTTCCCCCCTTCCGTTTGTCTCACCCAAATAAGTTACGGAAGTTTACATTGTTTCTTCTTGACGCGCGGGATATTTCCTAGCAGGTTATGGACCCGTCATCTACACCAAATACATTTCTAACGTCGAATAAGTTTTAATATTTTCCATGTAAAATGTATGCAACATATTATTTCACTAGCTAATATTTTATGAGTGTAACAAGCACTACACAGGAAATTTAATTTAATAGACAATAAATAAAAATGATTGAATTGTGTGAATTGCCTCCGATCATAACCCGAACAATTCATTTTTCTTCCTTTACTCAGAGAACAAATTATCGGTGCAAAATTACCAAAAAAAGAGAGAGAGAAAAAAAAAAGAAAAAGATCTCAGCATCGCAAATCCGAAGCTCTTTACTGTATTTGGTCCAACTTGCATTGTTCTCGAATCTCTAGTATCCGACCTACCCTCCACCTCCCTTTGAATAACCAACCGGTGTGCCAGCCGGAAATCTGTTAAATATATCATGCGTCTCCACGCTAAAACTGCACATAAAATAAGTTTGATTTTAGGCAGAGGCCAAATAGTCAGTGTAATTGATTTTTTTAATGATTTTTTAAATTTGTTTGTGTGTGTCTTTTTTACATTTGATATTTTAACATCTTTCAGGGACCCGAGCAGAGGGAACCAAACATTACTACCTCTTGCGCATGATTACGCATGGACACCTAAGGTACTGACGTTGACTAATTTCCACCCTGACCCTTTTGGAGATGCTATAGGTAACGGACAGAAGGACAAACATACACATGGACGGACATTGAAGTGCGGGGAAGAAGTATAAATAGACATATGGAGCGAATAATGGAGGGAACTTGAAACGAGTAATTCATATGCAGGGGATTTATATTACCTCAAGTTGTTAATCAGCAATCCAGCAATACGTATGTGGTCTTTCCGTCCGCCAGTCAGTGTGTGCGTTGTACTAAGTAAGTAAGTAATTAAGTATATAGATAGATAGAGAGATATAGATATATAGATAGATAGATAGATATATAGATAGATATAGATAGATAGATATAGATATAGTGTTAGTTTAAATATATAATAAAGCATGAATCAATGCATTTAATGACAAATTATTAAGTAAATGCTATAATTTAACAGTTGAAATGGAAAGCTATACATCATCATGCTGAATATTGTCTGCGGTACAAGCCTATTACGTACCGCGTACCTACCACATTTATCTATATCAGTCTGTCTGTCTGTCTGTCTCTCTCTCTCTCTCTCTCTCTCTCTATATATATATATATATATATATATATATATATATATATATATATATATATATATGTTTTATGTCAAAACAACAAGTGAATGTAACGTTATTTATAGGATTCCTGGAGAGAAATACGACTCATTAAAGACCCACAGACCCATAAGTTAATATGTGAGATGGATTTGAATTTATGTACACTCGGGCACATTGTGTGTATTTATGTACACTCGGGCACATTGTGTGTATCTACGTTTTTCGTATTGAAATTTACATTCTCTTCATAGTCTCTTCCTTCCTCCCCTCACTCTCTTTCTTTCATTTTTCTCTGTCTCTCCTCTCTCTTTCTCTCTGTCTGTCTTTCTCTATCTATTAACCGTGTTTCATTTCCCCGTCTTATGTAAGAGTAACGAGAGATAAAGAAAAGGAAGGAAATATTAGTAGTTTCAGATATGAAAATAAGAATAGCGTACGGGTCTTACCGATTGCTCCTCCACCTTATCATATTTTTCAGTCAGCTCCTGAAAGACATCTTCCTTTGCCTCCTCCTCGACCACCACATAGATGTCAAATATTTCGGATCCCGAGGTGAGGTGGCCATGTCCAATCCAGCTTAGCGTCCACAAAAGACACAACACCTGTTTAAACATGAAAATCAATGCTGAGGATCTGCTATTTACATCCCAACAACAGATACGGCATGTCCCTAATCTGTCTCAGAATCTGTGTACTTATCTTAGTGTCTTCACCTTGAATAATAATTTTTGTCACATACATACCCGCATGATGTAATGTTTCAACCGTTTCCACACCCAGAAGTTGAATATGTTACAGGTACGCTTTATGTCGGTCCAAGTGATTAGCGCTGTACTACACTGATCGATACCCGTTTACACCTGCATTATTTACCTACTTCATTTATTTGTTTCTACGCCAGTTTTCTGAGAACTCTGGTAGGCTTTGTCTATTATTAGTATCAGGGTCGTCGCAAGTTTGAGATGTGAGAAACGGGGCCCCCCACTCGGGAAAAATACCGCAAACTCCGCGAAATGGCGCCCCTCACCCCCCCCCCCCCCGACTTGGTGCCCCGGGCGATCGCCCGTTTCGCCCACCCCTTACGACGATTATGATTAGTATACCTAGGTAAATAAACACACACACATATAATGATTCTTATCCATCACTGACTGTCAACCAATATGGCGCGATATTAACAGTTTTAGACATACAATTGTGCAAAGTCTTGTAAATTTGTTTGTCTCTGTGTTGTAATTGCCTTAAACAAAGACTCATTGAGAGTCAAAAGTTATTAGACTAGTTAGATACTAGGTTTTACCTGTTCGTCGTCATTTTTTTTTTTTTTTTTTTTTTTTTTTTTCATTTATTTTAATCAATCCATGCTGGACCCATTACACATGAACGGACTGTTATTTGCCATATGTACATAAATTCTTGGGTTAAAAGTTAGTCAATGTCTCGTGAATCTGAATTCAATACGCAAACTCTACATGGACCAGGATTACGTTCAGAATTTTTGTGTATTTTTTACACCATTAGGATTAGTCGATACAGTATCGACCTCGCGAATATATACTGCTATAATATACAATTTGACCTCAATTATCCGTATCATGAGTCATTTCTTTTTCTCTTCGCAAAATTTCATATATGCCCTATGTTTATTTATTTTAATTAGTTACATACATGCAAGCATACATATATAGTTACATACATGCATGCATACATATATAGTTACATACATGCATGCATACATATATATTTACATTCAGCAGGTGTGCAAATTCACATATATATATATATATATATATATATATATATATATATATATATATATATATATATATATATATTCAGCGTGGATAAAACAAGAACTTAATTACTTTCTTGTACTATTTGCATTGAATTCCCTTTTTGAATGTGATGAGCTATGATCTATTGTATATGTTGTATATCTGTTTCAAGGAGGAAAAGAAATAGTCAGTCGTACATATATGCTTGCATAAATGGATGGATGGACGAATATATATATATATATATATATATATATATATATATATATATATATATATATATATATAGTGATAGAGTGAGAGAGAGGTGCTATGTACACACAAATGCATGGATGAATGTTTTGATGATTGGACGGTTGTATGGTCTTTTGAACATACTCTTGCGGTAAACACGATACTCTACGTTGAAAATATTTTTCACACCATTCCCCACATTGTAGACGTTTAGTATGCAAAATAAATCCAAGAAAGTTGCTATATTCCCACATGTACTATTATAATATAAGTCTCAGTGACACCTCTCATTCTTTGTTACCCTTTTCGTTTTTCCCTGTCTATCTTTCTGGATATTAGGCTTTCTGTCTACTTATATTTCTACTTTTTAATTATACGTACAAGAATAAGAACTTGCTGTTGCTGCTATTTTTGTTGGTTTCGCGTTGTCGTCGTCGTAGTAGTAGTTATAGTAGCAGCATCAGTAGTAGCAGTAGTAAAATTTTGATGGTGATCTGGTGTTTAGTTCGAAAAGAAACTTACGTTTCAAATCTTGCTGAAAGAGGAGGATTTGATCCTTTCCTCCGACACATGGAAGTGCTGTAAAATTGATATTCAAAGTAATGTTGGTTTTTTTTCTTCATAAAATCGACGCTTACCGAGCAGCTGGAAATAGCGTGATCATTCTATTATGACGCCCGTCTTTACAAAGGTATATCGTAGCATTGCGAACTCTGATCCAGTGCGAAATATTTCTTCATTAAATATGAAACACCAAAGTTCATTATACCAATTTATCATTTTCTTCAGAACTAATCAGGGAACACTTTATGTGTGTGTGTGTGTTTACTTCTATAAAAGACAAAACATCAATCAGCAGGCAGCTAGCTGTTCGCATTTGTATGTGACATACAATTTCATGCATTTCTAATGAGTCTTTTTAAAGATATCTCTGGTCATATTAGGCAAGTTAATGAACGATCCCCAGTAGCTGTAACCTATGTGAAGGATATGCAATTTATCTTGCTAATAGCGAAAATTAGATTTACGTATTGTCTGTGATTTACTCCTTACCTCGATTCCTACCTATTCTCAAATGTAAAGCAAAAATTGCTAACATGCATATATTTCATCACGAGACGGGTGTCTTTCATTACGTGATCTTCTATCTCAATCACAGAGTACATACACAGACTTGCACTCCTTGGATAATATCGTCACTTCACACTTATGTCTTTAAAATGAAGATAATCATCAATAATGTAACACATTTGCATCATAAAAGGTAGATGGGGTAGTTCATTGTTTCTCAAACAGGAGAGTATCCACCGCTTGATCTACCTGCATGTAACGATTGTGCTCTTTGAATATGAATTCGAACATTGTGTATTCACTTTACCTCGACGGTCTTGACCATAGTGTTGGAATGCTGATATCTGCTCAAACGTAAATTATTATTTTTTTTTTTATTATTATTTTTTTTTTTTATTTTTTTTTTTGTTGCTGAGAGCAGTTTAAACCTTACGTTGTTGTGCAATGTCTGAAGATGAAGAAATTACAAATGCGACTGTTATTGTTGTTAATTTTAACACAAAATGTTCGTGTATGAATATGAAAAAAAAATCTCTTTTATATATTGGTGTTGCTCCTAAAACTTAATGCTATGGATCGGCATTATGCCCCAAAAACTCGGCAAAATCCTGACCATCGGATGGAATAGTCGTAGCCTACACGATGAATAAAAACAAATATGTTAATCTCTATTTGTACTTTAGGCAAAATTCAGAATGTAGACATTTATCAAATAATTCAGTTTGAGCATAATAAGATGCTACCTTTTGCCATGAAGGACTCACAGAAAATGAAAATTTTTGCATGGGAAAACATTACATGCGCAAAATTATCATTATATTGTTGGCATACTAGCAGCATTTGTTGTAATGCGAGGAAAGTGCATATGCTCCCTTTTGTTGGGTAAATACTGTACCTATTATTTGCAGGGAGATTTCTGTGAGATATGCGTTTTTCTTTGTTTACAGGTGATAAAGAAATGCATATATCAAGTCATGTCATTCAAGGATTATCAAAATACTTGGATGTGTGCCTGAAACTGTCGCAAACGATAGATTGATTATGTACGAGCCTTGCAATGTATTAAATGAAATATGTTTCTCTTAGTAAACATATGCCTGTTTTTTTGTAATTAATCAATCGCAACCGGATTTTAATGGCATTGGAATAAAATCAAATGTCAACGTATGGATTATAGAATGATTTTTTTTAAATCTGTATATTAGATAAAGGACGTGAAATCAGTACTCGAGGCCTTATTATCAAATAAGTCAATACTGGGTTTACACAATTTTTACTCTTTTGTATTGTTGTTATCTCTTGTTGTAATTCCATTTGGTCTGATGTTATAACGATCAGCCTTTAATGTAAGACTACTTATTGCACTTAAATAAAATGTATGGGCTAAAATGGGACCTGTTGAAACCAGAATATATGGAGACCGTGATCAGATATCTGTTTTTGCGTCGGTTTTTTTGTAAATTAAATTGAAGAACAATGGATACGAAGGCCTGTACATCGTTATTAGTAACAACGTGGACGAAAATGATTAGGTGATTGCAAAGCTATATATTGAGTTTCCTATGAGAATCCTATACATGTCTTCATAAGTTTCGTAATTTTCATAATTATAATTTGCAATCAAGTAAGACATTATCAATATTAGTAGCATTAGTGGTAGTAATAACATAAATAATAATAATAATAATAATAATGTTGTGATAATGTTTTATTCTGTGTCGTAAACGTTCCCACCTTAAATATGTAGTTATATAATCTTTGTCACGGTGTCTGATTGTCTGATACTGTGGAGACGGACGATGATATATATAAAGTTCTGAAGAAACAACATCTAAGCTTCTATTAACATACTGTAAGTACATGTAGTGGATTCTTCTTCATCCAAGCTTCTATTAAAACACTGTAAGTACATGTAGTGGATTCTTCTTCATCCAAGCTTCTATTAACACACTGTAAATACATGTAGTGGATTCTTCTTCATCCAAGTTTCTATTAACACACTGTAAGTACATGTAGTGGATTCTCCTTCATCCAAGCTTCTATTAAAACACTGTAAGTACATGTAGTGGATTCTTCTTCATCCAAGTTTATATTAATACACTGTAAGTACATGTAGTGGATTCTTCTTCATCCAAGGGGTGCGAAGACTCGTAATGAATAATTATATTTTGGTTAATTTTGTGGTAATTTGTTCTATCAGAAAGTTTTCTGATGCATTGAAATTGTTCATGATATACATTGTCTTTTATTTTGGTTAATTTTGTGGTAATTCGTTCTATCAGAAGGTTTCATGATGCATTGAAATTGTTCGTGATATACATTGTCCAGAACAATGTAGTTGATAATGCGATGATGTAGTTAAGATGATTGCTATACCATCTTTAAGAAATGTTTCCAAAAAGTTTATATCTTCTATAAATTGACTAAACCTATATGTGAATTTCAGTACATTGTATTATGTTCAAAAGTGCCTGCACAAGTTTGTAACTTTTAACACTGCATTCGATTTTCAGTTTGTCGTCTTTTCACGTTTTCCAATTTTACCATCCTCTTATTTATCTGTGACGCTTTTGGGTGTCCTTTTTTATTCCGATTTCTTAATTTATATAAATTCGTATGTCGTGCTTGATTTAGCTATATCATTATATAATGAACTCCTACATCCATCTTGAAATTTATTATGATTCGAAAAATCAATAGTTTCGTACTTTTTAATACTTCTCTCTGCGTGTTGTGCTTGATCCGTCTTCTATAGAGAGGCGTATTTATAGTATATCGTATCTATGTTATCACTATGTCTTCAGCTATATATTAACCTGTTAACGAATCATCACAACCTTTACATTTCACGAGTACGTTCTTTTTACCGCACATTCTCTTTGTCTTCAAAAACAGCTTTAGAAAAATGTCAGCTCATTTTCTGGTTTTATTTTCAGCAAAATACATCCACCATTTTATTCTTTAAGGCTAATGCAAATCGTTGTACTACTGAAATCTTTTAATCTCAGTAAGTTGAAATGTATGCGATGTTTTCCTTCTACAACAAATCCTTTACATTGCTGTCGTATATGTTTTTACAAGCATCCCATATTTTATTGAATCTGTGTCCCGTTTAATTTCTTCTACAAACAATTGATATATGTGGAATGAAGTAGACTTCACGGATCTTAATAAAGATTTTTTAAATGCTACTCTTTTTTGGTCACCTCAGATGGAGCATTTTACTTTCGGTACATCATTTGAAAAGGTATATAAAATATCCAGAGAATACGTTACACCTCATAAATAGTATATGCATGTATTATTAGCAAGTCTACACTGCATCCAAATGTTACAGACACTCTTATATTTGGCAATTTGCAACGTTTCCTTGATTTTTGCAAACGCATGAATGACTTCAAATTTACGCCATATCTTTCCGTTTCTATGGTTGATTCTAAAACAGTTACTTCAAATACCGAGTTTCATTTTGTTCGCTCTAATCTAACTTTGTTCTGGATAAATTATATATCGGTTTTTATTTTAAATTGCTGTAGATTGGCCTTACACAATTTACGACCCATTCAAGCTGTCTCGTGAATTGAGAGGAATCATTTTTATAAAAAAATATTTACCTACATGATATACGTAATTTATTCCTTTCCCACAATGTACTTTTTGACCACCTTGTATCAGGGTTTTTATGATGATTGTCTTGGCGTTATCATCATTGAAGGTAATATGGAAATTAACATGTTTTCGAAACCATTGAGGTATATCTTTTTATTTAAATAAAAATCCATCTTTCTCAAATATACTTTTATGTAACACATGTAGCTATCATCACACTAGTTATTCTATCCAAACTTATAAAGAAATAAACATTATCTTTCGGTGCAGACATTGTTGCTCTGATGTTGGGAGTTGTCTTCTGCTCGTTTTTCATACCACCAACCGATGTCTTTTTCGGCGAGAGAGAGATAGAGTCAGAGAGATACACAGAGAGGGAGGGGGGAGAGAGATAGAGACTTATTTATTGCAGGTGATGGGAACCAAATTAAACATTATTTTAAAAAATCTAGATAAACATACCTATATTTGGTTGTGGAGACGTATTTCTATTTGTGGAGACGTCATTAGTCTCCTATACTCTCTGAGGAAATTCATAATCATAAAATATCACATTAAACTTAGCGTGGATAAATAAACCCGGCTTTGCGGACAGGCCAAATGCTTTATTCCAGTAAGGTCTTTATTATACTAATTGGCTTCTTGACCTAGCTCGACAACTCTCTGTCAGCTATCCCATAAAATACATTCCAATAGCTTACTGACCAATGTAATCATGCTGCTCTGTATTTACGTAAAATGTCTTACTTCGAATGCGACTCGGTCAGATGGCTTATTATGAGATTTGTACTATAAAACAAATACAATTTGAAATCTTTATAACTTCAATATATCGAGTCCTTTTCCTTAATTTGTGTTCCCCACATACTTTAAAGTCCTCAATCAAACTATTTTCTTCTTCAAGGAGAAAACCCAGACTTAACATAAATCGCTATTACACACACACACACACAGACACACACACACACACACACATATATATATATATATATATATATATATATATATATATATATATATATATATATATATATATATATATATTCGTTAAAATGTTGTAGACATCCACTTATTTCAGTTATTTTGGCAAAGAACAATGGTAATGAATGTTAGTCACTTTTGAATAAATTACCGACGATATATTGGATGAATGAAATGCATTTAAATTTATGACTAAGATTAGAATGTTCCGCTCCTAGACAATTCGTCGGCTCTTAATAGACCACTGCATTGAAAAATAATATTAACACTGTCATAGATAAACAAACTGTCGCCAAGAAAGAACACAAGTTTTCACACTTAGACCTTTTTACCATATATCAATGAAACAGACAGCGACAAAGTCGAGAAAAATATCCTATCCTCGAGATTTAGGTGAAACTTATCGGAACGTCCTTGCTGCAACCAGGGAATTTAAGATCACTCTAGAAGTAACGCCAACACCACCTATTGGCCATTGATGGCTTCAACACCATACGTACAACCCCAATTTGTAAGCCTCTAACTTCGTGTTATATTAAATATAAATATTGGTGCATTCATTCTCGAAACAATGCCCCCGCCAAAAGAAAATCATAAAATAAGTTAACTTTTTTTGTTTAATGTTAAACCCCTTTTGTGCATAGAAAATTCAAACAGGGTTACCATTATCTCAACAACAAAAACAGCCGCTGTTGATTAGCCACCTGTACCGCCAACACAATTACACAAGTACAGGAGATTGTTTTGCCGTGGGGCCATTACTCGGGAATTGTATATCTTCTACTAGTTTTCCATACCACCAACCGATGTCATTTTCGGGGGGGGGGGGGGGAGAGAGATAAATCATCAGAGAGAGAGAGAGAGAGAGAGAGAGAGAGAGAGAGAGAGAGAGGGTAGAGAAAGAGAGAGACTTATTTATGGCAAAAGATAGGAACCGAATTAAATATTTTAAAAAAGTATCTAGCGAATCATACCCTTATTTCCATATGGGGATGTATACCTATTTGAGGAGATGTCTTTAGTCTTATATACCGTCCAAGTGAACTCATAATCATAAAATATTTGCGGACTGGCCAAATATTTTATCCCAGCTTCTTGACCTAGCTCGACAACTCTCTGTCAACTAGCCCATAACATACATTCCAATAGCTTACTGACCAATGTAATCACGCTGCTGTGTATTTACCTAACACGGTTTTCTTCACATGCGACTCGGTCAGATGGCTTTGCCAGGAGCCCGGTGGACCACATATGACGAGGGCTGTACTATAAAACAAATACAATTTGAAATCGGTATAACTTCAACATATCGAGTTTTTTCCTTAACTTTTATCAACTACCTAAAAGTCCTCTATCAACGCTTTATTATTTTTCAAGGAGAAAAATCCAGAAACTGAAATAATATATATATATATATATATATATATATATATATATATATATATATATATATATATATATATATATATATACGTTAAAATGTTCTTAACATGTACATATTTGAGTCCTTTTGGCAAAATCCAACGGTAATGATATTAATCACTTTTGAATAAATTAACGACGATATATTGGATGAATGACTTGCATTGAAATCTATGACTAAGTTTAGAAAGTTCCGTTCCTAGACAATTCGTCGACTCTTAACAGACCACTGCACTGAAAAATAATACCAGAGATGTCATAGTTACGTCTGTGCTAATAGCTTGACGCCTAAACACATCCATTAACTGTAATAAAATATCCGTATCAATCGGTAAACAAATTGTTGCCAAGAAGGAACACAAGTTTTCACACTGAGAACTTGTTACCATTTATCAATAAAATAGACATCGACAAAGTCGAGAAAGATATCTTATCATCGATTTGCAGGCGAAACTTTTAGGAAATTTCCTTGCTGCAACCAGGGAATTTAAGATCATTCTTAAAGCAATGCCAGCAATACCTATTGGCTATTGATGGCTTCGACACCATACGCACAACTCCATTTTGTAACACTCTAATTTCGTGTGATATATTAAAAAGAAATATTGGTGCACTTATTCTCAAAACAAAGCCCCCGCCCAAAAAAAAATTTAAAAAAAAAAAAAAAAAAAAAAAAAAAAAATCAGTTAACTTATTTGTTTTTAATGTTGCATCCCTTTTGTACATAAAAATTAAATCAGTGCTACCATTATCTCAACACAAAAACAGCCGCTGTTAAGCAGCCACCCCCACCCCAGCACAATTTGCCTGGTACAGGAGTTACATTTCCTTAAGAACTGTATGGCTGTGGGGCCATTAATCTGGGAGTTGTCTATCTGCTACTCGTTTTCCATACTACCCACTTATCTCATTTTCGGAGAAAGACAGACAGACATGCCCTTTTTTATCTGAAGTGATGGGAACCGAATTAAATATTTTAAAAAATAATTTAGATAAACAGTCACTTATTTCGTTGTGGAGACGTATTTCTATTTGTGAAGACGTCGTGACGTATGGTCTCTGAGTGAACTCATAATCATAACATATCACATTAACTTAGCGTGAATAAATAAACCCAGCTTTTCAGACCGGCCAAATAGTTTATCCCAGTAAGGTCTTTATGATACTAAATGGCTTCTTGACCTAACTCGACAACTGTTGTGTCAACTAGCCCATAACATACATTCGAATAGCTCAATGACCAATGTAATCACGCTGCTGTGTATTTACCTAACATGGTTTTCTTTACATGCGACTCGGTCATATGGTTGTGCCATTCCAGGAGCCCTGTGGACCACCTATGATGAGATCTGTACTATAAAACTAATACAATTTTAAATGTGTATAGCTTCAACATATCGTGTCCTTTTTCTTAATTTGCTTCCACATACTTAAACGTCCTCTATCAAACACTTCATTTGTTTAAAGGAGAAACGCCCAGACTGAAAATACATCGCTATGCTTCACACACACACACACACACACACACACACACACACACACACACACACACACACATATATATATATATATATATATATATATATATATATATATATATATATATATATATATCTGTGTGTGTGTGTTAAAATCTTCTAAACATTGACATATTCGAATCCTTTCGGCTAAGAACAATGGTAGTGAATGTTAATCACTTTTTAATAAAGTTACGACGTTATATTGGATGAATGAATTGCATTTAAATGTATGACTAATTTTTTTATTTTTTTTATTTTTTATTTGACAAATTCGTCAAGGATAAGCCTCAACTCTTCTTTGGAGATTGTGCTGTCATATAGCGCCTTAGATATTTTGATCTGCGATTGACTTGAGCTTTACTTCGGGGAAGACACGGACTTCATCATGCTTTTCAGCTTTCATAGCGAGTCGCCGTCCTATAAAATTCCCCGATACATAAATCAGACCAAAGACCACCGCTGTTATCAACAATGGTATGGACAGCGGAGCCATACTGATTGTTGGCAATATACAACCTCCTGCCATACCTATTACCATAGACACAAATGCTAGTGTGCCGTCAACACATTTCACCACATTTACAGCGCGCTTGTACATTTTGTACAGAGCCCGCCGCTGTTAAGCCTCTGTCAGCAAGGAGGTTTCAGCGTCGTTGATCTTTTTCAGGCGAAAATCTTGTGGGTCTTAGATTTAGTGGTATAGCGACATTATAATTCCTCTATAAGCAGCGTGATATAAAAGCTTAACTGATATAAAGAGGTTGGGACGGGGTTTAGCTGTTCTGCGGACACGCATCCCTGACCTGCGCGCTGTTATATTTTCAAGATGGCGACGATCTCAAAGAAAATATCAATTTGCTTAATATCTTTATCTGTAAATTCTGCCCTAAATAATTTGTGTTCCTTGCGTACGTCTGATAGCTCTCTCGTGCTTTTTTTCTTCGCCTTTTAGCTATGTATAGTTCTAATTGCAAAACCCGATATAGGTTAGAGCGGCTGATAATTCCAACGCTTGTGCGTTGACGTTTAGGCCATCATATGTGGTGGTGACCCCAGCGGCAACATAGACTCAAAGCTAGTTGCTAAAATTTCCAATGAGGCATTGGCGGGAACGACAGACTGATTACAACTGTCATTATGCGCCCGTATGACTCCGATTATTTCGTCATCACGATTCCAATAGAAGTTGATGCAGTAAAACCAGACATAAGACGTAGAGTAGTTGTTGTTGTTGAGGTTAAAACTAACAACCTATTTCTGAATTTTAGATTATTGGGCGTCATTAAACGGGGTGGATGGCGTGATGGTGCTTGTAGCGCTATTACTGACAAGCTAGGACCGGGTAGACTCAAAGTCTGTTCAGTACTTTTTTTTGCACATTTCTTTAAATTCACGGATGATGGTGCACTGCGCCATATTAACCACGAATGTACTTTGTCTAAGATGAGTATCAAGCGCTCCTGGATGCCGTCACCACAGTCTACACAAATGTGGCATTCCCTAGGAGACAGTATGCGACTCCCCTTAGAACTCAACACCAACACGAATAATTTGTATCAAGCTGCTGTTATTTCCATCAACAATATTTTGTACTGAGTTTAATTGTTCGCCGCATTATGTTGATAAGCTTTGGAGAACTAGCTGCCATGTGCATGCCAGCTCTGTAATGTCCGAGTGAGCCTTCAAATCCAAAGATGTGGGCGAGTTTGGGTCAGTGAGCGTGGCGTTGACCTACCCTGTCCCCGCGCTGTTGTCAGCAGTCTTTCTAGGAATGGAAATCTGCCTTTGTTTCTTGAGCGTATTCGCATTTTAATTCGGACGCGAACTATAGTGTCGGCGGCGTCTGTAACTATAGCGATGCAGAGTGAGAGCGCAGATCGAAGAACTGTTGCTCAACCTCAACGTGTTGGTGAGGGATGGTGTTTCATTTTCGACTAAATTTATTGACGTAGTCGATAAATACGTGGTAACTTTAGTCTAGTCTAAAAGTATTGTGAGTAATTGGAACTCCGAAACGGCAGACGTCGAAATGAGGTTTTGGCAAAATGAAGAAACTTTGCTGTGTGGTGCGTGTTCGCCGGTTCTGTGGTTAGCCTCCGCGATGACATGTTTTCTGCTTGGACAGCAGGGACAGTGCTGCTAGAGTTTGTGTACATCCTTTATTAGTTTCATGTTTACTACCAAGTGAGAAAGAGTCTCACATCAGATGCAGTGTCCACTTCCAGGCCATACAGGGTGCAAACTGCATTGACATGCTTACCTAGGAGCCCTTCTATAATACATTCAATGTGGATACAAATACGAACTGGTGGCAAAATCACTGCCAAAGCAACGATCTAGTCACGATATATATTTATGCCAGCAATATGGGTTACTATGGACTTAACCCCTCCACATGAGATGTCGTCAATTATTCGTTTACAGGACAGACGACCGACTTAGCATGGCACATTCAACATGTCGCACAGGACGATGGGGCTAAAACGGCTTTGCATAGTTTATGCTGGACAAGTTGAAAGGATTTACTTTAGCTGGAGCCAAGCTTCTTAACGATAGCGTTCTGACGTACTGCACCCACAAACCCAAATGCTTATCGCGATAGTGGGATAAAGAAAGGCTTTTAATGTACAAAAACAGTTTCTGGTAAAGGTAGCAGGTGTGGCCGCCAGCGCAGGGGATGCCTCCGAATTGTTAAATAAGTACTAGAACTTGATCGAATAGGCCAGAAGCAAACTAGATTTCGCCCTTTACATGATCTTAACTAACAAGGAGCTTACAGTCGACACCTTTGAGTGGTATAATAACAAACTTCTTATGATGAACGACAACATGACGATAGTTACCAACGTCGATATTAATTCAATAGGATGTCAGCCCAAGTATAGGCACAAGTGCAAAGCACACCACTACAACCGCAGCCAACGAACATTGAAGAGGTTGACTTTGACCCGCCCACGCAAGACAACGGCACAAACCAGCGCCATGCAAAATGCGCAGGCATCAAAAGAAGACGAAGACTACGATGACGACAAAACAGTCGAACTATTTGGCAATGGTTGTATCCTCGTGGATAATTTTCTTGATGGTCTCCCGAATAGCGGTAAATTGGTTGCGAAGCACCCTCTTAAATCGTTGGCGATCTTTAGTTGATTATCGCTTACCAACTCCAGATCTGCAATGCTGTCTCGTATATTCTGGCGCGCTATTTCATCTTTCGCTTCAGTTAGCTGTTGCTATCTGCCTCTGAAACTTTATGGAGCTGAACAGTCTTAGCAAGGGTAATCGAAGGTTCACAGTGGCACGTTTGAAGAGTCTTGTTTAGACCAAGGAGCTTTCGCATTGGGAGGCTGTCAGGTTCCTGTGCCGTCGCTTTTTTGAGCACTGCGTATTCAAATGCCGACACAGCGAGTAGCTCAGTATTTATTAGCCTGCTTATTTCGGTCGAGATCTCTCTTCACACTGACAGCAGATTTTGTGCGGTCTTACTGCATACCTTTGGTTGTGGTCTATTTATGCTCAGCTGTTCATATATGCCTACACCCCAATTGCGTTGGGCGTGGTTTGTTGGTGTATAATCCTATCCCCATTTCTCATCCTGGAGAGGAATACTAGACCTCTCGAGAGTCAATATACCATCTTTAACAATAAAGTCTGGATAAACAGGCTTTTTATGTTATGCCATTTGCCTCAAAGAAGACATCGTCCTTTTCGTCACTAATTTCGCCTGGAACTGCTGCTAGGATATCGCCATGAAGGTTGTCAAGGCGACCTTCCAATCCACTTGTCTGCTCATATTAATCGGAAGGTGGTTTGATAAATGTAGTATCTATTGTTTCTTTGATAACTTTCAGTCACACTGTAACCGCGGTTGCGACAAGAGCGTGATTCCCTGAGAACTATTCGAATGGGCATTTGGGGAGAAATGACCTCCGTAGAAAACTGACCGCTCCTAAAATTATAATTAGATATTCTATACAGTGGCCTAATATTGAGATCCTTTTCATGATGTCATTAATTGTTACGAATTTAAAATAATTTTCATTCATATAAATTGTAGATTTCTTCTTAGTATTTACAACCCACACCGTTTGTCAATATATTTCAAGTGCCATTGTAGTATCTAAAGGTGAAATTCACTCAAAATACAAGAATCACTTTTTAGTGCTCAAGGCGCTGGATTTTCAATCTGGAGACACAAGTTCCAGCATGAAATTTTCCAGAGGTGATACGTCATCTCTCGCCCTTACAGGATACGTAAGTGCCCACTACCAAAATTGTGTTTCGGAAAGGGCATGAAAACTTGAGCTACCATTTTGTCATTGCACGTTAAAGATACCTCTGTAAAGTTTGTATTAAGAATAGGCAGTGGCCGTCACTTAAGATTCCGATTTGAGTGGCATATCTTACTGACCGAACGTAGAGAAAGATAAAGATGAATTATGTTCATTATCCATAACATTTGGCTACTCCATGGCTCTTTGAGGTATATATGGTGTTTTATGTCAAAAACACACAAGTATATTAAACGTCCGCTGAACTGTCTGAAAGGCAATAGCGTGACTGACGGACAGACGAACATTAATATGTATAACATATTGTCCATGCTAAAGAACAGGAACGAAGTGACTGGTTTCATAACTGCTGGACGTTTACTAAAGGACAATTTTAAAAAATGTATACTAATGACTTCATGTCTGGCCCCATGTGCATGAAAAATATTAAGCTCAATCTGAAACTCAATCTTAAACTTTGACTTAAATCTAGTATCGTGTTCATCTTAGCTTTAACTTAATTCCTCTATCCGTCTCTCGAAGTCAGCCATTGTTTTCTGATTGAGATTGATATTTGACATTTTAGGTACCTACAGAGGCCTTACCAGATCCCTGCCTATTTGACGAAATGATGCTGATATAATTGATATTGGCCAGAGTGGGTTTTTTTTACTTCCTTAACGATCCCTTTTATTGATACTGGTCACACTCTTCTACATACTTTTTAACGCCATCGTAGGATTTAATCCAATAGTATATGTCTATGTATTTAATCCAATAGTATCTGTCTCTGTATTTAATCCAATATTATCTGTCTATGTATTTAGTCCAATAGTATATGTCTCTCTATTTAATCCAGCAGTATATGTCTCTTATCTTCTTCCATCTAAAGAAAAAGCATCAATCTGTTAATATGAATAAAAAAATAAGTCAATAATGGCGATACTGATAACAGCCATTTGGGGTTTTGGGTTTGGGTCGGAAGCCCCTTTTGTCATGTGGCATATTTTGTATTCATCATGAATGCCTCCAAGTCTATTAAATAGGCCCTATCGTCTTGATGACCCCCACCTTTACCCCATTCCTGACTTCATGTGGACATGAACATTGTTTCCATTAACTTCAATATTTAGCATTTTTACGAGAAAATATTGCATAAACTTCTACCCTAACTTTTAATTTCTTGGAACACAGTTTTCCAAAGTTGCTGGATTCGCCCCTTAATATATCTTTTAAAAAGTATCTCACTCCTAGATTGTGTTAAGCACTTTCAAGGCCGGGTAGGGTACTAGAAGATATTTTTATGTATGTCTGTCTGTCGATCTATCTATGTATCTATCTTTATTTACTTATTTGTTTCTTTTTTCTTATTCATCTTTTCATCGTGATTTAGTTAAGATGCGTATATTAAATAAGGGAATAAAAAGTTGTGTTTTAAATAAGTTTATAATTGACGATTAAAGGTCACATCGGGTAGGTTCATTCTGAAGAAAAAAGGAGAGGGAGTAAAACATGGGGGTGTTCTGTTTCGGTTAAGTAGAAATACGGTATAAAAATTAAACACAAAAAGACTTGCTATATATGTAGCCACAGTTACAAGTCTTCCGTTAATTGCATTGAAATCTTAAGAACATATCGGAGAAAGAAATGTATACAAATCAATACGCCAACAGATAGGGATTTCAATGAAGTATTGCTCGTTAAGTTATGATAAAAATGGAGCGACACCTATATTATCATGGGAATAAGACTAAAGATTCTGAATCCCTGCTCCACCCTCGCCCAATTATATTACCTTCTCCCCGCTTTCTATCGGGGTGTTTATATAATGCAACTACTTTCTTTAAATCCATGCCAATTTTATCACTTCTCAAAGACCGATATGATGAAATTTCAAAGGAGTGACTAAATGAAAACTCTGGTGGGGGGGGGGGGATAGGTGAATCCTATCTAGATTCAACCCGAATTTTCCCTGCAAATAAGCTTAATTTTACAAACTATCCAAACGTAGGATTAAGGCACTCCCCCCCCCCCCTGGTAGGTCGTGTCTGAGACTTTATTGCGTCCTAGATTACAGTTTGTATATTATCATAGAGGAGGGATTCACAAATAAAAGAAAAAAAAATCCAAGAATATATGTAGTCCACATCGAATACAGAAAACTCCGTACATTTATTCGAATGCGTGCTTTTTCACATTGATATTACATGGCTGAAAGAGACAATTTTAAAGAAAAAGAGTTATATATCTCTGTGAAAGTTCTTTAACATAGGATACTATCTAAATACATTCCATAAAACTTACCCTCCGCTGCATCTGCGTTTTAGGTGTCTTCAAAGAATACTACTGTGATAAAAAAGAAAAGTGGCTCACTTATCTGTCACAATGGAGAAGGAGCCGAGATAAAATCTTTTTCTCTTTTTCAGGGGGTGGGGTGGGGTGGGGGGCAAAATAATTTGAACAGTAGTCTGAGGGACAGACAAGGCAGATACTGCCAACATTCAAATTAATTGTGTATTTGATAAGCTTCTACCAGCTATTGAATGTAGATGGGTAGTTAGGTAATAGCTGCGTATGGTGGTCATGGAGTGTCAAAACTCATTCTTCTCTTGCAGGCAGTCAAGGCAGAGGCGGTACCTAAGGTCGGCTTTTACAACTGCCCTCGATATTCTTATTGCCTTGCGCGTTTCCACGCTGTTTGCCGTTAGTATGGAGTGCTTCTTTGGGGTAAGGTCGACATACTCAGCAATGGACTTTCCAGAGCATTTATTTGTAATCTTTTTTACTACTTTTTTATTTGTTGTGCTGTAGAGTCGATGCTCGTGTTGTAGGGATGAGCATCTTCGGCAGACTGCCAATGTCCGTGTACAACACTTGCGACGTATCGCCGTAGAGCACTTTTATCTGATTGTTGTTGAAGTCTTACATAAGGTTGTTTGCTCAGGTCGAGGATTGTCATCCCAGTATAGATGGGACGGTTAAGCTTTAGGCTGACCTATGTGGATTGTACAGCAGCAAGTTTACCGTCAAATATCTTCGTGTCTTAAATGTTCGGTCGGCAATCAGACGGCGCAACATGCTTCCTCTCTAATGGGCCTTACAAGACCTTCCTTAGGTTTTCCACAGTCTTCCCATAGACGGAGTTGTTCATTAGCTTTAAGAAGTCTTTTCTGAACTCAAACTTCGCCTTGGTTCTCAGATTCGTGTTAAACTGCATGTGTGCGGAATCTAAGCCCTTTGGTCGAATTACATCACACGGTGACATTTGGTGACGCGCAGTCCCAGCTTCATATAGAGCTTGAGAGTTTTTTAACATACAAGGTAGTGCCTATTTTTTCCGCAGGTTTGGAACCAAATTTAAACGTCCGGTAAATATACCCATTCCGTTTTGTTTCTTAAAGCACGCTGAAAGTTGCTAAGCCAGTCCTCTGGAATACTCATTGTCTCTGGAGCCGGCAGGTAGTCCATGTGGTGTGTATCACGGAGCTCCTCTGATTACTCGATATAGACTACAAGGATGTAGCCCTTGGGTGGGTCCGCAGTACAATATTCGAGTGGGGGAGGGTTGATCCACTTCAAACCACGAGATGGTAGACACTGCATCATGGCCCAGTCATATAGTAGCTTTAAGCAAAGGTAGATTATTCAGCTGTTTGGCTTTTCGCCGCCATATTCAGAACGCATTGAGTTGTTTGCTTCCGCATGACGCCAGCTCAACATCAAAATTTCGCCATGGATACCATACTCAATAAATAGGTGGATGTCAATGTATGTCAGCAGCTCCAGCTTGGTACCTGTGATTTTTATTAGGGCATCCCAGCTCATTCCAGGTGCGCTGTAGGAATGATCCCGGTAGATGCCGTAGTTCTTTAGAAAGATGTCAAGCAATACCTCGAATATGTCAGCTTGTAGAGGTAGAGGTCGTGGTAACTTCCCATGTTCTGGCAGCCAAATGTCTTCAACGCGTTCTGCGCATGCTTGTAGTCTTTCCGGCTGGCTTGGCACTAAAAGGCCTCTATCGTTGGAAGCTGTGTTTCTTCGAATCGCTCTCAGCTGCTCATGTATTCGTATGAGTAAATCTTTTGTACGTAATGAGGTTAATGTCAGCCCCAAGAGTTGTGTGCTTCCTTGGAAAGGCTAGCTACCCGCTTTTCCAGGTTGCTATTCATAAACTGGAGACTGTCAATAAAATGTAACTGCCTTAGTGAAAAGGTAAAGTTCTTCTCCATGTTGGTTCGAATGGCGCTTGTTTTTTCAGTTTTTGGCTATATATCTATATCAGCTTTCTCCATGATAAGGTGACCGTCGTAGCCGGGTATGTTATAAAACACAACTGGCACATTAATTTTTTTCTGGGTAAAGGCGCAGCTTGAGGTTACGTTCTTTGTGGGCGGCGCCACGGTATTTGCCGGTAAATGGCAGTGGTTTCGTACTCTATCGTTACCTGTTTTCCAACCTTTCTGAAAAGCATTGGGGTAATCTCCATCCATTAACATTTCAGCTGGATAACGAAGCTTCTCACGGACCTCTTCTCTTCCATCTCACACTCGAGGCCGTGGATAAAAGTGTCAGCAGCATTCTTGCCTCAGTATAACACTGTCTCCCGTGAAATGCCGTCGCTGCGAAGAACTATGTATTAACTTCTACATGGGACCTGGTCAGCGAATTTTTGTTTGTTGCTATCTTTTGGGTTGCAAGCAGAGCCTTCCCACTGGCACATTTAGTGCCTTGAAAAATCTGAATAAATAATGTCCGGGACGCGCATCTTGCGGTGGTGGTTCATGAAGGCTAGGATGTTCATGCCAGGCTCCAAAAAGGACATACGCTGTGACTATATTTTATTTTGTCGGAACCGCCAATAGGTCGGCCCGTCTGAAGACATACGTACTTCTTTTCTTTGTCTTTGTTGCGATGCCGTACGAGGCTGGTTCTTTATTTAGATATAGTAGCTATTTTCACTTTGTGTGTCGGAATTGAGCAGGACGAGGTCTATCGAATGTTGCCTCGTGTTTGGCAACTTGCTAATGTTCAGTGGGTATTGGCCATTTATCCAGTCAAAGGCACTAACTGCGATTTATTTGTTGCGGCGCTCAAACTTGTCCATGTCACTAATCTTCAAAAGCATATGTTATGCTTTATATAGACCAACCAAATTCTCTAAATGGATTTTTGTTTTGCATGTAGTTTGCATATAACGTTATTAAAATGTTTTCTTGTTCTGTTCTTTTAACCTCTTTATCTTTTCCAGCGTGTGGACCACCATATTTATCACATAGTCTGTCCTCTGTCCACGTTCCAGCATCGCACATCTAGCATGGGCAAACTTCGCACCCTATACTAAACTCCGTCATATGCATACCACAATACTCAGCAGCACATTTGCACCGGCACACTTATTTACTTCCTTGTTTAAGCCAACCATATTTGCTTTTGCAAGTAAACATCATGTCTAGTTAATGTTGGTATACAATCACCAAGACTTATAACACGTTATACACATGTTTCTAAAGAAATTAAATACTCCTAGTCTGAGCCCGTCTTATGGCGTGCAGGAAGGGTGGGGGAGGGGGCCACTCGCTACGCCAGTCAACGTGCGTTTTTTCAGCATGATACCATGCTATTCACTACCTGCAGATCGTCGGGCAAAGGGCTACAGAGAAGTGCAACTGGCTAAAGCAATACGCCGTCTAGTTCCAACATTACAAAAGTTAAAACTAAAATTTACGAAACCATTGTATACACTATTCGCCACATAGAGCTGGTAATCCATCTGCTTTGTGATTGCAAACCTGATTGAGATCTAACACCCCTTTAACATCTAATATCTTCAGTTTTTGTTCCACGGGATTGAATAAATATATGATTTGAAGAATAAAAGACAACTCCAATGTAACTGTTTTCCCTGCCAAACAAAAAAAAAAAAAAAAAAAAAAAAAAACCACAGCTCTCATTCACTAATTTCAGCGCTGAGAAAACTGTGCTATATTGCGATTTTCATGAGACAAATCTGTTTCCAGAGATAAAATAACTCAGGGAACAGATTACTAGCTAAGAATAGACCCATCATACACACAATTAGTAGCAATTGAAGACCGTATACATATTGACTCATGGACTGAGCCGTAGCCTTTTGAATCTCTCTTAGTGCGAGGTTTCTCATCAAGAAATTATATTTCCTTTAACCTGATCTAAAATCTCTCTTTCATTACATCCAGAATAAAGGTGTTTACACGACAAACCCCAAAGAACATTATTTCAATTGATAAATGTGTGTCTCTGTAAATAAATGATATATATAGCCCATCATAAATTATAATTTCAAATATATATATATATACATATATATATATATATATATATATATATATATATATATATATATATATATATATATCAGGCTTTACGGTCAGCTGGAATCAAGTTTCTTGTTCAAATATTTCATAATAAATTAATAATTTTAACTTCGATAGACTTTTAATTCCTATTGATTCGTAAACTGTGTGTCTCTGTAAATAAATGATATATATAGCCCATCATAAATTATAATTTTAAATATATATATATATATATATATATATATATATATATATATATATATATATATCAGGCTTTACGGTCAGCTGGAATCAAGTTTCTTGTTCAAATATTTCATAATAAATTAATAATTTTAACTTCGATACACTAATAATTCCTATTGATTCGTAAACTGTTATTAAACTCTGGTTATGGTGATAATGTTTAAGTTTTACCTTTTGATATGTTTTGTAACGTGGCTTACTTAAGTTTGATCGATATGAGTCGATTTATCTATTTAACTCTATATATATATATATATATATATATATATATATATATATATATATATATATATATATATATATATATATATATATAAAGTATCGCAAGGCAGTGGATGAAGAGAATGGTGGGCTGAGTGACCTCAAAGATAACCTACGAGAAAGGCTGATGGCATTGAGAAGAGACGAGAACATCAGAAATATTTGAAGGGAGCGTATACAGAAGAGGATGCACTTCCCTGCCAATCCGTTTGTCTTCGTTAAAAAGTTGCAAGGAGATAATAGGCCAGGGAGACTTAAATGTCCCCAGGAGGAGGTAGAAGTACACTTGAAAAGAATCCACTGTGATCCATGTAGAGAGAAAGACATCAGAGATGAGCCAAAACTAATAATCTCAGAAGAACTAGCAGTCCCCCCCGCCCCCCCCCCCCCAAAAAAAAAAAAAAAAAATAGACTGCGAGAAGTGAATGACATTGTAAAGAATGCAAGGACAGCATCAGGTCATGGACGAAATCCAGAAAGTAATTTACAGGAACTTGAGTCATTATAATGTTATATGTGCTCTTTCTATTGGATATTTCCACAGTGTTGCATGATACTATGATATAATGTTGCAAAAACCGGGAGAAATTTTTGCCATAATGTAGCAGCAATAGGTCAAATTTTCACAGGTAATACGGATTTTTCATGGTTACCTGGACTCCATCTACACTTGCTGATGAAGGATGATCACATATAATATAAAACTTATAAAGATAAATTGAAATCAATGGCTGTTTTTGAATTCTACAATGCCTTAAAACCTACACAAATATATTGTTTTTCTATATGCGTATGATTTTTATCATTTTTGTATTTAGCATCAGGAACTGTTTATTTTAACATTTAAAAACGAGAAAATAGCAAATGAACGAGTATGTGTTTGCTTTTAGACTGATCATAGTTTAATTCTCTCCATTAATTAATGCCGCTGAAGTACCGCTAGGTTCAAAGCAAATACTGCTTGTAGGATTAATGACATTTATATACAAACATATGTGTCATTTCGTATAAGTCTTATGCAATCTTTATGTGTTTGAATTCCTTAGTTGTTAAGAAGGGACTAGTAAAACAACTCTAATGCGTATGATCTACTTTATGTGTTACTTGCACCTGTGATAAGAATATTTATACAAGTATACCTGCACATAGCAGTGTGGCAGGTGCAATGCAACGAGTAATGACTTTTGGCTGAACAAGAGTTGGAAATGACAATTAAATTATGATCTCACTGAAGAAAATTCTAAAGACAGTAACGAAAATAAAAAGTGATACTTTCTGAAAGATAATACCTCTTTAAAAATACTATTAAATTAAAACTTTACAATCATACATGGAGACAACATATTTCGAAGCAATACTTGTAAGGTACAGATGTATGAAGCAAACCTCTTTACGAATATAAACACATTCAATTCAACAAATATCCTGACTTTCTGGAGTCACATTGCAGTCACACTTGACTTAAAATATTAAACTTACATAGCCTTACGCATTGTCAATACCTCAACAATCTGCCGGTAAATTGGAAAACCGTCTGAGGAAAACCCTGGCCACGACTGAGAAAGATAGTGCAGAGCATGTATTCTCTTGCCTATATTATAACTGTATACCTTTACAACATGTGTTACGTTTAGTGCAAATTACAACTGAATAAAAGAAACCACCACCACTACCACCCCTGCACACACGCACACACACAATTGATCCTCTTCAAATGTATTAGTATCGTTGTAACCACGACGCTTCAGTTTTCTTTGTCTCTTTTGCTCAGATCTTACACAATGAATCTCGATATCAGTATGTTTTGTATTTTAAAAGAAAATAAATAAATACATAAATACAATTTAAAAAAAAAAAAAACATAACTCTCCAAAACTGTTTTGTAATATGCGGCCCTTTTCGAATGATTCTTACAATTTTTCATCCATGGCAAGCTGCTTAATAAATACTTTGTTTTTACGATGATTTGTGTTTCTTCTTTATATTTTTTTTCAATGATACTCCTTTCATCAATCTATTTTATCTCCTTTGGAGGGAGTTTGTTTGAACTTGCAACGTGTGTCAATACAAATAAGTACAAATGTCAATGTGTCAGGTGCATTTTAGACAGATGTGCATAAGTGTATTGTAGAAAGACTGGGGAATATAGTTATATTATAGCTAAGTACAATAAAATTAACAGAACCCTGATCGTTTTAAATACTTCAGCAATCTGATGGTAATTTGAAAGCCATCGGAGAAGAACGCTAATCACGATTGGCAAAATGTTCATCCACGTATGAATCCTATTGCCTATGTATACCTTTACAACAAGTGTTATGTTCAGTAATCATGAAAGCCACATAAAACAAAATTGTATAATGTTCATATGCAGTAGTATCGTTGTATCCATCAACCTTCATTCTGAGTTCTCTCTTTTGCTAGTATTCTACAATATTTATCACGAGACAAAAGTGCACCACCTCGTGTAATTGCAATACCTATTTTATTTTCCGCATAATTACAAAGATAACTAGATTCGCTACAACATTCAAAACTTTGAACATATGTGTGAGAAAGAAAAAGTGCAAACTAAATATTGTTGTCCCTTTCATTTCAGATGCACGAAATCACATCCCTGAACACTACTTGGCTCTAAAATGTTAACCCTAAGCTTGTAGCAACATTCCAAGGTGCATTTAACTGAATTCTATACTTACACTTTTTGAATAATATTTCAAAGTTTTCTGTGAGGTGTTGAACCGTGTGTTTGTTGGGCGATATTATTGATAAGTCTCGATAAACCCAAAAGCCAACAAATATGATTTATATATAAAAATCATATATTTTAATACAATATTCTCAAAATGTAACGAGACCAGCAAAGAAGTAAGATATATTTTCTTAATATGAGCCTGTGCCTTCTGCATAAATGAATGAAGACCAGGAAGAACTATTTCAGTTCTGGATTATTGCCAGTTGTTTCCAAGAAGATTGATTAACCATTTGGAAGCAGGGTGTGTCTTTATTTTTATTGGTCTGGCCAGGTAGAAACGCGCAGCCCATCAACACTATATTACCTGTGTAACCATGTTTTGAGTTCTGCATTCAGTTCCAATGGCAGTGTTCAGCTGTAGTGCCTGCTGAACGCTCTACATCTAAGGTAAGCATTGTCTTTCTTCAGTGTGTAGTTAGTTGTATATATGTCTTGATACCTGTATAAGAACTAATGCATTTATGCCTTTACCGGAACTAAATAGAAACTTTAGATGTATTTAATTAAGGAGTTTGATGCCTCTTGATACAGAAGAATGTGAATAGACAAACCTGTGAACTGTATTATAAATACATCCATTTCCGCGCATTTGCTTATTTGATTCTGCTAAAAGATAATCTTTGCGATTGACAAAAATATTTAGTTAAATACTTTGATTCACATTTAAGCTATTAACCAAGAATGGTTTAGAAGTAGAAGCAGTTACTGTACAAATGGTAGCATGATACGTGTACAATGAAGAAAATAATTTCTCATAGAAGTAGCAATAGTGGACTGCAATGGTAATGATGATGGTGATTATTATCAATTAATATTAATATTAATATTTTTAATAATAATAATATTATTATTAATAATATTATTTTAGTTCTTGGCGTTGGCGGTACACTAGATGTGATGGTCGTGCTAGTAGTAAATCAGATGTTATGGTGGTGGCAGTAGAAAATCAAATATAAGTTTATATATATACATACTTTTAGAACAAAATACTCAAAGTGGGGGAAGAAACGTCGTAACCTAAATAAATTTCCACCAGAGAATTAGGATATACATACATGCTTAGAACTCATTTCATATTTGGGTCAGGAAGTTCTCTGTGTGAAAATGTCTTTAATAAGAAAAAGGAATGACTAATTGCAAACTTCGTCATCGGTGGTATAATAATCTTTTGGGTACCTCCTCGCTCTTAACAATGTCCAATCACGATGTCCGTGCACCAGGAACAAATGAGGTCAGACTATACTGTATTATTTACTTATTTAATTAATACAGTTATTTTATTATTATTATTATTATTATTATTATTATTATTATTTTATATCTTGCTGGTGGTGGTACAATATGCGTTGTGTTGGTGGTAGTAGGAAATCAAATGTGTTTTTTCATTCCATTGTATTGTGTTGATCTTTATATTGTCAGGATTGTACAATTCCCCTGCAACACCACTGGACCTGGTATATAGGCATTTAATACCCTATTGTCTTTTAAATATCCATGTTAAATTTTAATTGCATTACATTTACGTCCATGAATATAAAATTACAAACGAAGAAAAATAAACAACTTTATACATGTTTAGATGCACATTTTCACACAAAGAACGTGCTGTTGAAACTTGACAGATATTTTCACTTATTATCAAAGACACTTATACAGTGTTGAAACTCGACAGATATTTTCACTTATTCTCAAAACACTTATACACTGTTGAAAATTGACATATATTTTCACTTATTATCAAAGACACTTATACACTGTTGAAACTTGACAGATATTTTCACTTATTCTCAAAGACACTTATACACTGTTGAAACTTGACATATATTTTCACTTATTCTCAAAACACTTATACACTGTTGAAACCTGACAGATATTTTCACTTATTCTCAAAGACATTTATACACTATTGAAACTTGACAGATATTTTCACTTATTCTCAAAGACACTTATACACTGTTGAAACTTGACAGATATTTTCACTTATTCTCAAAGACACTTATACACTGTTGAAACTTGACAGATATTTTCACTTATTCTCAAAGACACGTGTTTATGCTGTATAATACAGCTATATCAATTTTGAATATATTAATGAGTCATTCAAAATTTTATTATCCAATTAAAACATCTTTGCAAGAAATTGTAATATTTGGAAGATAAATTCTGCTCCATGCGTCAGTCTCTTTTATTTATATGGCAACCGGCTTTTCATCTAAACATATTATTTAACTGACTAGTTCTTTAATCGTAGTATATGTTATCTATAATTTAGGCCAGTGGCCTACATTTCTTAAATATTGAGTACGTAAATGAAGTGTTGACTGATATATTAGGATCAGAGCTATACATATAAATCCCATGCAAAAGCAAGTAGTAAATAGTAGTACATTTACAAAGCAACGAAATGTATATTTTTTGTCTTCTTATTGTTTCAATCCCGTTTGATTTTATATTTTAGAAGTGAATAGCTATTTTTGTCACAGGAAACTAAATTTATCAATCATATAAGATAGATATATATTTTTATACATTACTTTATGTGACAATGCCACCGATCCAGTTCATTTGCAAGATTTTATATGGAACACAACTGAATACGTATACTATTCGCAAGGCAATTTGAAGACCAAAGTCAGTTTAGACTTAGCGATAAAGAACGCACGCTATTATCAGAAGCATCAGAACACCCATCATGGTGTAAAGAACTAAAAAATAATAAAAGAGATCACATCTGTTGGTATATCTTATCTTCACTATATAATTGTGATTATTTGTTATTCTTTTACTTTTATTTTTTATTTAATTATTATCATGATACATTTGCAAATAAATGTATGTATATGTATAACCTAAAATATCACCTATTTCTATTTGTATGTGTATTTGCAGTTTAGCAAAGAATGTTAATTCAACAATTTAATTTTTGTAAAATAAATATGGCATAATTTCAAAATCAGTCAAAGATGTAATGTTTTATTTTCCATAGGTAGCAAACCAGATCTGTTTATATCAGTGATTAAAGTGAATGAGCAGTGTTTCAGAGGTATCGAGGTCGACTACGTTCGAATTTCCCTCTCTTTTGGTCTATCTCTCGCACGCTTTCTCTCAACCACTTGTCACGAACAACATTTTGTGTGACATATATACATTTCTTGTATTTCGGTATCTAGCTTTTAATATCTTAACAAAACTGAACATAAAATATTGCGGATGAATAACGCATGTAACTAAAATATATCATAATGATAAGAAGAGCCATGTCACACTTTGATAGTTGTAACTGGTTTAATTAAAGATATCTATTGAATATGTGATGTCCATTATAACAGTTGGACTAATGTGACAAGTCATGCACATACATTTATCGGCATAACCTATCATCAAACCTGATATTATGTTGCTATTTTACTGCGATCTGCGGACAAGTTGTTTACAGTTTATTAAAGCAAGACAACACAAGACTACATGGTCATATCAATAATAATACACCCGTTAAGCGAAGAAAGTCTTATTTAAAGAGATTGTGACTGATTTTTAGTGAAAAAAAAGGTCTGAGTTTGTATGTGTTCGTACTTTTTTGCATCAAAAACCTAGATTAAAACATTAATTTCTTCCCTACTAGCTAGAGCGTAAGAACGTTCTATTGTAATATCGTGATATAATTTCAGAGTCAGGTATTGGATCTTTGAAATCAGATAAAGATGACAATCTTGCTGGTGCTTGTTTTATCAGCTATGCTTGGCCTGATTTACGGTAAGTGACCGAAAAACGCCAAATTTATTTCGAAATGTTTGCTTGTTTCTACATATAATTCCATTCGCAAATTTAACAGAAAGAGAAAATTTGCGAATATCTTTAAAATTAAATTCCGCAGAGTACATTTTTGCTAAAAATAGTAAGATTCTGCAATTGTATCGACTGTGTACATTTGCTGCTGCATAACAAAGAACGCCCCGTTGTGTTGAAAATCAAACAGCACATGCAAAGCATTGATTTCAACAGTCCTTTAATCGCGCACCTCCCACCCCCCTCAAAAAGAGAATACCAACAGAAATAAAAACTGTAACTTCAGGCTTAAGCGAATCTATATTTTTGGAATATACAGTGACAAACACTGGTAATTGAATGCATAGATGAAATCATAAATTATGTATACTGGATTTTGTTATTCATATCAATGATTGTAGTGGCTATTATGTAATATATTGTTTTTTCAAAGTGACTCAATAAATACAAAACACATTCTCATTGGTTTATACTCAACCCGAACATGCGTTTCAAATATTGCTTGAAATCATTCAAGCGTCAATTACAATAGTTAACTTCGAAGTGATATATCTTTTTAACCCTTCATAACCGTTTGATTCACCAGAAATAAAAGTCCAAGAAAATGCGAAATTTTGAAAGGACATAATTTGCTTACGGTGATGAAAAGACAAAGAAAGCTCAGAATAATATGTTTTTTTGGTTAGCTGGCTGATCGATAATTCGATCTATCAACGTTCGACCCATTTTAACGCGTGATGTTTATCCTTTAAGGTCAAGACTGCAATGGAAATTACGAATCCCTCCCGAACCTTGGAAGACGGGCTCGTAACTATGCAGTGGCCGAAAATGAACCGTTCGTGTTTGATGAGAACCTGGACAGCAATAAGTGGTATACTGTTGGTAAAAGCAACATGCCAACGAATTATTCCAGTTTAAATATAGGCATTTGCGGAACATATAACCCAATCTGGATGAATGGTAAGAGTCCCAAGTACATAATGTGCTTCATAGGAAATTGTTTTGGAAACATAGTACTTTAAGTTTAGAATTGTTTCCTCCCTGTTTTGCCAGACAGATATTTATGCTTTTCGTGCATGAATAAATGCACATATACTGAGAAAAAAAACTGCATCACATAACGAGCAAATCCATATGTATAAACACCATTTTACAGTTTCTAATCTCTAGGTCGTTCTCAAAACAAACATTAAATTTAATTTTAGGTTCCGTTCCAAAAGAAGTTGACGGAGTTGTGACCCGTACTGCCTGTATTGTGTCCTTTAGCTCTTCCTGTTCCGTAGAAAAAACGATACAAGTACGCAACTGTACGACTCACATGATTTACAAATTAGAGCCAACCACCCAGACAAGTGCTTACTGCTTCGGTAAGTGTTAATTATCCAATATGTGTGTTCAGCATTTAGCTGCAAATCGTGCAATGTATGTTAATCTCCACCAACAGCTTGTATTAGTGTTGTTTGAAATTGATCAAAGAAGGATTGCGCTTTCAATGTGAACTAATAAAGAATTCCTCTAATTGAATTTACAATATTACCACACACTAAAACATTCATATCAAAATCTGATTGCCATCCTTGAGCATGGACCTCATATGTAGAAACGGACAGATTTTTCAAGTTTCGACCTCTAACAAACTTGAGGACTATTTTTGGAACAGTTTCTGCACTTTTTTTTCGAAAGTATAATTTTACTTTTATGATATCACTTCTTGTCTAGTCTTACCTGCTTTCTACTTTCGCTTGCAGTAGATAGTATTAGTGTTTGCTACATTACAACGAAACTGAACAAATCCTTGCCTCAGACTAGTATGCTGGAGTTATCAAAAGCTATACTTATAAACTGTCATGCAGCGGTTGAACCTTTCTCTCATTTCAGACATACTTCCAGAAATCCCAGGTAAGTGTATTTGCTCGATTTTGATTTATTATGTAAACAACAATATGCAAAAAACAAAAACACTTACTGGAACTTGAAGGCTATTAAAACGACAGTCCCATTTATTTTCTTACACACCGATTTATTTTTCATACAGGAAGTAAATATCGGAATGTACCAATACAACTTTGTATTTACGGTGCCAAGGGGCTAAGTCCCTGCGGTTAATGATGTATACAATGACACAATACCAATTTTGCTTTATCGCAAACAACATAACACATTTTATTTTACAAAAGAATGCACACACAATGGCACAATAGTGATATGTTTTGTACCCAATACAAGCTGAGTTCAGTTTAGTATACCGACTTGACGATGCACCTTTATATAAAGTAGAAGGTTACGTAAGAAACTTTATGGTTGCAGAAATTAATGTACGTTGTAGTTCAGTTCACAATACGTTAGCTATAGTGAATAAAGTACGGATGATTCATTCAGCTTTGCTACCACGGACATCGTTTTAACGATAGTCTTTTGACCCGGACACGATGGGTTAAGGTATTTTAATTATTTAAAGCTGATCAGTTTGTTTAAGACAATTTCGCATAGATCCAGATATTATACTGCTGACAGATATACTGATCTTCAATTCTACCATATATGACCCCTACCATTGATCTATGCACAAATATTTTTTTTTTTAAATTTCAAATATTTGTGTACGAAAGAGTCAATAACAACGTGCAGATAATATTGTTATGTCACTTTCATAGAATGTCTATAATGTAGAAATTATCAGAAGTATTTAGGAAACTATTTTGTTTATATTTAAATTTTATGAAAAGATATAGGTCCTTATAACACAGGTAAAGTCTTTTTATCAATGTTAGTCAGATTTCTTAATTTTTTCCAGATATAAAACCAGCCCCGAGTTTCAAGCCTTCATCTGCTGAAGTAAAGCATGAACTTGTCTTCGTTGATGCAACCAGTAAATTCGGAAACTTACCAATTAAGCAACCGAAGCTAATATTTTCCTGTAATTTCAACAAGAGCAACGATGCAACTATGTTATACACCATTACATGGTAAATACATGTATATATACATGCATATATACATACTTGCGGCCATACATTCATGTCAATGTGGATAGATAGATAGATAGATTGATATATATATATATATATATATATATATATATATATATATATATATATATATATATATATATATATATATACATGGAAGAAGACATCTCTACTTGTACTTGCATTTGTTAAAGGTACCAATGATGAAGGAAACTTGCAGGCTAGGAATTCCTTATTATGTTTCCTGTAGATTCACCGAGAGAAAAGTAGAAACCTTTTACGCAGTTATGATAGAAACACATACAGGGCGTACGTCCATGCATGTACATTTGGATAGATGGATATATACATAGATATATAAATAAGTAAGTAGATAGATAGACGTAGACTAGTCATCTTTATTTTGCTCATTAATAGGTATGTCAACGAGGCATTTCTGGAAACAAAAGGTCCAGTCCTTTATACAAATGTCAGGAACACAGATCTGAATGAAGGCGAACTCATCAAAAAGGGATTTAGATTGGGTATAACCGTAAGTAATATGCATTTGCTGACTGAAATGAGACACTGGAATCCCACTTTAACTCAAATTAAATAAATGCATAGAGAAAAAGGAATGAATGCCAGTTTGGAAATCATAACTTATTATAATATTCAGGAGTCTCATATTTCCAAACACACCTGTCCACACTGTCCCAGACCACTCTAGCAATTATGGTGTATATTCTGAACTTCAATATAGACACGTTTTGATCTAAGAAAAACAAAACTATATATTTAGAATATAAATTCCACTCGTTGTGAACATAATGCTTCATATTTGGTATATAACAAAACTATATATTTAGAATATAAATTCCACTCGTTGTGAACATAATGCTTCATATTTGGTATATTAAGATACCATTAGTCCATCAGTCTCTCAGTCAGGTAAAACACATCTCCTAAACCGGCATTTACTACTCTTTCAGGTGGTATTGTTCCTGTGGTAATCATCTGTGAAAAGGGTGCCCTTCTTGGCATCAGTTTGTATTGCTAATCGCTTGAATTTCGTTCTTCTATACATTATCGAAAAGTATTAAACAGGAATTATGAACGGCATATATACCTGGGAAAATGTTAAATTTATGTGATCTAATTGTTTAATAGACAAAGGCAAATTATAAAGATCTTTCTTTATTGACAGGCTTCGATAAAACATTTTGATTCTATATCATTGTCCATTAACGAGAAAGTTTTGGACTTTCTAAAATTTAATATTTCTTTTAAAATTGGGATAAATCGGTTTTAAACCAATTTACAATCATGAGCTGTTGCAAATTGCCAAACTTTGACTTGGCTTAGAATTATAAAATAAGGATGCAGACAGGGATATCCTCTCTCTCCTTACATCTCTATACCTTATGCGGAAGATTTGGCCCAGATCATAAGAGAAAATCCAGACATAAAACAAGTTGAAAAAGAACAATTGATTGCTTAAAATTTTACAATGTTCTTATGATATATCACTCATTTTGAACGGGATTAGAGATGTATGTGTAATCTGCCTTAGAACCTAATACTCAGGATGCTCGTGCTTGAGTATAAACATTAAAAAGACAAAAATAGTCTGGTTTGGTAACAAAATGGGCTTTAAAACTAAATTAGTTCCCAGTTTAATGTTGAATTGTGGAAATACTTAATTCACTCTATTAGGATCTAAATTTTCAATAAATTTGGGGAAAATGATTTCCGTTAATTGATACTTTAATATTAGAGAGATTAAATATTTTAAATATTTACTAACTTAGTGGCCAAAAAGATTGTACTTGCTCCATTTGTTAAAGTAATGTAATCAAGACCTTATTCTTGGGAAAGATTAACCACCTTGTTGCTACTTAACTATATATATATATATATATATATATATATATATATATATATATATATATATACACAGGGCTGAGCAAATTCCATAGCCCGACGTCCCGGACTATTCAAGTAAAATTTTCCACGTCACTAGTCCGGGACAAGTGCTTTTTAAAAAAGTCGGGCAAGTCCTTATTTTCGTGCTTTAATCACTATATCTACCTTTATTTGGCCAATCATGCCCTCCGGGCGTACTGAATACTTGATTCTACCCCTCTTCATGTGTAAATTTACATTCTGTATGACACATAAATGTGGTCAGTGATAAGTTTCGCATATGCGCACGTTCTGTTACCGCTTGACTGCATATTGAGCTAAGCGACCACATTATCGGCAAATCAAAACACGTCAAACAAAAGAAAGCCAGTATGATCAATTAGCAGTGTTTTAAGCGACTTTGTTGCATGGTGTTTACTCAAGCCAGATCCTCACGATTGGCTCATTATGATTTTAATCCAGCGAGTCAGTGTAATCAAATTATTGAAAGGGACTTTACCGACGTCAGTGTTGGTTTCCTTTATGAACTGATTAAATGACAGTAATGATTCTTTAATTTTTAATTGATTATACAGATGATTAACTTCCACGTGCGATATTGCGTTTGAAGCGAAACAATTACGCTAATTAATGAGCTGTCTCTGTTCGTATTTAAAAGAGAAAATGTATGTTATTATCACTTTAGAAGTAGTTGTCAAGCAAGCTGATAGTTACTCTGTGGATAAAATGAGTTTGCTAAATTATTTTCGGAAGGAAGATAATAAGGGCGATTCAGAGAAGGAAACTTTTTGTGAAAGTGGAGGGATAAAACGTAAGACTGCTACTGAATGTGCGATAGCTATTTCTCCAAAGAGACATAAGCAGAACCTTTGAGATGCTTTAGAGCATTTGACTAGAGGCACTTTCCTCATGAGAGGGCAGCTCTGTTGAAATATGGGAGGGAAGACTTGCAGGTTCTTCTTAACCATCTAATCAGGGCTAAGCAAATCTCATAGCCCGACGTCCCGGACTATTCATTTTTGAAGTCGGGCAAGTAACATTTTCCAAGTTGCAAGTCCGGGACAAGTGGATGAAATTTTTTTTTGCTCAAACCAAATATATATATATATATATATTAACAATTTTCCTAATGCATGGGATCTTCTGGAGATCGTTCTTGTCAGGTAAGAGTTTTGCGGGAAACAAATGTTCACGGTCCAGTAAGTCAAAGTAACAGTCAAAGCGTTCTGACTAGCAGTTGAAAACAATGAAATATAAAGCAAAAATATGTATTTGCACACTGATTTGGTACCAGAAAATCAAAATCACCCAACATCGTACTTAAATGTCAATATTAAACAGAAACCTGTACACTTTAAGCTACTTACATTGTGGTAAATCAAGTATTCGAATTTTGGGTTTTATTCATATTATTTTTAATGAATTGTACATTTCCTCCCAAGGTTTCATTCCAATGTTAATCTTAAACTGGTATAAAAAAACATGTTCTTTGTATCTCTTAATTATCTTAAAAGCATTGTCTTACAATCGAAATACAATTTTATTGTCTTACAATCGAAATACAATTTTATTTTCCAAATCGGTCTCTGTGCTATTACTCTTATTAGAAAATCTTCGGCGTTGCGAACTAAACGTTGCATTAAGCAAACTCAGTGCCGACACGATTTTAAAATCTAAGCACTCTATGCATATGCTGGCTAGTCTCGTTACACCCCCACCTGGCCTGACTCTAAGAGATTTACTCTAAATCTATATCTGGTAAATATCTTTACAATTGATTTTAATCTCCGAAAAGAAGAATTACTAAAACGTCTGGTAAAGTGTCTATTTGGATTATCAAGTTCTATTCCTAGACTTATATAACAGAAAATCAGAATTGGCACATGTTGTTCACGTTTTTGTATCAGCAACAGATCACCAGTACATAGGTCTTTATTTATGCAAGGAAAAGATGATACAACTTCAGACGATAATTCTCACGCATTGATATCATAAAATGTCAAGTCTTGTATGCTTACCCGCCATGGAATTGTACCCAGTAGGCATATTTTAAACTGTCGCCTGTGCACAAATACTGCTGTTACACTTTAGGTTATATATATACGTTACATTTTCTGGAACCAAAGAACAACAAATAAATTAATTCAGCAACGCCTTTTCTAATGATAAGTTGTACAGACTTTAGCAAGACTCCTGCTCGGTGTAGATCTCTCTGAGTCGCGCGGGGTACGAGTCCCTGATTGTAAACATTCAATGCTCATACAAGTGGGAGTTAGGGTCAATAATGCAGATTGTTTTAAAGATACGTTTTAGGAACTCATGCAGATCGTCATTTTGCTACACTATGCCTCGTGTTAATAACAGATTGCAAAGTACAATGTATTATAAATTGCTTTAGTTCATTCAATTGCTATATGTATATATGTAACCGTCAGACAAACGAGTACGGAGTGCCCATATATCACTCAGGTAAGCTATTTTATCTCCAAAATCTATTTATCTGTAGTGCTCATCACGATAACATATACTCATCTTATTACATGTCATATCTGTACTTCAGAGCTGTGAAAATCATCAAATACGGTGATCTTCGAAACACATATATGATATTTGCTGCTTTATTGTTGTGGTGGATTTTGCATTCTGGAAGTATTTATGTATAATCCTAAAGCTTTCTTTAAATCACATCTATTTATATTATAAAAAAAGATTAAATGTTTGGATTTTGCATTATTATCAATATCTACTTGGTTTCTTTATCAGTGAAGACACAACCAAACGGATTGACCACATTCAGTATTTTCGGTATCGACAAACGTCAGGTTACAAAAAGAAAGTCCGTCAAGAAATGATTTAAACGTTTAACAAAGGGATATAATTGTATTTAATTCATAAAGCGAGCAGAACGTTATTATCTTCCCATTGTACTTGCATGGAAAAAAATTCAACGACTCGTATCACCAAAATCTCTATTAAATTCAGTATCTCGTAACTTTATAACTTTGTGGTGTAACAATACACCGACAAAATATATATCGAACTGTTTAGTCACTAAAGTATACATGAATAAGAAGAAACTAAGAAGGAATCCAAAGCATATCTTCAGTCCAAAGTGTTATCTTCTTGTTTTGCCGACTCATTTGCTTTGATGTAAATACTATTGCGTAATTTCAGATCAAATGCAGTGTTCGTGTCAGTATTACTATAGACGGCATTCTAGGAAATGTGACTACAAGTTCGGGATTTTGGATCGGAATAAAGGTAAATCATAAATTTAAATAAATGATAATCATCATCGATATGGAAATTGCGAGAAAATGTGTCATGATTTAGTCCATTGTTAGCATTACATTAAGGTTATTTGTTAGTCGACTGGCAATTTTGTTTGTGTGTTAGAGTTGGTTTTGTTTTTTTGTTTTTAAAAAGTCAAATAGATGCATACATATACACATGTAAACATAGATGATAATTCCGTACTTAGGTTACCTAGGTTGGAAACAAGTATGTCGGTAAACAGAAACATGTCTACTGTTAAATACTGTGCGTATAAAGAACAATATTGTCAATAAGCATTTACGTTAGCCACTCTTATTTTCTTTGGTTTAATGTTTGTTTAACTTCGAGCATAGGTGCATATATTTGTTTCCATAAATATTCATGACACTAAATTCTTTCTAGATTCTTACTCCGGCTATCGTTATAAAGCAAGGTGGAACTGGAATTGTTCGTCTGCAACTTACCGTGCCTTTTGGATGTGTCAAATTTCAAAAAGATCCAGGCTGCTCTCTAGCTGTTCAATTGTATGATGATCGTGATTCATACGACTGCACGGCCAGTAGCGTATCTGTGAGAAACAGCGATCAGTGTGGCACATACATCCATGGATCAACGTTTCAACAATCCCAAGCCGGATATTTTTTCTACGAAGAAACAAATATAACAATCACTACAAAGGATAAACAGGACTATAACCAAGGTCGAAACCTGTTCCATGTGAGACTGAAAACACTAAAAGACGGTCCTGTCAATGATATAATGTTGGATAGCTACCTTGGGGACATTAGTGTAAGTATTCAAATGTTACGGGTAGGAGTGGTGTGAGAATATTTTCGAAACGTTGCCATGATCTTTTTAAGACATAATATGTAGTCATTTAATACCATTTTATCGCATTGTTTAGTTGAATACCGATTTGTTATTCTTTGAACTCACAGTCATATTATAAGCTATATAAGTCTTCATTTGAACTAAACAGTTTGAAAACTATTTCTCTTAATTAATTTTTTTTTTAAGAATGTGTTACTGAGTAAACAAATACATACATCGCAATACAGTAGACTAGAGAACGGGTTACAATAACTGGGTAAACCAAAATTGCTGAAGACCCCGCTGATGCAGTATAGAATTATGAGACATCTGCATATTCGAAAATGCTACAGCAAGCAAAAGGTAAGATGTTATCAAAATCAACTAATCACACTACTTTCTTTGCATCGATAAGAATATACCATGCTGTTTGGAATACATCGATGCCAAATTACCAGATATATTGTGAAACAAAAAGCTTCTTTGTATTATCCTCTTAATGGGTATACAAAATACTACTTGAGAAAATGTATTTTCTTTTCGCTCTCATTAGTTAATGCACTTTTTTGCTGCAAATGACAAGTCTTTCCTCCACAGGTCCAAGTCGTAGAGGAAAGAACTTGGATTGGTAAAAACTGCTACGCACATATAGATCCTCATATGGTGACGTTTGATCAAAAGTAAGTTATACTTACACCACTATATTTCTTCATTTTAATTTAGGTATGTAATTCTCATTCAAGACACAATCACCCAAAATCTCTGTTTTGTATCTAATTCTTTGGATCTTCATAATGTTATAAGCAACAAAACAACCCATAAAGCCAATCCACATATCCACACGCAGATCCAATTTTAAAGTTCTAATTCGGAAGACAAAAGTTATTGATTTGTTTAAAAAATGATAGAGAGTGAAACTACTGCAAGTGCAAAGAATTTAATTAAGTTTTCAAACCTGAAAGGAAATATTGACAGATATTGGTGAACATACAATAATAATGAACATTAAACAATATTATGATATGGAGCTCTTTTCCTTCGTAATACATAATCGCTATTTTATTGTCTATATTGATGTATTGTAATTTTTCTGAATTAGGCCGTACGAGAATCAAAATCTTGGAGAATTTGTCATGTATCGGCATTCAGAATTCAAGCAAGAGGTAAGACCGTGAGTAGAATACGAAACGTATATGTAATTTATACAATTATTTCACAAGGATTTAATTATACATTGAATGTGTCTGTGCGTGTGCGTGTGCATTTATATATTTATATATATATAAGTCTAACCGAATCCCATTTGAGCAGAAAAAACTTTTGACAATATTTGACTTGTCACCGTTCGTTTTTTGTCCGCCGTTCCTTTGCCAGATGAGATAGCTTGCATACCGTTCATAGGGTTATCAAGCATATGGCAGCGATTTAAGAGGACGGTAAATTTGAAATGACCTCACATGTTGCAGTAAATTGCAATTTGTTTACATTTTATACAATATTTTATTGTACTAGCGAGTCAGAATAAGCGTAAGAATACTTTTTGATATTGTAAGACAGTGTCGTACAGGGAACATAACTTCATAAACAAACGAAAAGTGGCAAGTCAAATATCTTTAAAACATAAAATAATGTCCGTGCTTGAAATAATGCAGTTTCCATTTTTGCTCTTGACCAACTCGTATGCTTCTTTTCGTGTTGACCAGAGTAAGTTATGTAGCATAACATTTTGAAGCGACTAGTGTCATTATTTGAATTCTGTATTTATATGTTTTTATATATGGATATATGCTCAGCGTGTGAAAGAAAATATAGTCAAATATCAACAACATTTCACCTATTAGCAATTATATATTCCACATTTAAGTATGTAATAAATATATTGTGTTATTATGTGTTAATTAGATTTAGGAGCAATTAATATTACTACCTCGATAAATAGGATCCCACATTTGTGGTATATACTTGCAAGTATTCCTAAAACTTTAGGGAAACGAGAGGAAAGAAACTACCATTAAGCTAGGAATATGACTATTTAGTTTCTAGAAAATTCAGTTCTCTTCCTGTCTCAGTACATTAGCACGCATCTATACAATATGGTAATACATATACTATCTGGATATTTCTGAAAATTCAATTTGACTTATTGCACGATATATTCCATTTGAAGAAGGACAATTACACATGTATCCTTTGTATTTGCTATCAAAATCACCATGTTATAAATACTTCAATTATTGTGGACGCACCTTCATTATCAGGCCGATGCAAAAACTTATAATTTTTCAGGTTCAAATGAAAACTTTTGAGTGTCAAGGTGCAAAATGTGCATGCGCTGCCTCCATCAGGGCAGGAGGTGAACTGTTTATTATCAATGTCTGCAGAATGCCAAGTCTTATAAACCATGCTCACTGTGGAGAAAAGCTGATGAATATAAGAAAAATACACCAGTATAAATATGAGGTAAAATTATATTTACTTTTCCTTGTGTATTATCGATCCGATAGTGCGCCCATTATTTAGTAAATGTACACCCAACTTGTATTTTATTTTGATGCAATGTCATTACCATTCCTTAATCAGCTGTAAGTACAAGTTCTCCTTAACGGAAAGAAACTTTGATTTGCCTATATTGTATAACCTCGGTGCCAAATATATATATATATATATATATATATATATATATATATATATATATATATATATATATATATATTAAAGTCTGTATTTTAAATTCAACCTAGATACCTTTTATTTATCAGTTATGCATCAATGTATATATCGTCGATATTCAGTATGGGTTATAATCATTTTTGAGGATTACATACATATTTTTAACTCTCCGCCTTACGGATTATATTTGTACTCGCTGTACCAAAGAAATAAACAAAAATAAAAAACACCTTAAGTCAGTATAATACCTTTAACAAGTGCGCACCAGTTTATCGAATAGATGAAAGGCCAGAACCGAACAAATCCATCAAATTCAAACGATTGGAGTCGAGGACATGGGAACCAGCAAATAGATGGACTCTTTCGGTTGAGGTAGTGGAGCTTTCAATACTGCATACAAATGCCAATTCATGACGAGCTTTCAAAGTATCCTTATCATCCAGGGGCATAATGAGAAGACGATCCTACAGCGACTGCAATAATGTTACATTACTGTAGAATCGAAGATTAAAAGAAAGAAAAACAAACAAATAAAAGAAACAATTCCAGACATTATGACATACATGACATAATAAGAAGAGGATTTTACATTACCTGCAAGATACAAAATTATAAACAATCACAGACATTGATACGATGCAGCATACGCAACATAGCTACAGAGTGCAAAAGAATGTTATGAAGTTACTGAAATTGTACGGCTATACATTTGTTGAGTGAAAGCTACTCTCCACACGAAAACAAATTGCAAGACAGATCCTTGCGCTAGAGAAACAAATGAAAATATTACCTTATGAAAAAAGAGCGTGCACATTACTCAATGATTTCAGAAAGAATATTAATTACCATATTAAGCTTTGTTTGTTTGTTGCTGTTAATTTTTCGTTTGGTTTTTTTTAGAGTAGAAATTATACTTTTCATTAGTTAAATCATATCCTCCATGTCTTATACGCGTGCTCATAAGCTAGAGAAACAAAACAAAATTAAATAAGAATAATAATGCCTTATCGTAAACACCACGCTTTCTCAACAGAGAGACTAATCTTTCCACCGAGACTTTTCGTGGTTATTGGCTTTCAGAAACAGAAACTACTTCTACTCGACTATGAATACAGTAATGTTCTTATATACATTACTTACAAAGGATAAAAAATATATGTAAATATATAAATATATATATATACATATATATATATATATATATATATATATATATATATATATATATATATATATATTAGCATAAGGATAATCGTACCTCTGTTCAATGCAAACATGTATTTAACGTTGGTTTATATTGCAGATAAACATGCCTCTCGGTACGATGGTGGTGGTTGATATAATAAACTGGCCCCCACCTTCTTTCAGCCTGAATATAGACATCCAACCGTCCGTAAAGGATGTAAACAAAACAGTGGGTCTATGTGGAACACTGAATAATAACGCAGCTGATGACTTTACCACGCCTTCCGGAAGAATCGAAGCAGATAATAGATTTAATGAATTTTCCAATTCGTGGAAGTAAGTTAATTGTTTCAATTGTTGTCATGTAAAATCCATAGAGGAAAACCAAACAGAAACATATTGTAGGCAAAGTAAAATACTAGTACATGTATTTTAAAAACAAATATAGCTAGTCCCTGACCCGTGTGTTTTATGTGTGCACCAATTTGGTGCACCAATTGCAGCGGCAGTGGTAGAGGAGGGGTCAAACTTCAACGCCAGTGATCTCAGAGGTTAGTACACTAAATTATTTACTCATGTTAAAGGGTAATATTTGAAAGACATTGTCGATAATGGTTTATAATAAACTTCCTTACCGGTCTTGGTATTAAGCACAGAAGCGATTGTCGTGAGCGGCTTGTGTTTGACTGAATAACCGCTACGAAAAACGTAATATGTATTAGGACTGTTTTATACATGGCATAAAGCCTGTAATAAAATATATAATTGCTCTTGCACAGTAAGTACTTTAAACGTGTTTCTCAAAACGACTTCAAGTGGAGCTCAAATCGTTCACGAAACTGGACGATTGCGTTCAGCCAGTCATGACCTACTACGTAAACTTAAGGTTGTATGACTGAGAACAATCCTGCCACATGGGGTAGGAGGATTCAAAAATTCACTCATCGTAAAGTATAGAACAATCGTCTTGCGTTGATGCTTTTCCTTTTGTACTCTCACAATGTGCCCGTGACAGTGTTCAGGTATGTACCTGTTTAGTACAAGTCATTTAGTTGCAGCAGGCAAGGCTTAGCTTTGAAAACGGGTCTTTTCCACCATGTTCGGACATAAACTAGGAAGTTATCATATCAAGCATTATGCAAAAATCTAGCATTTGGACAAATATCTTTGTTTAAATGGAACGGCTGCTCTGTTTTAGAACTATTGTACTGTTGCTGATTGTTTTGCTGTCGTTATTATTATTATTATTTAGTAGTAGTAGTAGTAATTTTATATATATTATTATTACAGAATTGATAGCTCCAAGTCTTTTCTGGACCCATCAAATCAAAAACCTGACAACTGGGAAGAGCAGTTTTACCTCTGTGTTTGCCCCGCTGCTCTAAAAACAAGCACCACTCCAGGAACAGTGTCAGGAAGTAGCCGAGATCCAATGTGCTCTCCAAGCGTATATCAAGCCTGTACCAAAAAGACAGTATTCAATGGTCAAGAGTACAATGACAATCAATGCAATGTAATATCAAAGCGTTCTCTGGTCTCTCAAGCAAAAGAAATTCAAAGAATACTGAGTAGTCAAAGGATCGAAGATGGAATAACTTTTCATATCCATTCAGTAACAAAGGTATTAGTTACAAGTTTAAATGTCATATCATATGCAGTATCATTGCGTGATACTCCTTATTACGTATTGAATCTGAGCCATGTTCCAAAACAATTGCTTTTTGGGATTAGTTATAAAAGTATTAACCACATATATACAATTGTATGTCTGTCAAGACATTATGTGTTATAGCTAAATCACTCTATAAAAGTATTAACCACATATATACAATTGTATGTCTGTCAAGACATTATGTGTTATAGCTAAATCACTCTATAAAAGTATTAACCACATATATACAATTGTATGTCTGTCAAGACATTATGTGTTATAGCTAAATCACTCTATAAAAGTATTAACCACATATATACAATTGTATGTCTGTCAAGACATTATGTGTTATAGCTAAATCACTCTATAAAAGTATTAACCACATATATACAATTGTATGTCTGTCAAGACATTATGTGTTATAGCTAAATCACTCTAAACCTTCAATCTGCGGTCAAATTGTAGCATATTAATTTGGCAAAAATGCAATATATTCATGTCTTATATTACATGACCAAAACTGATAGTTGGTGGATTGCTTAGTTGATTATTAGGAACACTTTTAATATATGACTAGCTACAACATACCGATGGAATGGGAACTAAGTATCTATCCAACACACATAGGCAGCCTAGTCTGTATTTGCGGACTATAATTTAAACGTAAAGTATTATTTGTCTCAATATTTCTCCCTTGACTGTATATGCCTCGGTACGATTGGACAGAAATTACAATCATAGCCCAACTTCGAAACGAATCATAGGTAACAGTTTTAAAATTAAACATTTCCTCTCTGTATAATCTACGAAAGGTGATCAGTAGGTAATTACATTTTGCTCTCACTTAGGTCAATATCTTAGCATAATATCCTCAACATCATCATGACAGGGGTGCAAAAATCACTAATATGTGTGGTAGTCCAGTGGGCTACCAAAAGAGAAACTATGATAGACCACAACAAAATTTGGTAACCCGCATCGTTCAATATATAAACATTTCCATTTAACGTTGCAAAGTTGTAAAAGGTTCAGAAAAAACAAATAGACAAACACTCCATGTACATAAAGTAGTTTATGTAATTATGCTTTTTACTAACATTCAGCACTAACATATCTGGAACTTAAAACATTCATCACTAACATATCTGGAACTTAAAACATTCAGCACTAACATATCTGGAACTTAAAACATTCAGCACTAACATATCTGGAATTTAAAACATTCAGCACTCACATATCTGGAACTTAAACTTGACAAACAATCAAGTAAAACTGTTTTGGGCCGATGGTTACAAGAAAATATGCGTGCTTGAAATTGTTTTTTGTTTTTTTGTTTTTTTTTTTTTGTTTTTTTTTTTGCGAAATAAATAAAATAGATAAACCATGTAGCTTAAATTATAAATCAAATGAAAGTAAAATGCTAAGCCTGGATAAATGGGCAGTTAACAGTGTACAGCTTGGTCTGTTTCAGGTCTGTCCACATCATAACTATATATATTTTTTTCATTTAAAAAATAAAAATTCTTAAACTTTCAAGGAAAGTCTTTAAAAGGATCAGGACATTGCTAAATGCTATTTCGTTTTTATATTGAAGTACAATATAAAATCTGAAACCATTTGGCCAAATGTGATTAGCCATATTCGCTTCGTTAAAAAAATTTTACTACACGTTAACCGACTTCGGCATTACTCGGCTACCTTCGCTCTTCAATCAACTGAAATAGCGCACAACAGAGTTTGAAAAACTCAGTCACTTTATTGTGCTTAGACGTACTTCAGCAAAGTAAAAGGCATTACAGTAAGTATAGTACGACAAAAGTAATTAGACTTTAATCTGTGAAACAATGTCAATGTGAGCTTCCAGCTATGCGAGATATACTTGAAAATTTGGCCTGTTCTTCAAGAGTCGACTGGCCGGGGGAAATCATCAAGGCACCGCTTATTCAAACAGTAAGACTTCTACCCGGCTCTATGTAAAATGTCAGGTCGACGTCTTAAATTGTAGGACTACAATATATACTTACTGCCAAATAAGAGGCTAGTAGTCCTGCGGGCTTTAAACTTTACAGTAAAGTAGACCGAAAACAGAATTTGGTTGTCCCGGGCACGCCGACTTCCGATTTGTCCACCCCTGATGACGTTATGATGTTTGATACTCCGCGAAGTTAACCTTCAAAGCAGTGGCACTATGGCGGATGGCATCATAGCGGAACAGACCCTTGTAATAAGTTGTATAAATTTTGTATTAACAAATATTAAGAAAAGCTTACACACATACAAACTAATGTAGGATTTTTTACCAGTGTAAAGCATTTGCTAAGTTTTCCATTGGTAAATATGTGAAGCGTTTTGATGGTGGTAGAGACCGTGTTAGAGATAAAGTGAGAAAAAAGAAGACCGAAAGCTTCCATTTTAAAGGAAATAGGCGATACCGTGAAAACATGTAAATGAAGAAGGACGAGTTAATGTCAAGGTGTAGCGGATACTTTTTCACATTTCCTACGGCATTACGCAGACAGTTACGGGTACCCATGTTACAGGTACGAGAACCGATGAAGATGAAAAAGTAGCGATTTGCCATTTAACACTAGTTAGAGACAAGCGGGAAGAAAACAACTTTTTAAATATAAATATTATATGTGGGGACACTTGAATTCAATTCTTTGAGCTCGAAGCACTATAGTAATGTAAGAAAGAACGCAGTTAGCCATCACCGCTTAGCCATCTAACTGTAACGAAAATGTAATATATGAACCGTCCCAGTTGTTTCACGCCAATTCCACCGCCACCCCAATGGAATACGCCCCTGAATACTAAATCAACTTTCATTTAGCCTCATTTTACCACCATTCACCAATCCTGCGAGTTATGGCTCTTTACCAGCTTGAGGTATTTACTACGAAGAAACTTGTACGCGAAGAGACGAGAACTGATATAGAACGATAATATATGCTCTCATGTGGGACTCTGTTGCAACTGTTCACGTCATCTGTGTGGAGATAAGAGTTGTGCATGGTACCACCAGGGGAGAGAGGATTTTGAGAGAGACAATTTAAACTTTCATCATGAAGTAAATCCTGGTTTAGACAGAAATTATGATACAACTGTTTGTTCACCTCTCGTAATGTTGATAATGCTTATCTACAACAACTTAAGTCGATTTTCCGACACAAATATGTATCAATTATTCACATCAACATTTTTCAAAGAAACACGTGTACTGATTTTTTTTTCTTCTTTGCATTGCTTTTCCAAGAGGTCATCAAATAATTACACAATGGAAGAAGCAAAATCCACTTGCGAGAAGATGTTTAATAGAAGTTGTTTAGCAGCCAGCTTTGAAAGCCTTTCCAAGAGCACCGTGGGCAAAGACAGCGCCTTACATGATTGCGTTCTGGACCTTACTGTAAGCATAGTTGTTTTTCAAATAAATCTTAGTATCCTGCAAGGACTCCTTAGACAAATAGATATAGATATTGCTAAAAAAGGAAGGTATTGGATAAACAATTGTCGACTTGCAATCTCCGTATTTTTTCAATTGCATTCATGCATATGCATTCCTGATTGGGTCACATTTAGTTTGTATATGTCTCTTTCTGCCTCAATTTTGTATAAACAAGCACTTTTCGTAAGAATTGAGAAGTTACACTGCACACTAAATCCTAACATCAGTAGAAAGGATTGTTTATGTTGACATAGACTATAAAACAGAGAAATAGTAAAATTAATCCAAAATCTCAGAAAGTCCATCACTGTTCAATATAGATTAAATCGGAATTTGTGATGCTTTGTTTATGGCGATATTTATAAGAGCAGAAGCAAATTATTGAGATAATATTAGCTATTAAGTTTATAAGTTACATCCAACATAATATTCTAACTTACTTACTAATCTGGATACATTGTTGAACGTTGAATATTTCATAATTTGCAAAGACTTAAAGACATCATTACTCTACGAGTACGAATGTTAGAGCGTAGCAGTGATTTCATAAAGTCTTCAAGATTGTATGAAGTATAACCTATACATTTTTCCAAGCCTGACAGAAAGATGCCTTATATTTTGTTATCAGCTAACAAAACATCACAACTTTCGCCAGATCATTGCATCTAATGTTAGACAATGTGTTATAAAAATCAGCCACCATAAAGAATTCTCAAGAAGTAATATTTTCGCTATGACCTAAATATTTTTCAGACAACGGGCGATTTGCAATTGGTGGATGTGCATTGCGCGAGTTACATAGCTCAAACGGAGAGGAACATAAGAAGAGATAGCGTCCTAAGGATGAATCATTCGCAAGAGGTTCAGTCTTTCTACGCTCTTGCCTGCATAAATAATTGCAATGGACACGGAGAGTGCATAAACGGTATATCTACACAGCTAAACCCCTAATTTTGACATCCGTTATATCTAGCCATTCTAAAATACAAGAACTATAAATAAACAGGAGCAATGGTCAGAGTGGAAAATGCTGATGGAACAGCCCACCCATGATTGATATGACGGTTGCTAAAGCATAGTATGGCCATTTCAGCTATGACCAATTACATCAGTGTTAACCAATGGAAACCCCTTTTAAGAATTATGTCTGCATAGCATTGATGGAATGAACAGCGGTTTATATTAGCTTCATTTTGTTCATATAATTAATATAAAGAATTTTGGAAATTTTCACTCTTAATGTTATCCAAGGAGCGACAATCAATAGACGTAATGGCGTAATGACCATATATATGATCTCATCAGTGTTAGGTTTATATCACTCGCATTTCTAAGATTTAGTTTTTCTACCACATAAAGGATGTTAGTTATCTATAAGTATTTGATTACATACCATATTAGCTGAACGTAGTAAAACAAAATTTATTTGTTCAAAATTACGTGGACCTCTAAGTTAATATTTCAAATATCAAGTTGACAGGTACTATTCACATTTGATGAAACCACATATGCATTAATTTGTAACAGACTATAGCACAAGGAGCCTAACTCAAGCATTAAAAAAGGTTCAATAACGAGTTATTTTTACTATTGTTCCCAAGTATATCTATTAAGAGGTTTCACTTTTAAACATTCTCTTAGCCTCCTACCATGTATAGCGGTCTTTAAAAAAGATTCTGGGCATATTACTATACCATGAGGGCTCTTTCTTACATTATCATTGAAGACGAAATTTGTTAAATTTAGTCAGACTTTACTAGTGAATGAACTTTTGAAATTAAAGAGTGAACAATATGTCCATTTACTTTTTTTACATTTTATGTAATTTGCCTAAAGCTGTAAATATTGTGGAAAACATATTAATCTGCTCGTTTTAGTATTCACTTTGATTCTTTCCACTGTCAATGGCAAATAAGGGTTTTAAGCTACGTCTATTGATCTCCCTATCTTGTTACTGTTCAAAAGGCTACAAAGAAAAAGTAGCACAGACTATATTTTCTTTCTAGTTTAATAGTTGCATTGCACAATGTGAGGGAGAAAGGGATCGATACTTACCCTTTATCTGGACATCTATATAAATATATGTATTTATCCTAAATGTCATCAAATCTTCTAACTTCAATGAGATATATTTGTTTTCAGTTAGGGTCAATGTGTTGAATCTCTTTGATACGATGAACTCCATATAGTTCAATATAGAGCTAGTATATTCCTTAGGAACCTGCTCCTGCCATGACCCTTACATCGAACAAGATTGCTCTATCTCCAGAAAGGACCTACCTGTGGTACTAGATACCTACGGTGGAGGACTGTGTTCGAGAAGCAGCGACGAATGCTGTGGACGATTACCAATGTACGGGTACCGTTTTGTTTCGGGAACAACAAAGCAAAAATTGGAAACATTTCAGGTATATATGTATTCACCTCTAGAGCAAATAACATAATGACTAATTGATGTGTTCTGAAATCGAAATACCATGGTACGGTAATGATTGCAGGTGGGTTGGTTGATTGATTTATCCATTGTCATACTTGACTGATATAGGGTCAGAAACATTACAGAGGGTGAGAGACACAGTGGTGAAATAATAGTTCCCCCTCGTTCATTAGAACAATGGATGAATGCCAGCCTCGTTTCTCGGGTTATTAACAAAAGATGAAGATATAGTCCCAATTTAATGTTATGGGCGAAACTATTGAAATTTACGCTCAAATTTGGAATGTAATTTTCTGTCGATGCATTTAAAATCATTTCACGGAGACGATCTGCAAAATTTTTCTCGAGATTCCCTATGTTTATAATAACAACAATTATGTTACCATCATGACAATATTTTAACTTAAAGACTCAATTGTTCATACACCCTATTTCTACAATATCATATATAAATTAGATAATACGTTCTGCATAATAAAAACATAAATGTGAATGCTATTGTGTTAGATAGAAAAGAATGATAATTGACTGCGATCGTGATAATGATATTAATATGATTTGTCACGTGTTTCTATGACCCAGGTGTTTGATAATGGAACGATGGATATTGTCGACACAACTGTAAAGGATCTTCAGATTTTAAATGCCTTTCAAGCAGACATGATTGTTCCATGCCATTCTAATAAAAGACGATCCACAAACTCTGGAAACGGAATTGTTGTTTTGGCGTATGGAGTCAGGGTGTCGTTGAGTAATGACGGAAATATGTACGGTCTGCCACGGTACTTCTACACCTATGATGCACAGTGCCAGGGCTATCAACTTAGCAGCAGATATGGATACACATTCTACATTAAGGTAAAGCAAAAAATAATCGTATTCGCTGTTTCCCCAACTAATTATGTTTACCTCTTAATTGGTACTATTTTATCTAATATGCTTATTACATATTTGATGTCAATATTAAATCACGAATCCACCTATCCATAAATAAAGTCCAAATCCCATCTTGCCATCACCTTACTTACTATTATTGCCTATCAAAACCTAGCAGTAGCAATTGCTTGCCAGTTCTGAGCATATACAATAAGATACTAACTGAGATAATCCCATGCATTAAACAAAATTTAAATTAAATGGCAAAACTATGTGCGAAAATTATATTCTTACAAAAATTATCATAATTTATTAAATAGCTCTACTTCGTCTACTAATCTTAGCACGTCAACAATAGAGTTATCCAAAGTTATACACTTGTTTTTGTTTTCCTTTCATGTTAAGGTTGGGAAATGCTACATAAATGGCGTATGTTATTCTGAGGGAGAGAAGGCCTCAGCTGATGGTTGCAAACAATGCCGGCCTGGGATTGATCCCTACTCCTTCACTGGTGGTATGTGTGCTTGTTATCTTCCTCTGTGTATGGAGAGAGAGAAAACAGTAAACGACAATTTAGCATAAGGGTTACATCTTTCCCTTTATTAGTATAGATACGTACAAGAAAGGCTTATACCGATTATTGTATTAAGTAAATTGGTGTATGTACATTGCATATCCTGCAGTGATGATATATGTATAATTCAAACAGTGTTTATTAGAACATTGACCTGCTAAACTGAGGATATAGATTAGAAAGTAAAATTTGATTATAGTATGAGATATCGTATTTTTTTGCTGCTATCAATCGGTGTGGAAGGCAGGGATTTGGCAAATAGTGTACATTAATTGTAATTTCTCTCTTCTGTTGATATCACATTGCACTGTTTGTATATTAGCGCTGAGAAGCAGCTACCTTTCTGATCCTATCTTTATTCGTAAAATTCAATAATTTTTTTAATTTTTCCATAATACAAACACAACTTTAAGACTATTCATATTTTTACATACAAATAGTGTAGTTCACACGGCAAAACTGATTGTATAAATCCAGGTTTCCAGGTTTCTATGAACCTTTTCTTTTCTTTTTTTCTCTCCCTGAAATATTGTGTTCGAATTGGACACAGTTTTTGATCGGGAGGGACTTACATAATTACGCACATGCATGTATACTATCTAAAGAAAAAACGTTCTGATATTATCTTTGATTTTCGTTTGAGAAATGGTAATGTGTGTCCTTAACCCGCTCAAGACATAAAAATATGAAAATTTATGCACAATACTGTAGAAATAAATTGGCCTACCAGACTAATGGTTGTGATAAGAGCGTTGCAATGTCACATGAGTATAACTTTGAAATTCCCATCTGATGTGGTCCCATACTTGTATTTGTTTTGTGTTGTTTTGAGTTTTCGATTTAGTAGGCACGAGACAGTATTGCACTGGGAACAAAATGTCAATCGAGTGAATTGATCATTTGAATAAAGTATATGTTAGTTATTGAAGGATTGCTGTGTACTTTTCAGTATTCAAAACCTTGCGGAACAATACGAACTTTTTTAGAAATAGCAAACAATTCTACATATTATTTTATTAATATAATAACGATAATAACGCTGCATGTAATTGTAGTCATTAACACTCACTTTAATCAGAAGCTATTTATATGTCTGACATAAAAAAATAAAAAAATAAAAAAACATTGACACACTCGTCCACCTAATGCTCAATCTGCAGGAAACCTTTGCATCATTTACACGTATTGTATCCACCACTTATGCCTCCTCTCCAAAAGCAGAAAGGAACATCTTACATTTACCCTTTCTGTCGGCAATGTGTGTCTGTGTGTCTTCAGTTTGTTTTATGGTGAGTTCTTTAACAAGCCTGAAAACAACTAGACACAATAAATTATTACAGAACATTTTTCGCCACTACTTCTACTACTACTATTACCGTTGCTGCTACTACTACTGCTGCTGCTTTTGCTGCTACTCCTAATAGAATCAGAAGAAAATTTGAAGGAGAAAATAAGTAGATAATGAAAAAAATAAAGTAATACTAACATCATTATTAAATATCACCAGCTTTAATCATAAAAACATATCCTTGGCAGAATGTTCGAGTACGGAAAGGAAGCCGGCAATATCGTTAGAAGAAACAGTGATAATAGCGCCTGTAGTGACTGTCCTAGCGGTGATAGTCTGTGTAATCAGCATATTAATAGTTGTCAAAGTGTGCTTCAAGAAAAAGAAAAGGTATTATTAAAATATAAATTTTCCTACATTCATCTATTTGAGTACATCCTCTGATATTTGAGTACATCCTCTGATATTTGAGTACATCCTCTGATATTTGACTACATCCTCTGATATTTGAGTACATCCTCTGAGTACATCCTCTGATATTTGAGTACATCCTCTGATATTTGACTACATCCTCTGATATTTGACTACATCCTCTGATATTTGAGTACATCCTCTGATATTTGAGTACATCCTCTGATATTAGAGTACATCCTCTGATATTTGAGTACATCCTCTGATATGTGAGTACATCCTCTGATATTTGAGAACATCCTCTGATATTTGAGAACATCCTCTGATATTTGAGTACATCCTCTGATATTTGAGTACATCCTCTGATATTTGAGTACATCCTCTGATATTTGAGTACATCCTCTGATATTTGAGTACATCCTCTGATACCTATCCAATATTGTATTAAATCCACATAATCTTTACACTCACGAAGATACTATGTTAAAAATTCCCTTTCAAACGGAATGTTGATTCTTTTCTCTGTGATTATCTAATAAAATGGTGGAACTATGTTTAAGTGTACATTAATACTTTTGTGCGTAATGTCGTTGATTTCAATTTCATCCCTTATTCGAACGATTTACCATATTACTCAATAACCTTTCTGCTACAAACATGATGTTTCCTTGTATGCAAAGTTTGTGCGGTCATGTCATGCATACGTGTACTGTAATGTTAAGGTACAGTTCAAACATTGTCTCATAATTTAATAGTTTTCTGACGTGAACAATTATCACAGTGTCGTAATCCATGTCTCTTAGGGTTTCGAACTGAGTTGAATGCGTTGGGACCAAGACAAGTTTAGTGGATGAATAATTGTGACGAACTTGAAAAGCATCGTTTTTTTTCATCTCTATTTACTTTCAAGTCAATTTTATTTAAAGATGGATTATTACAATTAAACAGCATAGGATACATATGAAACGCACTGATGTTATGCCCACTATGCTTCTATCGTCAATGTCATGATTATTTATTTTTTCAAATGAATCTTTGATCATCACTATATTGAAGTTCTCGAACGTTTAGACCTGATCGCCTACATCGATGTATGTGATATGCAAAAAGCAAATGCTATATTGTGTTCTACAGGATAAGCGGACTACCGAACTCAGGGAGCTCAATGGCGACACCGGAAAAAAATCAAATTTGGTAAACAAGCATCCTTTATCTGAGATGGAAGTACCGGAAATCCATGTCAAATTTTGAGCCAAGAAACATACAACAGTTTTAGGACGGAGAGAGGCAATGACAGAGCATGGACACTGGGATCCATTTCAATGGCTTTGAACTAAAGTTTTCCCATCTTAAGAGTGATAGTTGAAAATAATTTAAATGGACTGAAAGTTGTTATCATATTTTTTATTGACATGAATTATGTAAATGTATACAATTCATTTTCTATAATCATACATTTAAGTATGATCTTCATTTTACCCATAATAATATTGTTAATATTATCATACTACTATCATGCAAGTCCTGAATATTAATAATACTCGATTTACAGATTGATTTTTAATACTTGTTATCTGCTCTCTAACAAAAGAAATGAGATTGAGCATACAATGAAGAACAGTAATGTTTAGTGACATATTTCAATAACTGGTTTATATATTTTAAAAGATGACTTTACAAGTGAGAGAAATGGCTGTACAATTTTGAAATTGTAAACAAATGTACCTGAATTATTTCGTTTGCTAGATTTTTCACTTTAACTAAGATACATGCACTGAAAAGTAATCTACTTCATTAGTATATATACCAAATAGAAGTACAAGCCACAAAGGATAATATTTTTATTGGTATGATACACGTATTATTACGTCAATCTGTAAAAACAATAACTAACGTTTGAAATGAGACATTCAACTAAGTCTATCAAAAGTTATTTTCAATCGTTGAAACTATTTGGTCCAACAGAGCCGTTTGTATCTTGGACATTACGCGAGGCAGTTTTCATTTTTGTCTCTAATATTCAGGATCTAAATGACTGTAATATGGAACTTATATCCCAGATTCATCAAGTATAGAAACGGTAAATTGATGAACGTTGTAATTAACTGTCCCACGTGGTTTTGCTGTTATTACACGTAAGTATATTGGCGTAGCATGGAGACACGACTTAGAGTCAATTCGAAAGTCATGCTACAGAGAAGCATCTTGTTGATTCCATTAATTATTATCCAAAATGATTTAATTATTATTGTGATTCCACTATATTTAAATTTTATTTTGCTTTTATTTGTTGATCCAAATATTTTGTCATTATGACCGCTACATATGTTAACAATAATTCGTTGAATTTAAATAATATATAAAGTCTCCAAGAAGATGCCACACAAAATAGGTCGCATCAAATGAGTGTACACATTGGTAGAGAAGTAGCTTCTTGCCAAGCAGTGGTTCTCGTCGAACCGTTGATGCGAGTGAACTAAGACGCGCTACGTCACTTACGTCATCGCATTTTCATCCAACGACCCAAGTAATATTAACACAGCACGTTTAGGTTAGAGAATCTATCGCTGCAAGCAAATATTGACACTTTAGCTGAAACTAAATGAATTTAATCAAGTTACCTAGGGGGAATCATTAGAAGTCAACAGACCAATGCGCCAAATGGATGTTTACCGGTGAGATGATGGACAATTGTCTCCGCTGCCATGCAGTAAAATTTTCTAACTGATAAAACCAATTATTCCTGCAATCTCCAGCAGATTTCGTACAAACTTACCTTTCTTGTTTATAAAAAAACTTGTCTTCATCTTTATTTATTATATGTATCATGTAGCAGACAAATGCAATCTTTCACCTGCATTCAGGATAACAATAGCAAGGATCCACCTACTCCCACGGTTTTGTGTAAACAAGTTCAAGTGATTCAGGCAGAAGTCATTATTTATTATAATTGTAAAGGGTAAATTAGGGTTATTAAGTCGTGATCACAATTTGCAGGATCGCCACACGTTGGAGTCAATGACCATGTATAGAGTCACCATTTTCATAATTGTAAAGATTACAAAATTATAACTATATCATTTATGTTTGTTAATTACATGATCTGGAGCACAGAACATACAGTCAAATCGAAATTTTGAGATGCCGGCGAGAATAGCTTTACGTTAAGTATATAGACGTGCCATGTAGGTGAACAATGTATGATTCTTTAACTCAATACCGAATATTTCAGCTTTTACAATGTCATATATAGTGAAAAGAGACCCAGTTTGTTTTATGAGACATACAGACTGGTTGGACGGATAATTACTAAGAAAAACAAAATATACATCACAAAAACGGCCATAACACGATAGGGCCACTAACTCATTTCGCATAGAACTTAATGTTAAAATATTTAAAAATAAAAATAATTTCTGCATTAGATTGGAATACAAGTCACACATGCTTCAATTTATTAGAGTCAGAGAAATTATTTCAGCCTGCAAAAGAGGTGCATCGCAGTATTTTTGTAGTCTCCTGCTCCTAAAAGGACAACCTCTCTGGTCTAGACCTATTAATATTCCTCCGCACCAAAAGTACATATGCTATTTTGTAAGTAGGAAATTAAAAACAGAATAGAAAAATAAAAGTAAATATTTTGTTGTAAACTATAGCAATTAGATTAAAGTTTATGAAATGCATAATGGAAGAAGATTAAATCCATTTACTAGCAAATAAACGTATCTATAACTCTTTAGTATTCCATATTGTAATTCCCCCACCAGAATACTGGTTCTTTGACTCTAAAATAAATAGTGCTTCGATACTTATATCGAACATCAGTTTTTAACATGTTTTTTGTATTCACAACCTTAGACACCATGTTTGCACGACAAAAATCTGGACACTGTTCTAAGCACAGAAATGATAATAATCAACACTTATGTAATGCCGAGAGATTATAAGAATGAATGCTGCGTTTTAATAAATGTTTGCTATGTTTAGACATTATAGATGTAGATAATCAAATAAATGCAGTGATTTTAATAGTGTGCCTCATGTTTTTACTTAATTTCCTGTGTGTCTGCCATACTTATGTGCCTGCATGAAATATACACATATGGGAAATATGTAATAATAAGTATCAATTTCCACAACCCACCGTTTTCATCAAATTTTGTTGCAAATATGATATTTTGGATGTTGTCTACAATGTTCCTAATTAGGGTTTTTGTTTTCTTGAATTATATTGTAAAACGTGTTTATAGCAGCTAAGAGGCTTGTTTTGCTTTGCATCGCTTGTCACATGAAAAATTTACGAATGTGAGGGACTGCAACCAAGGGCCAACAGTGGATCGAATCAGGCTGTCAGTAATACTAATTAACCCTGAATGCAATAGATAATATAAAAAGTGCAGACTCTAATTCAAGCAGTACAAAACAGATACCGGAGCTACACTTTAAAATTCAAATCATAGACTACAGTAATACAGTCTCAAAAAGGCAAAAGTAAAGATGAAAACCAACGTTTATATGGATATGAGACGCTTTCATTTCAAATCAGGGAATATTTATCATAACAAGTGCAACAAGTGAGAAAAATGTATCGAGGATGTCACAAAGCATAAACTAGAAGACTTTCGGGGGGAAAGTACAATCTTGTTGCAACATAAACACTTTGAGACCGTGCTACTAACACAGTCGACGTTTTGATGCAATACAAGTTCCCAAGGCCGACTAACACCAAATAGTTATTCGTTGATCCACATGCCATAGACTCCAAAGAACGGAAGTAAATATAATTTCATCATTAGTCAATCAAACAAAAAAGCATTAGCATTCAGCTTGTTTTCTGATTTTGCATGTACAGATTCATGAAGCAAGATAATGCAAGCCAACAATAAAAAGATACAAAAGGCTACTATTAATAAAAAGGAAAAAATCATCCATTATGCAGCTGACAAGATATTGCAAAAGATATCATTTACTCTGAGAGACAAGGATCTTCACACTGTCTCTAACTGTAGTTTAAAAATGCAAAATACATCAATCATTTTAGTGTTACAGTTTAGACAGATAGTCTAGGGGAGGCAACCTGTCCATTCCAACAAGCACTTTGGGACAGAGTGTTGTAAATTAGAAATCAAAGAATTGTAAACGCATCGTGCAACATAACATGTGATAAATGTTAAATTCTATATGACAATGGAGATGATATATTCATAAATTGCATGTCAGGACCAACAAGAAGAGTACATACACGAAAGTTGTGGCAAAGATCAGATATGAAACAAGAAAAGTGAATAATAATAATAATAATAATATTAATAATAATAATAATAATAATAATATCAACGCAGTGAATTTAGGAGTTGCGAAAAATCGTCACACTCTGCAACTCAGTGCCGTTACATTCAGGTAAAACATATCACTGAAAAAAAAAGATGATTAATGTTATGAACAAAACGAAACTCTGTCCCCATGGTCAATTTCATACATCTAGGGAAGCTGTTAACGGTGCCTGTATTGCAAATATAGCTGTCAAAATGGATATTGGTGATGAAAAATCATAGTCAAAAAAGGGATATCAGAACTTAAACTTCAATCGCACATGGATGTAAAAAATGTGACAAATAATATAGATAGTAGGAACTACTGGGTAGCTGTGAGGCTGCTCGAGACATATTTTCCATCACACTTTGCATTTTTACTTGTGTCTGCTCGAACTTACTCCAACAATGATACATTGCATTGTAACTTCGCATAAATCAACTAATAACACTGAAAGGAATGCAGAGATGCACATAGTTCCCGCGAATACACTCTCTACCCCCACCCCAATAGGGATCGGACCACTACTTCACTTCGCATACAAAATAATGTTCTTATTTTAAAAAAATATATATTTACGCATTATATTGAAATGGAACCCACTCATGCTTGCATTCATTAGAGTTAGCCATTTTTTTCAGCCTTAAAAAGAGGTGCATCGTGGCATATATTTGAGCCTCGTGCTGCTGAACAGGGAAACTGGTCTCCACCTAATAACACAACCTCGAACCAAGAGTACATATTCTATTTTGTCAGCACACAAATAAATACAGGATAGCAAAATAAGGTAATATTTTGTTATCAACTTTGTACATCGATTGAAGCTTACGAAATGTATAATCGAAGAACCTTAAATCCATTTACAAAGCACTAGGTGCATCTAAAAATCTTTAGTTCTCTATTTGTTTATTTCCCCAACAGTAGGCTAGTTCTCTCGGTGCAGAAAAATTAGGCCCCCGCTGTTTTTGGGGGGTCGGACCACACATTGATTTCTCATAGTACTTAATGTTAATATATTGAGGAAAAAAAGTGAATATCTGCATTAGATTGTCGTACAAACTGCACATATTTCCATTTATTAGATTGTCGTACAAACCACACATGTTTCCATTCATTAGATTGTCATACAAACCACACCTGTTTCCATTCATTAGATTGTCGTACAAACCACACATGTTTCCATTCATTAGAGTTAGATACGTTTTATTCAGTCTCTAAAAACAGGTATATCGCAGCATTGTATTGAGCTTGATGCTGCTAAACAGGGAAACTCTCTGGTCTGCACCTAACAGCTTAGCATCGCACCAAGAAACTCGTAGCTGTTTTTGTACGTAAGAAATTTAATACAGGATAGCAAACAAAAATCAAATATTTTTGCCAACTATGGTGCATAGATTGAAGTTGATGAAATGTATAAAGGAAGAAAATTAAACCCATTTACTAGCCAATTGTTGCATCTGAAATGTTTTAGCACTCAATTATTATGCCCTCCCCCCCCCCAGTATACATGTTCGTTGGCTGTAACATAATTAGTGGTCCAAAACTTATACCTAAAACATCATGTTTATTACTTTTGTGTATTGAAAACATGAGACCTCAAGTATTCACTACATTAATTTGGATGGTTTCTATGCACACAAAATGATAATAAGCGACACTTATGTAATGCCAAGAGATGATAACAATGAATGCTGCATTTCATGCAATATTTACCATGTTAATACATTATATATGTAGCTAACCGAATAAATACATCGATTTTAGTTTTTTGTCTCGTATTTTCTTTTAATTTCTTGTGTGTCTGCCATACTTATGTGCATGCATGAAATTTGCACGCTGTTTTCATCAATTTCTGTTACAAAGATAATATAGTGGATACCTATCTCGTTCTTAATTAAAGTTTTTGTTTTCTTAAATCATATATTAAAAAGTTTTTTATGACAGCTAAGAGGTTTCTTTCGCTTTGCATCACGTGTCACATGAGAACTTTATGACTGTAAGGGTCTGCAACCAGGACAAAAAGTAGATCTGTCCAGACTGTCAGGTGATACTAATTCCACTTCATGCAAATATAATAGAAAAAATGCAGACTACAATTCCAGCAGTACAAAACAAATAGCGGAGTCACACTATGAAACTCAAATCATAAACTACAGCCGTACTAAAGTGTCAAAAATGACACAAGTAAAGATGAAAATCAAAGGTTATTTGAATAGGGGACGTTTTCATTTCAAACAAGGAAATATTGCTCTTAACAAAGGTGTAACAGTTGAGATAAACGTAGAGAAGGATGCCACAATGAACAATATAGAAGACGTATTGAGGGAAAGTACAATCTGGTTGCACAAAAATATGTTCAGAACCTGGTGCTAACAAAGTGGAAGTATTGATACAATATAATTTCCTAAGGCTGACTAAAGATGTACAGACTGATATGCACGCCGTCGACGCCAAACATAGGAGGTAAATATAAATTCATCATTATTCGATGTTACAAAGAAAGCATTAGCATTCAATTTGCTTTTTATTTTTCATGTATTGATTCATGAAGCAAGGTAATGTTAGCCAACGTTAAAAAAAGAAAAATTACCCCAAAACACTCTCATAATGAATAAAAAGAAAAATGTCATGCAAAATGCAGCTGACAAGAAATTGCACAAAAATATCATTTATTTTGAGAGACAAGAATCTTCTTACAGTTTCTAATTGTTGTTTGCAAAATGCAAAATACATGTACAATTTTAGTGTTTAAGTTCAGACAGACGGATTAGGGCAAATAACCTAATAATACCTTGGCACTGAAAGTTGTAAAGTACAAACTAAGCCATATTATAAGCACAGTGCAGTTAAATTCTGCATAATACATTTATAAATTGCATGTCAGGTCCAGTGAGAAGAGGACATGCTGCACATATTTCGCAAAGATTAGAGATGAAATAAAAAAGCGAATTTACTGAGAGGTGATAAAGAAATTATTATTGACATTCAGTGTGATGGTATATACAATGACCTAGTGAATTTAGAAGTTGCAAGATTTAATTCCACTCTGCAAGTCAGTGCTATTACATTCAGGTAAAAACTATACCTCAAAAAAACAAGATAATTAATGTGGTGACCAAAGCGAAACTCTGTCCCTATGGACAATTTCATACATCTCAGGAAGCTGTTAACTGTGCTGGTATTGCAAATATAACTGTTCATGATGCAGTAGAGGATATATTAGAACTTAAAGTTTAATATTCCACAGATGTAAAAAAAAATTGACAATTGACTGAGATAGTAGGATATACTGTGTAGCTGTGTGGCTTCACGAGACATATTTTCCATGACTCTTTGCAGTTTTTACCTGTGTCTGCTCTAACTTACTCCAACAATGAACCATTGTATTGTAATTTCTCATAAATCAATGAATAACATGAAAGGAATGCACATAGTTCCTATGGATACACACACTACCCCCACCCCCATAGGGATCGGACCACTAATTAATGTCCCATAAACCTAAATTTATATTTTAAAAATAAAATAATTTTGGCATTAGATTGGAATACAAATTATACATGCTTCCATTCATTAGAATTTTTCAGCCTTGAAAAACAGGTGCATGACAGGATTTTGTTTTAACCTTATGATGCTAAGCAGGGAACAACCCTGATCTGCACCTAATAACATAGCCTGACAGCAAGAGTCCATACGCTATCATGTCATCACACAATTAAATACAGCATATCAAAATAAGAGTAAATAGTGTCTTGTCAACTATAGTACACAGATTGATCTTTACGAAATGTATAAAGGAAGTAATTCCTTTTACTAACAAATTTGTGCATCTCAAAATATGACTCAGAAGACTAACTGACTAACAGTATGAATGCCTTTAGCTTTTGGACAAGGTATTCGGTTTGAATTTAGTGCTGTTTATTTAGGTGGTTTGGATGAAAGGGGGTGGGGTGGGGTGGGGGATGGAGGCACCAAAAATGGAGATCAATCAAAAATCAATCCGCATTATAGAATCGTTTTATTTTTTTCCTTAACAGGGAAGGCAGATCGTGAGAACCGGCTACATAGATGTTATATGTTATACAAATGATTACATGATTAATAGAATTCTAAATAAGAAGCTAATGAATTAGGTATTCTACTCTATGGTTAGGAACTAAATGAGTGTTTTAAAATTGCATGGGGTATCACCGCATAATAGAAAGAGCAGATATGAAGCAAGCGAGAAACTTCGAGTAAAAGCGACCATTCAACGATCAGAAAGGTACTTGAATTGTACATTGGAAAAAGCTTGGGATGTCTCTTTCATGGTGATACAACTAATGCTGAACACACCGACAGTATAAGAAAATTAGCACGGAATCAGTGACGAGTCAGATTTTGAATCATGCGAGTTAGTCCCCTTGTGTTAACTGGTTAAACGGGAGTGGTTATTGTAAATAATTTCCCTTTTTGACTGACAGAAACGAGTGTCTTTGCTATTTCAGTACACTGTGTTTACTTTTGTAATTATGTACATAGTGCGAAGCTGAACAGATTGTAAGCTATGACCCAGAGGCTAAGTCCCTGGATGGTTGAGGTGGGCACTGGGGCCAATGTCAGTTCCATGTTTAAATTTGTCTCTTTATGCCCGGCGAATGTATACATCGTTATAGGATGGAGGCACCAAAGCAACGTATAGGGATCACCATAGTCTGACGCATGTTGACACTTAAGTCATTGCTTATGCACGCCAGTTCCCAGACATGTAAAATAAACAGGTCCAGAGTTATCTGAAATGTATTTAAATCACCCGCTCTCGGTTAATATCACCGCCAAGGGCATGATCAAAATCTCCAAATGTGTTGTCAGAATCTGCACACAAGGATTCTCATGATTCCAAGTTTCATGTGTCAGACTTGAATGGCATGCTAGTATATGTACCTACGTATGTATTGACTGCATTGCAAAATCTTCGAGCTTGTTTGAAAGCACTGGGATAATTAGTAAGAAATGCTAAATGGAACTGATGCTGTAATTCCAAGAAGAATTTGTAGGAATTTATCAGAGGTTGGTTTCTTTCTCCTTTTGTTCATTTTTATTTGCGGAGTACTGAAATCACATATGGAAAAAAATCCAATATATCCTAGTCTGATAAAAAATCTAAGCAACACTGGCGAATTAGTGTGTCTCTAATTAAGGAGTAGAATAAACATCTAAATTCTGACATTAACTCCCAAGACTGAAGCAATTGTCGCGGAATAGGGCAGAAGCGAATTTGTAGGAATTTATCAGAAGTTGCTTTCTTTCTCTTTTGTTCATTTTTATTTTCGGAGTACTGAAATTATTTATGGATAAAATGCACTATATCCTAGTCTGATGAAAACAATCTAAGCAACACTGGCGAATTTGTGTGTCTCTAATTAAAGAGTAGAATACAAATCTAAATTCTGTCATTAAATCCCAAGGCTGAAGCAAGTGTCACGGAATAAGGCAGGAAAATAACTTGATGTTGCATTAGAACGATTATATGAAGTGGATTTCGTGGATGCGTACAGCGTTACCTAGTGTAGTTTTATTTTCACCCTGACTAAACGAAATATCGAGTAATAGTTGCATCTCGTTGTAGATCGTTCTCAGCGAAATACCCATATTTCGTGATGTGCACGGGTACTTTAACCTTGGGTCTTGCTTTTGTTTTCGTAGTATTTATAGGATGTATATTCTATATGCTGACACAACGATTCAGAGATTTTGTTAGGCAGTGTCTACTTTACAGACAGTTTACTACAGCCACAGGGCTGGCAACTGGGTCTCAGAGAAGTAAAAAGGGCAACATAAGTGGCAAAAGTGCTTCATTGTTGAAAAATGGCAACTTGGCAACATAACTGGCAACAGGGCAACATAGTTGGCAACAGAGCAATATAGTTGCCAACATAGCGGCGTGATGCGTGGCTAGGTGAATGTTGGGTGGTATGACAAGGAGAATCAGTCGTCGCACTGGCGAGTCATTACCATAGGAATCTGCATGGATGTGGTGTACCGTACCTGGATATTCGGAAGATATCGGCTTTCCATATAGAAGTTGCTGGAGTTCCAAGGAATCGTTGAGTTCGGAAGGAGAGTGTACCAGCCCCCGAATAAATTCGTTCAAAGAAGGTGAGTTTTTCACTGTGAATGTTGAACGTTGAACAGTGAATTTTGAAATTATGAACAATACATCTGGTTACATGAACCACACATTGTTATTACAAGCATGTTCGCATTATGGTGAATGCAATACTACAATAGTTGTATATGACAACGTCAGTATCATTTAATATATCATAATATCATCAGGTGAATTTTTGTATACATTTAAGGGAGTGTCTTGCTCTACCTTTGGTGTAAATATCCTTTTTTTATGTATAATGATTCTGTGTAATTAAATCACTGCATGAAAACTAACGCTATGTGTAAAGCGATGAGCATTGTGTCCCGGTTTTAAGTCTTATTAGAGTGTTTGTGTTTGCTTGTTTTTTTTTAGGGGGGGGGGGGTGTTGGGTTTTTTCCATTATGTTTCTTTTATTTGATTGTTGTATTAATATTTGTGGTGAGGGTTTATGGAGACTCTCATACCTTATTATCATAAACATTTAATTCACATACATTGTGTTTGTTGTTTTCACTCAATCCATACCCATTCGGTTTTGATCTTGTTACAGCAAGGATGAACTAAACTGCATTCAAATAAAGATGCAAAACTATATTAATTCTGAATAAAATACACTGATACTCATAATATTATAAAATCTCATGTTATCAACAATGACTACCAAAATTGTTAGGGGATTTATTCAAGATATTCTTGTTATCCCTTATATTAGCTTTCATAAAAGCACATTTATACTTCTTTGCCTTATAAGGTTTTCAAGCAATTTCAGAACCCGAATCGCGACATTTGATCTTGAAACGACTGGCACATAATCCCTACAATTAAACCTACCTGATAGCAAGTTCAAATGCACATAGAATTTTGGTTCTAGATAAAAGTCTGTTCGCTATCAATGTTTGATTAAAGAATGTGCTTTTGCTGACACATACAATCTGAAAGTGACTTCAGATTTTGATCAAAGATCACGGAGTGCATAAATGAACAGACCTATTTAGGAAATCAATCAGATATACTAAGACACTAAAATTTCATTAAAACCATAGCCAGTATTTCCAATTACGGTGCTGTCAAGCTGCTGATTAAAAAGAAGACAAAAAAAAAACAAGTCATAATCAGTGACCTTGAAAACCAAGTCGCAACTACTGACGATGAACACAAGGCCATAAATATGTATAACTGAACTCCTAGAAAATAAAATTGAGATTTACTACCATATCAAATAGGTCAAGATCCATTCATATTTATTTAAGTTATTTAGTTCACAAATGTATCAGTCGTACAAATATTCCAATTATTGACCTCTGACTTTGACACAGAGATCATGAAGTCGGTTACTGAACATGTTCCTCTCACTCAGATAAACAAACTAAGTTATCAAAATAACTTCCTATTTATTGATTTAATTGCACTCACAAAACTGTCATTTTTCGTTAATATTTGTACGTATTGTTCTTTTATTTTGTATCAATGTTAGTGAACATTTTTGTCATTAACCCCCACCCCAATTGTCTCCAAAACTAGTAATAGGTTGTGCACATTGACAGAAACAAGATACGATCAATGTGAAGATTCTAATATCAAGATCAAACAAGCTTGACTGGAAATATTCAAGGCCAGTACAGCTCCTAAATTAGCTCAATATAGCATGATTACCCATATCAAGAATTATATTTTTCATATTTCAGATACAAATGTTTACGACAAAGAGGATAATGAAGAAGTTGTTGTGGATATCAAGATGACATTGATATGGACTTAACTGGTTGGTATTATAGAAAAAATGAAAAAAAAACAATTATTTAAACGTTGTATTTAAATATCAGTGTCAGTCATGTTCCTGAATAACACTGAAACTCGGGGAAAATTTTAAAAATATTACTAACGTGAAGGTTATTTAAGTTCATTTATGCATGACCATAACTGATCATTTTTGGGCCGTATTTTGCTGGATTTGTTTACAAGAAAAAACATTTTGATCTATTAATTTACCACAATTGTGGTAACATTTTTTGGTACCTTTTTATAATCTGACCTTAAGCAAGGTATATGTCCCATGGATAATGGAAGCTTATACACACCTTCATCCGTACCTGCATCAGTACGGATTGAGTAGTCCCATGATTCAGTCCCATGATTGGCGTGTTGGATAGCTTGAGGTCTGACCTCACCTATTCATAAAACTCCATGTTATTCCAGATATATTCGTTTTTCAACATGAGTGCACATATTCGGCGTTTGAAGACACCGGTATTTCTCGCAGCGCTTGAGTTACGATCGATTAAAGGAGCCTTACAGCTATCTATACAGGACATTTCTGTATAAAATCTAATGTTTTACAACTTGCACATTCACATGGAACAACACAACCCTGCCTCATGCCACCATTTCGAATTACCGGGCACAACCAGTGGATAATCGGCTGTTCCATCGATATTAAACAGCCAATCAGATATGACTTCGCTCATTTGAAATGTTTGTTTTGGTCATGTGACTTCTGCATCTGTCGATCTGACATGTGACTATCATGTGATATGTCGTCAAGTCATTGGACCATGAATTATGAATTGTTGTGACCTTCTTATATACTGTGGTGTAGTATTCATCAAGACCTGTTGATCTGTGTCTTAAACGCATTGGGCCAATATATCTATCAAAATGCACGTAGTTCTACACTGACAGGCATCATACTTCTTATACTACTATAACTAATACTGAAAAATCACTCATTCTGTTCTATTCGTTGCATAGTTGCATACCAAATTTTTACTGAACCCAATGGTCCCTGATAAAGTTAAGCTGCAGTAACCAAAGTGACATGAGACGGATGGACAAAGTTCGAGAATAGCCAAAGTTGCTCCACTTTTCATGTATGCCAGTAAATATCATTTAAAGTCTTAGATATCATCATTTACAATATAAACACAGTATTATAAAGTTCTGTGAAAGTAGAAATAGTTAAAACCGAACAAGTATACCTGGTAGAAATACAGTCAAAACGGAACAAGTATACCTGGTACATGTATTATGACAAAACAACTAGCCTTAAATATCATGATTTCCTAGCTATCGGGCGTGCATACCTACTTAGAAAATTATATGGTTTACTTTTATATTTTATGGCAGAGCAACACCAGTAAGTTATCTGGTGCCAAGGTAAGTTGAGTAAATTGCCTTGCCCATGTACACACTACTTGAATGCAATCTGTAAATTGATATATTATCTAAAACATTGCAGGATATTGTTTTTGATATTTTAAATCGACAGATCAAAATTTTGTTTCGTCTTGAGTGTTGTTTTGTAATACAAATAACTTTTAACACACTTTTATCCCATCTAAACTTGTAAACAAATACACGTTATCTATTTATACAGAGATTGTATGTTAAATTAATGAAATATTTGTATTACCTCTCTGAAAACTGTTGATATTATCACAATAAAGCTTTGAGCTATTATTGATGATGTTTAAAATATTTCGAATTATTTTTTCGCTTAAATAAATTTACAATCAAGAGATCAGTATTTGGCATGGTGATCATGCTTTGTATGGACTGTATCATCATTTGCTTAAATCAATCAGATCGTAGACGATAACACATTGAATCTCCATTGTTTCGGTTGATTGACAATGGCATAGTATATACCTAGATTTTTCTGCTATCATTCCTTCTATCCTGCTTTGAAAGTATAATGTGAATATGCATATGAGAGAAGTGGAATTTTAATTTATCACTCAATCATTTTCCCTTTTGAGTCAGAACACCCATCACAACAGTGGGTTGAGTAGTAATGGTGAGTCAAAACTCGCACCACGATAGTGGGGACCTAGAGTGGATAGTAAATGAGAGCTCTTGAGTTTTTAATTTGTCAGTGGTCGTTTCTTATTTTGTTTTGTTGTGCTTAGTCGACAGTCCGCATCAGAACGGTCTAACCATTTCAAATTTACAACTGAGCTAAAAGAGCCATTTGCTATCTACATACATACCAACACATCACATCGCTATAGACACGTATCTCAGTATGTACTTCAGTAAAATTCGTCGCAGTCTTCGTTCCCGTACATTTTGTGAATAGTAGCACAATTTTTTAATTTTTAACACGATAAAATTACAAATACCAGGAAAATTTATTGTACATTTATGCTTTTGATGTAAAGCACATTAGTGTAGTTCAAAGGAGTGAGTCGATGAAACGAGTTAAGGTATTCCAGCAGGAGTTGTCTCCCATAGTTAAGATGTGCATTTTGCAACGGTAAGAGGCATGCATGTACTGGTTTGTGCATTACATCGCAACCACCGATTATCTTCTCGTTATTATTATTACGATTTGTTTTTTATTTTACTTTTATACACTTCAATTATGCCAATTTTCAAAATGAAATGTTTAATTATCAGTCAGTAATCACTCACCCTTCCCGACTTATGAACCAGAATATATGCTATTCAAAATTTATAACCAGTCACCTCACAATATAAAATATGTTTGCCACAACTGTCCTAAGTTTGGCTCAAAATGAAAAGAAATATTATTGGTCAGGCAATAACTAATCATTGCAATATATTGTACACAGGTCGTATTATAAAAATGTCCTAGCATGAAATAAAGTATAAAAAAATGATTATGGTTCGTGCAATACGTGTACGCATTAAACTATACATGTTTTGGCTTGTTTTCCTTTTTTATTGTTTATTATATCTTAAAAAGCATAACATAGGTGACAGTATTGCATCAAGGTTCATTTATACACCAATGTTGGACGGTGGGGATGTCAGAAGATGATGAATGTGTTCAGGTAGCAGATACAACGGATATCGTAATGGAATGTACAATTCAGCGATATTGGTTAAAAACTTTCAAAATTCGCAAATTGTCAATGATATTCTTTGTTCTCAATTTTCAGGTTGTTGGAAATTTTCCATGTGACTACTCTGTAATACGCTAGAAATCGCTTGCGATTTAATTATAGGTACAGTGGTTGTGCCGGAGATCTTCAGCCTAATTTAAAGAAGTACGTTTATCATAATATAAAACAAAATACGTACAAAAATAAGTTTTTTACAAAAAAAAAATACATATACTCAAATAGCACGTGCAATTCTGACGTTTAAGTACGACTGACGTCACAAAAGCGAATGCGTCAGAACCAGCTAAAACATGCTTAATCATGTGAAATAAATTTCATGCAGTCTCATATCTGTTAGAGCTCACTTAGGAAATCTTAAACGAGTAGAATCGGAGCAATCTGACCAATTTTGCAGATAAGGTGTTGTCTCAGAAAAACTACTTATATATTTGGAAATAGTTACACTTTTACTCGGTTATCACAAGGGTATCCTTGACTAAAATTTAAAAATAAAATTAAATTTTATATGAGGGTTAGGTACAGCATACAGGAACGAAGTACTTCCCGCAAAGTTTGGTGAAACAGCACTCAAATCTAGGTTAACAGTGTGCAGAAAAGTAATTATCAGGAAAAAGGGTGGTTAGATCTCGACCGTCAAAAACTGAATATGTCGAATATGTATAAACTTTCGAAGACTGCAAAGTCACATTCCAGTTTGCATTCAATCTGTGCAAAGTATTGTTGGTGTTTTATCCGGAAGGCTGTGTCACGCTATTAAAAGACCGGTCACAAGGAGTTGGATAAGTGTATAGTCACAGAGGAGAAATCACCTGTGTATACTATTAAAGGACCGGTCACAACAAGCTGGATAAGTGTATAGGCATGATTTATCATTCTCCAAAATTATCAGTTGAAGAATAGGTGAGCACATTAAATTTGGCACCATATCTCAACCGGCACTAGCTTCAGGTTTTGAGAAAAACAGAAATTACGTTTAGACGATTGGATTTCTTTTCAACCTACAAAGATGATTTCAACAGAAGTGCAACTTTCCTACCGTTTTTGGATGAAGCTGCATGTCCATCAACTTCATTCTGCCCTATGAAGTATCAGATCCATATCCGCTGTAGAGTACACCACTAGATCAATAGCTAAGTTATTTTCTTGATAGAAATAAATTAAAGTGAAGTAATATTCAAAATATATTACATTTTATTTATCATGTTTGGGCCCTAAATTAGTTCATCGCAATAAGTTAGGATACAAAGGTTTTTAAGTTAAGCAAGTTGTGATTACGCTTTGTCAGGATTTCAAAAGCATTTTTTTTTTCTGGCAGGCTGCACACACACACGTTTTCAAATATGTATGAAAACTATAAATGTATATTACGACACTCTCTGCACATTACATGTTTATCTAACGTTTGAAAGGAGGAAAAATTATTTGGAAAGGTTCACATATATCTGAAAGTTCTGGGGTTTTTTTGTTTGTTTGTTGTTTTTTTTTTTGTTTTTTTTTTTCATTGTTGGTTCATCCTGATGTAAATAGTTTATTAATAGAACAATTCGCTTATTGTTAGTAACTTTTCGTTAACTTCGGTATTTTTCCACAAAGAGAGAGAGAGAGGGAAAGAGAATACTTGTGGGTTTCCAGGTAACTATTACATACAGACACAGTAACTGCTAGCACAGATCTCCATTAAACCTTTGTTTTATAGACTATGTCGGAGAAAAAAGATCAGTAAATATCAAGTACAACATAAGATAAGGAGTTACATTTAAAGGAGGTGTGGTGTCCCGTGTACCAATTTAAAGAACTTCAGTTTATTCTGAAAGAGTGATTGACAATACTTTGACTAAAAATAGGGATCTGGTGTATTTTTTTAGAATGTGGCTTATACAATATAAATCTTAGAAAAAATGTAGAGATTGCGTTTCTGTGTTTGAATGCACAGTATTTTCGTAATTCTTTAATCTTTCCAATAATTGTTATCATTTGTTTTCCTTTACTCTCTAAATCTAGTAATGACTATATTGAACGCATTAGTTGTTTCAATATCAACAATTTCCATGGGATCACTTTTCATTTCATAACCGATCGTAAATTCCCTACAGTAGAATATCTACGTTAGCGAGTTCTTTGTTCTTGTGATGTCACTTCCGTATAACATATCGGGGACACGTAATACCTGCACCACATTTTTGTGAAGGTTATACTTTTAAACGCAATTATTCGTCAACGATAGAATATAAATTTATCATAACAACGAATATAGGGTTTCAGGTATGGACGATTCAAAACTTAGCTTAAATAGAAACTTCCATAAGGAACAGTTAAGTTATCAATGGTAGAGTATACCTCTAATGCATATACTATCGGACTTGCCCATCTGGCAATCTGCCTGAGGGCAGATGAGCCGCGGTCTTTTAGGTAATGTTATAAGAGGGAGGGCCGCCATGATGGTGGACCGTCCGACCTAAGGGCAGGTCAAAATGTTTGACCCAGTCCAAAACATTTTGGATATGCCCTACGATCAGACGGCCTACCATCATAACGGCCCTCCATATTATAAGACGGAGAGAAACCATGGGACGCAATGATGGTGGGTCCTTTGATCTAAGGGCAAATCCATATTTCTAGCCCAGTCCGAAATTGAACGCCTATACCTTATACCCTTATCTTTATAATCAAAAGAGGGCTGTCGTGGTTCTTTCAATATCTACCTTTCATGAGTAGCAGGTGATAATCTACACTGTTGGCTTATTTAGCTTGAAGATAAAGTCTGTAATGGTCACATCAATTTATAGTGTTAAAGTTGGTTTCTTTTGTTTTGTTTTTGTTTTTTGTTTTTTGTTGTTGTTGTTGTTTTTTTTGTGTGTACATTACCTTGTCAAAAGTTTAGAAGTTAGTGTTTTTTTACTTTTGTGTTTGGTTATCATCAGATCAGGTTTATTAGCTCCCCTACCCACCCCCACCACCCCCACACACAAACAGACAAACTGAAGAACACAAATAAAAACAAAAACCTAGACAAAAAAAATTGTTACTAATTTGGAATGAAGCAAAGGTTTCAAACTCGAACAGCCACTTTTAGAGAGAAAGAGAGAGATTAATACAGTTTTGTTATTTAAATTTTAAATTTCCGTCTCAATACGTAAATATTAACCGTGAATTACATAGAACATTGTGTGACAAAACTAAACTTGAGAAACAACAACGAATATCAACTAATTCATATAAAGAAAACGGCATTTATGATGCAAAAAGATCAGTTACTTTGATATTAACACGCTAATTCAATTTGCTCCGGCTTGATGAAATACTACTTGTCCCTAGGTAGTGGTAATGGCCGGGTTCTCTTTTTGTCCGCGCCAAGGTTTTGGATAATGCTTTGTAGTTTGTTTTGAAGAGCAGCTAATTGTCTTTCTTTGAAGATAAAATTTTTAGAGATGTATGTGTGATATTCTATCGTAAATATATATATGTCGATAGAGGAATGGTCATAAATCAGTCTTATTGATGTTACTAGAAACTGTATATGAGATCAGACAAAATGAATCTCCTTTATCATATTGCTGACTACTGCAGCTGAGAGAGAGAGAGAGAGAGAGAGAGAGAGAGAGAGAGAGAGAGAGAGAGAGAGAGAGAGGATAATACTGTAATGCTAAATTAAACTTGGGATTTTTATTTTGATACCAAAACATCAGTTGTCAATGTTCCCTAACTGAATTATAAAAGAGAAACCCCATCCATGGAATGCGTGAATTTCCTCTGAAATTGTATCATCGTCGGTCTTTTTCTTGTCGATTCTATCTGCCATTTTATTCATGGTATATTTCAGTATACACAACCTTTTGAGAAATATTCCGAAGCAATCTGACATATTTGCAAAAACATGGTGCATAAAAATGCGTGTTTGGTACTCCAATCTGCAAATAGTCAATGATATCGGTAAACATTATCTATTTGTTTAGGTAAGACACCGTCCCACGGTCAATGAAGTTCAAAGGTGAGATTTTCTTGATTATGCCATATCTCTACCAGTATGGTTCTGTTTCTAAACCAGTTCTTTGCCCACTAGCATCGCAAGCGGTTAAAACCATCGGAAACATTTGACAGAAATAGTATGACGTATGATAAACACAGTGAGAGTTCATCACAGTTATACCTTATGACGTATGATAAACAGTGAGAGTTCATCACAGTTATACCTTATGACCTATGATAAACACAGTGAGAGTTCATCACAGTTATACCTTATGACGTATGATAAACAGTGAGAGTTCATCACAGTTATACCTTAGGACGTATGAGAAACACAGTGAGAGTTCATCACAGTTATACCTTATGACGTATGATAAACAGTGAGAGTTCATCACAGTTATACCTTATGACGTATGATAAACAGTGAGAGTTCATCACAGTTATACCTATGACGTATGATAAACACAGTGAGAGTTCATCATAGTTATACCTTATGACGTATGATAAACACAGTGAGAGTTCATCACAGTTATACCTTATGACATATGATAAAATGTGAGAGTTCATCACAGTTATACCTTACGTCGTATGATAAACACAGTGAGAATTCATCACAGTTATACCTTATGACGTATGATGAACAGTGAGAGTTCATCCCAGTTATACCTTATGACGTATGAGAAAAACAGTGAGAGTTCATCACAGTTATACCTTATGACGTATGAGAAACACAGTGAGAGTTCATCACAGTTATACCTTATGACGTATAAGAAACACAGTGAGAGTTCATCACAGTTATACCTTATGACGTATGAGAAACACAGTGAGAGTTCATCACAGTTATACCTTATGACGTATGATAAACACAGTGAGAATTCATCACAGTTATACCTTATGACGTATGATAAACAGTGAGAGTTCATCACAGTTATACCTTATGACGTATGATAAGCACAGTGAGAGTTCATCACAGTTATACCTTATGACGTATGATAAACAGTGAGAGTTCATCACAGTTATACCTTATGACCTATGGTAAACACAGTGAGATTTCATCACAGTTATACCTTATGACGTATGATAAACAGTGAGAGTTCATCACAGTTATACCTTATGACGTATGAGAAACACAGTGAGAGTTCATCACATTTATACCTTATGACGTATGATAAACAGTGAGAGTTCATCACAGTTATACCTTATAACGTATGATAAACAGTGAGAGTTCATCACAGTTATACCTATGACGTATGATAAACACAGTGAGAGTTCATTACAGTTATACCTTATGACGTATGATAAACACAGTGAGAGTTCATCACAGTTATACCTTATGACATATGATAAACAGTGAGAGTTCATCACAGTTATACCTTACGTCGTATGAAAAACACAGTGAGAATTCATCACAGTTATACCTTATGACGTATGATGAACAGTGAAAGTTCATCACAGTTATACCTTATGACGTATGAGAAACACAGTGAGAGTTCATCACAGTTATACCTTATGACGTATGAGAAACACAGTGAGAGTTCATCACAGTTATACCTTATGACGTATGAGAAACACAGTGAGAGTTCATCACAGTTATACCTTATGACGTATAAGAAACACCGTGAGAGTTCATCACAGTTATACCTTATGACGTATGAGAAACACCGTGAGAGTTCATCACAGTTATACCTTATGACGTATAAGAAACACAGTAAGAGTTCATCACAGTCATACCTTATGACGTATGATAAACACAGTGAGAGTTCATCACAGTTATACCTTATGACGTATGATAAGCACAGTGAGAGTTCATCACAGTTATACCTTAGGACGTATGATAAACAGTGAGAGGTCATCACAGTTATACCTTATGACCTATGATAAACTGAGAGTTCATCACAGTTATACCTTATGACGTATGATAAACAGTGAGTTCATCACAGTTATACCTTATGACGTATGATAAAAACAGTGAGAGTTCATCACAGTTATACCTTATGACGTATGATAAACAGTGAGAGTTCATCACAGTTATACCTTATGACGTATGATAAGCACAGTGAGAGTTCATCACAGTTATACCTTAGGACGTATGATAAACAGTGAGAGGTCATCACAGTTATACCTTATGACCTATGATAAACAGTGAGAGTTCATCACAGTTATACCTTATGACGTATGATAAACAGTGAGTTCATCACAGTTATACCTTATGACGTATGATAAAAACAGTGAGAGTTCATCACAGTTATACCTTATGACATATGATAAACAGTGAGAGTTCATCACAGTTATACCTTAGGACGTATGATAAACAGTGAGAGGTCATCACAGTTTTACCTTATGACGTATGATAAACACAGTGAGAATTCAACACAGTTATACCTAATGACGTATGAGAAACACCGTGAGAGTTCATCACAGTTATACCTTATGACGTATGATAAACAGTGAGAGTTCATCACAGTTATACCTTATGACCTATGATAAACACAGTGAGAGTTCATCACAGTTATACCTTATGACGTATGATAAACAGTGAGAGTTCATCACAGTTATACCTTACGTCGTATGATAAACACAGTGAGAATTCATCACAGTTATACCTTATGACGCATGATAAACAGTGAGAGTTCATCACAGTTATACCTTATGACGTATGAGAAACACAGTGAGAGTTCATCACAGTTATACCTTATGACGTATGAGAAAAACAGTGAGAGTTCATCACAGTTATACCTTATGACGTATGAAAGGCACAGTGAGAGTTCATCACAGTTATACCTTATGACATATGATAAACACAGTGAGAGTTTATCACAGTTATACCTTATGACGTATGATAAACACAGTGAGAATTCATCACAGTTATACCTTATAATGTGTGATAAACAGTGAGAGTTCATCACAGTTATACCTTATGACGTATGATAAACACAGTGAGAGTTCATCACAGTTATACCTTATGACGTACGATAAACAGTGAGAGGTCATCACAGTTATACCTTATGACGTATGATAAACAGTGAGAGGTCATCACAGTTATACCTTATGACGTATGATAAACACAGTGAGAGTTCATCACAGTTATACCTTATGACGTATGATAAACACAGTGAGAGTTCATCACAGTTATACCTTATGACTTATGATAAACAGTGAGAGGTCATCACAGTTATACCTTCTGACGTATGATAAAGAGTGAGAGGTCATCACAGTTATACCTTCTGACGTATGATAAACACAGTGAGAATTCATCACTTTTATACCTTATGACGTATGAGAAACACAGTGAGAGTTCATCACAGTTATACCTTATGACGTATGATAAACAGTGAGAGTTCATCACAGTTATACCTTATGACGTATGATAAACAGTGAGAGTTCATCACAGTTATACCTTATGACGTATGATAAACACAGTGAGAATTCATCACAGTTATACCTTATGACGTATGATAAACAGTGAGAGGTCATCACAGTTATACCTTCTGACGTATGATAAACACAGTGAGAATTCATCACAGTTATACCTTATGACGTATGAGAAACACAGTGAGAGTTCATCACAGTTATACCTTATGACGTATGATAAACACGGTAAGAGTTCATCACAGTTATACCTTATGACGTATGAGAAACACAGTGAGAGTTTATCACAGTTATACTATTGAATGAATCGTATTTGTATTGAATGATAATTGACATATTAACAACAGTCAGTCAGTAACTGCTTATCGGTGATCCTAGGGAACTGTTGACAAATCAGATTGCAAGTCATCTGACAGTTATTGTGCAATTAGCGCTGGACTGCTTGTTGGTCATTGTCATCGTTAACCAAACCCTGAAATCTGGAACAAATTAACAAGATGGTTTCGTTTATATGACATGTACAAGGTCATCTCACTATATTTTTCAAATGTTGAAGTTGAGAAAATTAACAAGAGATACACTACACTGCGATTGAAGTTTGTATGCAAACTTTCACTCGGAATTTTCTTTAAATATAAATATTTGATGTACTATCAAATAGACTGAGCATAGGTTTTTTGTACTGTTTGAATGATAGTAAGAGATATCTGGTCTCAGAAAAAAAATCCATTTCCTGTATACTTCATATAATGAAAGAAATAATACTCGTGCGATGCTTTATAAAAACAACACCCTAAAAATAAAAGTTTAACGTTCTATAGCACTTTACGATGCATCTACAATTTTTTTTTAATGAATATGTTATTAATTGCAGCACAAATTACCAGAGGAACAAATGTGCACAAAGAGCAGCTCAGGAAAAAAATATTTAAAAATATCCCATAAAAAGCATGCAAAGGCCATAATGCAATTAATGGGAAATCAACCAAAGAAAAAGAGACGGAATATGTTACACAAGTAGACAAGTAACCAATACCATCTGTAAAACAAGTACAAAATTAGCAGTAGTGAACAAATTGGGAGTACTGGCATAATTCTAAAGTTAAAATTATTAACATCTCGTTTTCGGGGTACGAGAATATTCCAAGCCCACTTGTAACGTTAAATTATTATCATCTAGTGTAGTGATAAAAGAACCATTTGTAAATTTAAAATTCGTACAATCTACTCAATATGGCACAGCTGGTGAGCTCAAAACTAATATAATTTTTTTTACGCAATATGAATGATCATGCCTTCCATATGCTTGTGCTCTGCAAAGGCTAGTCTGTTTCCGATTTTAACACTTTACTGTATGGATATTAGTAGAGTAAAATTGGTTTAAACTGTGCAAATCAATAATAAGATAGGCCAGTATATCATTCTCTAAATACGTATTGCATCATGCACTTCGATGAATATAATACCGCTATTGCATTAACCTGATAATGCAGTCAACTGTAAAGTTTTCTCAGACATGTGAAGGAATTATTACATTAAAATTGGTAAATACAACAGTTTGTTTAAATCGTAATTTTTCATGTAAAAAGGATCATATTTGTTGAGCACTGTATACAATTAAAGACATGGACTTTTTAAAAAATATTCTGCATAGCTTAGTTTGGCGATGACCATTATTTGCATGTACTGTATATTTGACCACTGTTTTTGATATTTTCATAAATTATTTAACATATACATACATATAGTGTATATTTCATTTACTTAATTTATACGGGAATATTAGGTTATACAGTAAGTAACAGTGTATGACAGATACTTGATTTCTCTGACGTCATAAAGTCAATACACTCTCATTTCTCATAGAACCTTGTTAATAAAGCCTGACACTGAAATCTCTTTTAACATTTGTAGCAAAATATCGGTTTATTAGAAAAAAGGGGGAGAAAACTTAACCCAGCTTTCTTCCTGGTAAACACGAGTTAATGCTAATTTTCAAAAATAGTGATACAAAATTAAACGGAGCTATTTTCACGAGTCAATATGCTCTTGAGTCATGCCCACAAGAACACCTGTTTTTATCAGACACCTGTTTAAAGTGAATACATGCGCCTAACATCCACATGTTTTGAATGAATACCTAATTATAATAGATACAAATATATTATGAACATGAATGTAAAAATTATTGACATTAATGCAAATTACTTTATTAGATATATATATATATATATATATATATATATATATATATATATATTTATATATATAGATATATATATATATGTGTGTGTGTGTGTGTGTGTCCATCCAACACGCATTTAAAATAGTTAAATATATATTGCAATAATGTTATCTTAATAGATCAATGATGAACACTTCTATAATAGATTAACCGATTCTAAAGAAAGTGAGAAAAATGACAAGCCCCTGTAATATGCTTATGGAAAAGAATTGAGGAAGAGGAATTTACAGAAGTTAAACACAATTATAACGCCAAGGATTAGAGACTCATTTAAAAGAAGATTACATGAGTTTCGAATTTATGATGGTAACAATCTAGATTTGTATGAAATGCATAAATGTTTCAATGACATTGAACCGTAGTTAAATATAACTATCATTCGGAAAATTCAATAATTGTTGTTCTGTAAAAGTGCGTCGAGACCTAATTTATGGACTTATGAAACGACTTATCCATGAAGTGGAAAAAATTAGTACAGAAATTTGAATTGTTGATCAAATCTTGTGAACATAATGAACAAATGTGAAATGGATGATGTCATTAAACTTTGATTTGATATTTTGACTACCATATTTGGACATAAATAAGTGTAAGTACAATTTGGATGTTTCACAGGATTGAATATTTAACATCGCGCATATAGGAGTATCAACAGTCCATAGGAAACTCATGTTCATAGCTAAGAACAAAAACACTTGTAGAACCAAAAATAAGGAAATACCCCCCCCCCCCCTTCGGTATCTAATCAATTTTAGATACTCCCAAAACATCACCAAAGACCATCAAAATATGATTTAGGTATACACAGTCATTCGTTTAACAGATGTTCATTGAAAACAGAGACGATTGAGAAAACTGAAACTGAATTTGATATATCTGTAAATGTGCCTAAAATATTGGAAGGTGGGAAAAGCGATATGCAGTGAAAATAAATAAAATCTGTTAGAACAACTGGAACAAAAGATTATACACGTTGACATGCTAATCACCTTCGCTTCAAGTCTATGCAATTTCAATGCTCTGGTCCTAATGTTGCATAGAAGGTGCATATATCCTCAAAAACACTACTAAAAAGATTGACCGTTCAATTATGTTGGATTAAATGATTTATGAAACTTGATGTCATCACAGATACATATTCATTACGGACATAAATACATGTTAAATTTTTCAATAAGACAAATTTATAAGAGCACAAGTCTGTGCTACAGTGTCTGCATGAATCAAACGTTCCGTATGTTGTTTATTGTGATTCTGAAAGTATCATCGTACCGTACACAAAAGTGTCCATGCTGGTTACCACAAACACAAATGTGTAATAGTTCTATGCATCAGTCATGCCATAGGCAATGTGTACTGGAGGTACAAACATACATATGATGGACAATGCAAGCAGTTGAATACATTCCGTCCGGGTTTTGTTTGTATCTCAAATCAATTCATAACTCTTACAGACCAATCGTTTACAGAGATAGTGATTGCACTACCCTCCTTGTGTTGAAACAGAAACTCAAGGCTCATCAAAAGTTTGTTTCTTTATTCTGTTTCAAGGCATCTACAATTAGTTCTTTCATTTCGTCAGTAATAACATGGTTTTCTTTAAGCACATTTTCTAATTGCTTTTTTATGTCCGACAACCAGGTACGGTCTCTACATTTTTGATAGCAGAATGGTGCTTTTGTACGATCACGCATACTGATTTTTCAAAATGTTTACTACTGAAATCTAGTCTAAGTAAGCTTATAACTTTGTTATGCCCTCTAAATTCTCAAGGTTATCAATTTGAAGCAAAGCATTTCTAGATTGATAGACATCAACCGCTAACTAAAACCACTTATCTAATTTATCCTCATGCTCATTTACAATCACCTTTACATCTTGAGTGACCTCTTTCTTTTGTATGTCCTGTTGCATAGAAAAGTGAGAGAGGGGATAACGATGTAATCAAAGAAGTCTTTGCATTCAGTCTCTATCAGATTTAGTGCAAGCGATGTTTCCACACAAGTAGTCACTCCACATATTATCATGTTATCAGGTTCCTTTAGGTACATTAATTTATATCTAAAACATGACTGATGTTAGTAGATTGTTTTCAATGTTTATCTGACCATCATGTACAAAATATACATTATCTGAGCATCTGCATTTTCTTTTCTATTTGTTGGAAAGTGAATAACTTGTTGAATGGTAGCTAATTTACCATGCAATATGTTATTGTGTTTCTGTGTAAATCAAGCAACTACTTTTTAGCATTTATCATTTATTTATTGCGCAGCTGATACCGATGTAATCGTATCGTACAGCAAACAAATGTTTTCTAGTCTTTGTTTCCTCCTTCTACCACTTCAGCTGCTTTTCCAAGTGTAATGCTATATACGATATCATGAGGAAGAGCGTACGGATACAGTGGAGAACGATATGTTAGTATGTGGAAGTCAAGTTGTATTCTAACCTTCTTTCTATACATCACAAACTGTATGAACAGTATGTTTTGCATTCCTGCACCTGATGGTAGATAACTATATTTATCATACCTTATTCAATCCTGTTTGTTCTTATTTATAAAAGTAACAACATAACTTTGTATGTCATGAAGTTGTTAAAGTAATTTGACTTGATACGATTGCATCCGTTGTATATGGTGATGTCTTTAACAAACATTCTACCCATATTATTCACCGCTGCATTATTGGCATCTCCCCATGCCTTCAAATCAAACGACACGAAGAGACTACCAGGTACAATCAATATATTTGCGTGTAGCTTTGGTATTGTTATCTGTAACGTTTGTTTGACTGAAATGCTGATAGGTGTGTGTGTGTGTGTGTCTGTGTGTCTGTGTGTGTGTGTGTGTGTGTGTGACTGTGTGTGTGTGTGACACAATAACGTGTTGGATTGTTGTATTTAACTCTTGTGATATCTTTTCCGGCTTATGAGGATTCATGTACCTACCGTACGGCCACATCTTTACTATTTCTTACCTACAAAAACAACCGTTAAAAAGGTTTTCCTTTAGCAAAATGTTATAAGCATTGAACACACTAACACTCAAAATAAATGAATGAATATGTATTTATAATCTACTTGATCATCACAAGACTGTTAGAAATCATTCATTATTGGCTGTCGTGCTTTTTCCGAGGTTTGCCATTGTTATGGATGAGGATACGCATATAAAATACAAACATTGTCCAGGTTTTTGAAATATTGAGTCACTAAACCTTGTTATCTCAATCTTGAATTCAACTAATCAACTGCCTTGGCTTTACCTTCATTGAAGTCAACTGTTGTTCTCCGATACTCCGTATTCTTCGACGTTTGACTGTATCTGATTCGCACACCACTGAATCCGTCTAGATCAAATATTATCAGCAGATGGTTGCTTCCAGCAAATGCTAGACCGTCAGCTATTGCTCCTCCCGTCATAACCACGGATGTGGTCATTCTATTTATGAGTAACACGTTTTAATACTGATACAAATGTTTATTTCACATTATGTCCTGACATCCATTTCAATTATTAAAATATTGTTTCTTTTACACTGTAAAGTCTATCTTGATATTCTGCTCTAATGTCTATGGAGTTAGAAGCACGTTGGTTGTTTTCCTCTAATCAAATGAAAAAATCAACATTTTGGTCAGCATAAGTTCTTGAAAAATAAATATTACATTTATAAAAAGAGTGTGTATTAACCTCTTTTTCTTTTATGAATTATATATTGATCTGAAACATCTATTCGTTGTAACTTGTATTTAGAAAAAATGTGATGCTGTATAGATGAATCTCTTACTACTAACTCACTTCTTGAGTGTAGTTTCAGACTTAAAAGCATCGAGTAATTCTGTATTTGCGGAATTTGCTTATCGATACTAAAAAATTACATTTTATCATAATAATCAATAACAATAATACAATCAGTGCAAAAATGGCACAGCAATATACGTCCTGGCAAAGATTTAGTTTTCTCATCAAACTGCTTTTTGTTATTAAGGTTTTTCGTTTTCAATATTCTAATTCCGTCATTCAAATCAATATAATTTTAATTAATTGCTATGTCTAACTCAGTTTGTATTGTATCTATGCTTTTTTGCGGTTTTACCTGCATTAATTCTACACTTAATTCGAGAGACTTCTAATCTATTTCAGTTTTGAATGCAGCCGTATCTCTTGCAGACTTTTGTTTCAATCAGTTAAATATGTTTTTTTCCCCAAACGTTCTGGGTATTTTTGACTATTTTGTCAATACTGCTTTGTACCATACTTAGGTTTTGTTGACCACTTCACGATCAACATACCCTTTTGTATCTGCTTTTGATTGCTGAATTGTGTAATTTGTTGTAAAATTTGTGAAATGTAACATTTTTATAGATAATTGTTTTATATGCGATCTGAGATCTAATCATGCTTTGATTCACATCAATTTTGTTTAGGAAATATTCCATCTTTTTGTTCTTTAATTAAAATCCTTTTTCTGCTAATATTATGACAGTAGCAATTACTTTCCTGTTGAAGTCAGTAATTTTTGTTCTCTAGTTCAAATCTTTTTTCCACTAATTTTATGACAGTAGCAATTACATTTTTTTTTTAAGTCAGTAATTTTCGCGCTAAAATCTTGTTTTGTCTATTTAATCTCTTCATCGTGTTGTTGTGTTATATATAGCAACTCTCTCTGTAACTGTTCCATTTAAGAATTTAGAGAACCAGTGACTTTTATAGTTTCTCTCTGTCTGTTTTTGATCATCCGTCTCAATGTGTATCCTTTCTTCGGTTAACTGTATATATTGCGGAATATTAGGTATTGTATCTGCTCTTTTCCTTACGGTTGTTTGGCTTGTATATCTTTATGAAAGCTACTGAATCTCTGTCTGAACAATTCCGGCGTATGTAAAATCTTTTTTTTTCCTTCTGTTTTCATGAATTGTTTTTGTAGCTCTTAGATTTAAGTAGCTCTCCCAGTACTACTCTGTTCATTAGCTGATAATTTACTGTCAACTTGTTCCATCCATATATAGGTATCTGTAAAACTAATATCATCCATCCAGACTCTTACGTAATAGGTATCTCTAAAACTATTATCCTCCATCCAGACTCTTGCGTATTATGTATCTCTAGAACTAATAGCCTCCATCCAGACTCTTACGTATTGAATTATCAGCACGTCTCTCTAGAAATCTTCAATAAGCTGCATCAAAATTTTGTAAGGATCTGCTAGATTGGTAATACTATTACTGTGGAGTTTTAAGTCAGTGTTAATCGATTTGGTTAGTATTGCCTCCTTTCTTCTGTTTTGTTTTCTCAGTGTTTAAGGGTAAGAACTCAAAATGTCTCTGCCATTCATCTAGCCATAAAGGCTCTGCTGCGCACACGCAATCTTATGATATTTACTTTCTGCAAAGAACAAAGTAACGTGACTGAGCTTACCTATGGCTATCGAGCTTGATTGCTACCCCATAAACGTATGTTACAGGTATACTGTGAAATCTATCATTTTTCCATATTCATCTCAAATGGTGATATTCAAGATGTTAATTGCATCCCTTTGTAATTGCTTAAAATGAACATTAACATTGTATGTAATAAAGTCACCGTGGAAAAATATTTTTAACAGGCAAAGACTCCCGCAAACACGAATAACAGCCATTAAAATAATTTATGTGTTATTGATTTGGTCAAGGAAAATTTATAAATATGTGGGTTCAAAACCCACAATTTTGTATCAGATTCAGAATATTCATGTGTAAATTCCGGACATTTGATAGGGAATCCTAATAATGTAATGCTGTAGTAAATAATATTCACAGTCTTTACTAGGTGTGATTTTAACTTTTGGTTGTGATTTAGACGTTCGAGATCTAAAAATTTGCTTAGTTATCACCATTGTCAGTCATTTCTTTTCTATTTTTTCATGACATTTCATGGTTGTAAAAACCGCCAGTTATTTAAAATATCCCTTGTTTCATTCTTGTCATATATTTAAGTGAATGTCTTTTTGTTTTTTTATTTACTTCATTCCCAACACCAAAATCTGTTCTTTGCAATGAAACATATAGTTTGCCATTTCTGTTATCAACTGTATAGTTAGGACAGATTTCTTTCTCCGAGAGACCGTTGATTATTATATAGCCCTCTTGCTTTGCAGAGACTGCGCCGTTCATTGTGATTGGAAACAAAATAGCTGTTCCAAAACCTAAACATGTTATATGAATATTGCTTATATTCAACTTGTCTCTTTTCATGTAAATTTGTCCAGGATACATTTTCTTTCAATTTGTTCCCTTCCTCTGTGTCCTATGATTCAATATTCATTTTAGTTTCTTGATTGCGTTTTTATTTATTTGTATCTTTTGTACTCGTTGATGATGAAAATAAACTTTTTTATGGTTGATTTAATTGTCACTGGTAGCTTTGCTAATCATGTCATTGATACTGTTCATCGTACTGATATCAAATGTTACAATGTTATCACGATGTTTATACTTTGCTACAAATAGATTTTTCCTAATAGCTTTTGAAACACTACCTCTCAGTATAGTACATACACCAGTAAAAGCTAAAGGTACAACTAACTATTCATGTAACTATTCCCGCTAAGTACAATCCAGCTGCAACAACACGTATACTTGTTGAAACTGTTTTAATACCTACAAACGCACAATTTGAAACTTTGTATGATGTTTGGTAATTCTCTCTCACACTTTCAGACTTAGTCGCTTTCAATATTTGCAGAGGTTGTTTCGTAACGATTTAATAATATTGCACCTGTTGCCTTTTCGCTCATTTAACTAACAGTAACGTCTACACTATTTACTGAATAACACTTCTGTTAGGCAAAAGTCCATATGATATCAGATAGCAAACTGGCTAAACGAAAGTGCAATTAATAGCTTTAATACTATTAAAATATTAAACTGTAAATTATGGTAGCTCTTTCAAGAGCTTAATGTTGCATTGTAAATTGTTTTGATAATGCTTTTGTTATTTGGTAGACATTTTGTTATTTATCTAGCTAAAGAGTTTAGCAAACGATCGCTCGGACATAAAATTCTACTTAGATATGTCTTGTTTTGGGTTGTAAGATTTGGATTTTTGTCTAGTCTCTAACACTTTATCTTGTTTTTTTGTGTGCTTTAGTAGATTACTCGCAATTACATCCAGCATCTTTTACAACTTAATTTTGGACGACTCTGTGAAGAAACAGATTTACTTTATGACAAAATCATGAAAATGACAAATACCAACTACACCACCACCTATCAAATAACAGATTGTGATGTTTGCATTTGTGTCTTTTCTTTTATGTTGTGTGATTTCAGCATGTTGTGATTTTGTAAACTCTAAATCTTTCTTTAAACGTTCGGGTTTGGCCTTTTAAAATTCACGTGAGCGTTTTCCAAGTTTTCTTCTAAGTTCAACTCTATGTGGCTGGCTTTGTAAACATACCCTTTTAGGTACTTTCTTAACTTTATTTGTTATCATGCTTTTAATCTTCGCTATCTTCCAATTTGTAAGACTGCTTAACCGAAATCTAAATTGGAACGACGATTATTTGCAAGTTGAAAAATAATTGAGTAAATAAAAGGATTATTCTAAAACATGTCCTAGGTATTGGAAGAAAAATCAGCAAACAAAAACAAAATATAAATCACTTTTACAGAACTAGCGCTTATTGCAATGCTTGTCAAAGTGGGTACTGCAAAACACCATAAACAACGGAGAGACGAAAGCAGAGAGCACTGTAAAGAGACAGTAACAAGTGGAACAGAGAAAACAGCGAGTACAATAATGAATATTGCAGAAAAAGATAATACACTAACAGGGCTTGAAATTAGTAAGTTTTGGTCACTAGCCCACAAGATCACCATAATCAACTTTTTATTGAGCCTGCCAAAAATGTTACTGGTCCTGCAAAAATTAAACAGAAGCAGGTGCAGTTTCTAATTCAACATGCATTATTCATTAACATCAACTTAAAATAATAACAACTGTATTTCACAAGTTTAATATATTAGCGTGACAAGAAAGATAATTTGATCAACATTCATACATCATAGTAGAATTTGATCAGCATTTATACAAAACATCAAATTGGACACGATATTAACGATGCTAGATGTACCATCTATTGTCTTCTGCCATAAATGGCTAAACGTTGATAATCTGAAGGTGTTGGTGATGATCACCTTAATTTTGTTCACTTTATTCCATCATTTTCCGTTTGACCTCAAACAACAAAGGATATGTTTTTCGGTGGACAAACACAAGATACATGATAACCAGTAAGCATATATCAAGACGAAAAAAGACTGAAGATCACAAGTACAACACAATTGATTAATTCAAGACTTTATCATTGATGACATTTTGAACAGTAGTGTCTGACCTGTTTGAAATTTAAGACTTCATTGTATACTAGACAGAGACTCCTGTAACAACTATTTAAAATAGGGTGTAAAAATATCTTTTATAGCTACAACAATAACAAAGACAAATTGCTCCCTCTTGAAGCTAATGGTTTTAAAAGTGTTATTTTTACTACTGCTGCGCCTACTTTATCTCCTTCTCAACATCCGAGTCCAAGTGAATAATGTTTTGCCAAACTTAAAAATTGTTTAATAAATATTAGTAATTATTTGTTTAGGTTAGCCGAAAAATCACAAGAAGCATTCCCGGGAATTACTGGTAGTATGATAAGCTGATACTTAAAACAGTTTGTTCCCTTTCTTGCTGATCGTGTTATTTTACTTGTGTTAGCATTAGTGGGTTAGCTATTGGTATTTATTTTTCAAAAGTTTACACAAAGAATCTAGGGGAGTCAGAGGATTGTCGTCGATGAAGACGAGGAATCATGAAGGGAGAACAACATATTTCAAAAGGGAAACTACAGTATTTCATGCGACCATTAGTATCATTATAAATGATTGTTTGTTTATTTTATGGTCAGACTTTGAGCACTGCAGTGAATGTTGTTATTTGGTGCTTTAAAATCGATATGTGTACTTTGAACCTCTGAGAATCGTACTGTGTCAGAGACAACGTAAGTTGGAGGCACAATAGCTCTGTCAGACATGACAGAAGAAATGTCATCGACGGAAGAGAAGTGCTGCGGAGGTACATCGTTATCTTAGTTATTGTTCTCTGCAAAACGTTCACCCACTTTGTCTTTTGTTTTGTCCTCTACAACTTCTTGTCGTAATGTCACATGATCAATTGCTTGACTTCTATATAAATATTCCCTCGTCCATTATTAGTTGATATCTTTCAGAAAACAAGTATGCTCATTTTTGTATGCCATAGAGCTCATTTCCTCAGCTGAAAATGTTCTGGAGACCTCAACAGTATATGCTGACTATTTCTATTCACGATTGCAGTTTGTACAAGAGAAGATGTAGACTCTGCAAAGCCATGGTTTACAGTTCTGTGTTCTTTATAGATCACGTATTTATTTTTCCGCTGTGGTGGTAATGTAAAATTAATGCATATCAAAATAAACTATTTTTTATATATGCAAAAGCTGATTGATTTGGATTGATCGTCACCGGGTAAGAGTATTTCACATTCAGACAGCAGTTTTGTCATCTGAGATTAAGCATGAAATTTGTATACTGATTTGACTAATTCTGTTTCATATTTGTCTGTTAAATGCCAGTTGGAAGTCCCGTAACCAGATGTTACTATCCACACCGCCTAGTGTAGTTGATTCTGGCAGAATCTCACGTCATACTATGATCTGTATCTTCTCATAGAGTCATCACTGATACATTTAAAATTGTAGCTTTCAAAAATGTTTATTGGTTTGTATATAATAACTGTTTTCAGTATAATATACTTTCATTTCGTTCAATATTTTATGCAATATCAAGGTACAGTGAAGAGTTTAATTGAGTTACAGGACAAGGGTAAGGCGTTACACTTGTTAGATTTGTCCTCCTTTTTTAAATCTGGAACCCATTGCCTGAAGTGTTTCACCTATTGTCTACCTCTCCGTAGGAGACGATGTACCCCGAAATGATAACACATCAGCAGAAGGATCTTCCACTTTTGGACCGGAGTCATCTAATTTTTCTCTAGGATTTAGAAAAGCAGTATAGTGTCTGCAACTATGTATAAACCTAATTAAGCTCATTAATATGGGATAAATTGTTAACCTTTGCTAATTAATTATTTAAATTCAAGAATTTAGTATGTTGAGCAATGTTCACTTATACCTCGTATATGAAATTGGTTTCTCTTATGTAAACACAATGATCTTCTACTGACTATTTTGTCCACACCATTGTGTAATTTTCTGTTCATTTTTCTCTCTAATCCTTCCAATTTTTAATGCCAGCTTAATTTCGTTTCTTTTACACAATCGTTGTATCTCTGATATTTTCCTCAAGCAGATTTGTTTCTCGCTTCATTTTTAAAATTGTGTGAGTACTGATTGTGCTTCCCACATATGCATTCTGCTTGATCGAAGCATTTATTTGTATAGTTAATGTCGATTACTACAAGGTGTTAAATAAAAGTTACGTGAAAAATAAATCTTCAAAATCCTTATATCTAAACACTGAAAAAGTTGTACTTGCTTCGAATTAATCCATTTTGTGAAAACATTCTTTTTAAATCAACTAGTTTTTGTTACGTTTGTGGTAAGTCTTTGTGACTAAAGGTTTTATGTTTTAAAATTGTATATGTTAAATATTTTGTTCAGGAAAATACATAGCTTATTGAGTTGTTGTGCAAATCGTTGTTATATTTTCACTGATTGTTATTGGAAAGAAGTTTAAATGTTCTAATCATGGTATCAATGTCTATGTAACGTTCATCACTCTTTATATTGTTCAAAAGCTACCAGCTTGTAGTCGTTGTGTTTTATTCGTTTTTCAAATTGTTTTCAAAGTATTTTGGTGTCGTTTATTACTCACCTATGATATTGTCAATATTGTAGTAGCCTTATCATGTTTTTCATGTGTAGAATTTTATTGTTTAACTGCAATGATTTTTGAAGGATTTTGTATCTTCCTGTATCGTTGGTATTAATACGAACAAATTCGCATGCCTTGCATATTTCAACTCTGTATTCCAATGCGGTGTTTTATCCAAACCTGTCATATTCCAGAAACTCATTATCGTTCAAAAACTCACAAAATATTGTTGTGTATCGTGCTACCGTCGTCTCCAATGAAGAGGTGTGTCTTTGATACATCGTTTGCAGAGAAGACATGTACATTTATACATCATTCATTCTAATTTATAATAATGTTTTCAGCTGGTTCCCAAAATATGTTATTTTCCGTTTCACAAGTATACATTTTTTACTTTTCATTTCTTGTGTCTTTAAAATCTTTGCAGTTTTGTATATGGCATTTTCAGTTCCATATGTAGATAACTCTTGTTTGTAAAAACTAAATGTCTTATACTTTCGAGATGACTTAAAATTACTTTTACATTTCCTCAGTAAAGTTTCATAGGTAACCCTTTCCAAATGTGTCTTATATATACTTTCGAGATGACTTAAAATTACTTTTACATTTCCTCAGTAAAGTTTCATAGGTAACCCTTTCCAAATGTGTCTTATATATACTTTCGAGATGACTTAAAATTACTTTTACATTTCCTCAGTAAAGTTTCATAGGTAACCCTTTCCAAATGTTTCTTATATATATATATATATATATATATATATATATATATATATATATATATATATATATATATATATATTGAAATTCTAACCGTTTCATAGATTTAAGTGTTTCAACCACTTCAACCTAACATATTCATCTATACCTTTGATCTGTTTTCTTATATGCTTGCCTGATTTGGTGTAATATATATTGCTTTGTCATGAGAGTTATTGTACTCCTCAATTAGCTTCGGTAAAACGTCAAGCCATTTTATATTTTCATTTTGAGTGATATACTGCACATTCCAGTCTTTAGCGGGCTTTTAAACCTTTCAACTGCAAGCAATTTTTATCTGAGTAAGTTGAAATGTATTCGATGTTTCCCGTTTCCAGCAAATCCTTATCATCTGTACTGTAAAACTCTTTACACTCATCAAACTGTATCTTTTCAAGCTTCTTAAAGGTTTCTCTAAAAACATCATGTATATCATCTCCTTTTTTTCGCTTTTACTTTTCCAGCCGACGTGTATTTTGAGAAGACATCTATTACTGCAAAGACGTATTTGTATCCATTGTTGTATTGTTTGTATGCTTGCATGTGTACATTGTCTGCCATCCACTGGTCATCCCCTACTTACAAAGACTTTTCTGAATGGAAAACGTGTTCTCGCTTGCTTATGTAATATGTAGGTATATTGCTCGGTTACCGTTCTTTCAATTCAGAGCAGTTTACGTTTTTTTGTCACATTTAATTTGTTCACACGATTGATTGATATGTGTGCAAGCAACTGGACTTGCAAAATCGTAGTAAATATGTCTTAAATACCGTTAATTGTCAGCCATTTCAAATGGGTATAAGACATATATAGAATACTTTACGCTTTATAAATTGTCTTTAAGCTTTATCCACAAGCCAACAGGACGACCTTCTGCTACAGGCACTTTTATTTTCAGGAATTTGGAACATTTCTGAAATACTTTCAAACGTATGAATGTTTTCAGATTTTTATTAAAAACTATTTGCCATTGCTATTGTTAAATCAAAAGCAACTACTTCTACTAGAGGTCACCATGTGCGGTTTCAAATCGAACTTTGTTTTCATAATTGTTTTCTCTCTTTTTGTAGAATCGCTGTAGATTGATCTCATAAACTTTACTAGATCTTCAAATTGAACTGTAAATTTATCCAAGCATATATTTAAATACATACCCATATCAAATACGTGATGTTATTCCGTCTTCATATTGCACTGTTTTATTCATCTTGCATTCAGGTTTGTTTCTGTTTATTTCAATTTTATGATCACGGAACATTTTTATTTCCTTTTGTTTTGTACCACAAATAGCTTTGACTATACTTTACTCCCATCCAAACTGATACCAATATTGTTTCTTTTATAATAAGTCCATTAAATATTGATATCAACTCTCTAAAAACTGTTGGGTGTATCATAATATAGCTTTGTGACATTATTATGTATGTTGTATGAAACAAAAGTTGCAAATTATGTTGTGTTCGTTAATCACGACCTGTGCTATATTAAATATAATAAATTTGAATATATCAGTGGATCATTTATTGTGCGCTGAAGAAGATCGTACAAATTTTAAAATTACAAGTGAGCTCGAAATGATCTCGTACCCATAGAATAGATGGTAATAACTGAAATTTTACAAGTGGGCTAAAAATCTTTGTGGACCTCTTACACGAATGGCAATGATTTAAGTGTCACAAGTGGGCTACAAATGTTATCGTACCCCGTCGCTAGATGGTGATAATTTAAATTTTACAAACGGGCCAACACTCTCAATTTGTATACTACTATCAACACTCTGTGCAGCTCATGCGGCCACGGTAAGAGTACGTTATTTATTTCCCAATCGCTAGAGAATCCCGTTGGACGAATTACTAAAGGCGTTGGTCAGGAAGACATGTTTCTAATTTCCGGAGGATGTGGATTCAAGAAAATGGGACGACAATGTGTTGTTTACATGTTAATTGAAAAATAAGTCTTCAAGATTCACAATGAGATGAAGAAGTAGGAAAATAAAAAAAGATAATCCTCACTTATTATAAACCTTCATGGCTGCAGCTAAAAACAAGGCACTGGGATAGTGAAATTAAAAATAAAGGTCATTTTAAAGGTCATTACCAGTTTGGAAACGAGAAGAAAGACAGCTTGTTTACAGTATAATGAGAATTAGCATTTGTGTTGTTCAAGTCTCCATGTTCCGATTTGGAGTAGAGGTGTATCAGGCAAATCGAATGCAAAGTAAAGTGCCTTTTATTCTGATTTTCATATCCTAATATCGACATTCAATATTAAATTTATTCTTGAAAATCAAGGTATTCAAATTAATAAGGAGTCTTTCAAGTATAACAGTCGTACAGCTATCAAAGCTTTCTAAACCCCACATGGCATGCCATCAACAATTATGGAATTCTACACTATACAATCCTGACATAGAATCAAATCAATCATTTTGACAACTTCCACTGTAATTAGATTGTAGTTTACTTCAACAAAATTTCGTACACGCACTTGTCATATTCCAATTTTGTAATCAGACTTTGTGAGATATGGAAGTAAGGCATTTACTGGAAAGCACGCAACTATGTGAAAATGATAATCGATTTGTTCGATCTGTTTGATACATCATACATGACGTGTATTGAGTCAATGTGACCCTAGACTGACCCTTCCATCCATCATGTTCCATTCATAATGACTTATAACCCAGAAGATCTAGAATAAAAGGAATAAAAGGAAATAGTGTGTGTGTGTGTGTGTGTATGTACGCGCGCGCAAGAGTTACAAATATACGACTGAAAATGGTACTGGTTTGAATTCTACCATTGGATCAGCCTGGGTCTACTACTGTGGTGTGTCCTTGGGCAAGGCACTTTACTCCCATTAGCTCGGCACTAAATAACCTACATGTGTATCTGTGCCGTAAAACACGAAACCAAACTAATGCAATATACACCAGATAGAGCGAAAAGTGTTATCCATGGATCATACAAAAAGGAAGCGTGATAATATATGGTAAAATTAGATATGTGGAAAGAATATTATCATTCAGGTTAGATCATTTTTTAAAATTCGTCCCCAGTTTCGAATTGAGAATCCGACCTGGGTTACGATATACATATATATATATATATATATATATATATATATATATATACATATATATATATATATATATATATATAATCAGAGCTGCTTAGTTATACTCTGTTTCTAATCTATTGGTTCTGTTTAAGATCAAGGTTAACCCATATTCACATTGTTGCCTTTTTTGCGTTTCTACATTTCCACATTTTTCGAATTTTACCTTTAGTTGGAACCATATAGCCACTATTGTGCTTAGCTTCCCTAAAACGCTACTACATACATGCATACATAGTTGCCTTTCTACCTTTGCTTTTGCAGCAGTTCGTACTTATTAAAGTTCTGCATGCAGTAATAAGAAGTAAAGATCAAACACAAAGACGCTCTGTTGTTATATATGATGTATTTTGTTCTTTATTTCAACATTCATTCCTTCTCGTTTCATCATATTTTATAGTAAAACTATACATTTTTTGTGTGAAGTATGTTCTTCGTGAGCAGATGTTTCCATGAAAACATTATATAAGAACATATGCATCTACAACTCTAATGGAACAGTCGACGAATACTTCTAGATTTTTAATCTTCCATATATTTGGCGAAAAAAGTATTATAGGTAAATACAGAAAATCATAAAGATATAACATGTTAATAAAATTCTACCATATGAACAAACTGTATTTGCAATGCGGAAATTGAACGAAAACTAGCTTAAAATCTGATAGTTTTAAAGGATGTGAGTTTTACGGAATGCAGATACAAATTTTGATACTGATACCTTCAAAGGATTCATAGAAATAACCAAGCTTAGTAGTTCTGTCAGCAATATATCCTTGTGGCTGATCTAATTTGTAGGGAAGATCAATTTAATTGACACCAAAACGCACCACTTCCCAGTAATGATATTGGTCTTGTCTACTGTTTAATCTAACGCCAGAAGTGACCCGATGGATAAAGAGCTGTCGTTAAATCTTGAACGATATTGGAAAGGACGTGCAACCGCTCACAGCATCCCGTCGGGATAAAACATAATGATAGCGTATTCTCAGAGCAGTTACAAAGAACAGTCTGAAGGCCATAATCTGCTGGCTGTGAATAAGAACTCTGAAACGTTTCACGGGTTCGGATTTTTATTTAATTGCACCTTATCGGTAATATCTGTTCCGATGCCTAAAACTGTTTGTTTTTTTAGCATGTCATGATCAGCACACAGAAATTACCACGGAGGAATCAGTCCCAGAATCCATTCTTCTACAACTTGCTCTATGAAGGAAGACACCTTTTTGTGTTAAAATTCTATCAGTAAGACAACCTTGTCTGAAGATATCAACTTAAAAGGCGCCTAGGAGACAATAGTCAATTGTAAATTTAGAATGGGGCTTGTGGAACCTTTAACCATATTTGTTATCTCTTTTCTTATATATATATATATATATATATATATATATATATATATATATATATATATATATATATATATATATATTCAGAGCTGTACGATTGTTTTACACATGAATTTGCCCTTGCCTTCGGGGGATTTGAGTTTGCCCCAAAGTATGAGAACAAAAGATCACAACTAAAGTTAAGAAAAACATATAGTAAAATAAAGTATAGAATGTTTTCAGGAAATCGCATTATATTTATTTTACAAATATTAAACTTTCGTCTTCTTGTTACTTTTTTAATTTTTTTATATTTGTTTTTTTTTTTTTTTTTTGCACCTTAAAACACAATATCAATAATTAAAGTTATCAGAAAAGATATATGCAACTAGTGCACGTTGATAGATATGCAAAAACAGACATATACATGTATAAAAATAGACAGATAAATGGATAGATCTATAAGGGTTATGGAAATGACGATGTTTAAGAAAGAGAGAGAGAGAGTGATGTTTAGATAAAAACTGAAAAATTAAACAGCTAGAACAGAACTGTATTAACTTAATTTTAATCATGCTGTAATATATCATAACATCTTTATATACGTTTCCACAGTTTATAAGGCTGTCAGACTTGTGCAACCTACTACAAGAAAATACCGCTTCTCAGTACAGTAAGATATCTATAAATGATTCAGTACCGTAAGATAACTATAAATGATTCCGCTTTACGGTAAGATAACTATAAATGATTCGTTTCATAAACTACAAATTGTATCTAGATACCCTGAAATATTGCTGCGACGTGTTCTTTTTTTATATGAAATCAAATTATATCCAAATTAAATCCAAACTTTCTAACAAGTATCAACACTTTCTGTCACTTTCAACCTACGTTTATCTTGTCGCATACCATGAATGGACTAAACAACGCAACAGGTACGGACAATTCCTTTCTTGTACAGGTGAAGAGTTTACAAACATGGCGACATCATTTGGGTCGGTAAAGCCGTCGATGGCGAAAACAAAAAGAAAAAAGAAGAGAAATTATAATTTACTAAAGTACGATATTACGAGACTTTACTCCGATACCACATCAAAGACATGGTCAATGCCAACACATAACGCGAACAAATGCGATTTACACTATTCATAATGACATGTTCTGCCACAGAGTTACTGATTTCCAAGGCATACACTTTTGCTTCGATTTCGTTTTAATGCCATTTAACTTCTTATATATTTACAAATTGTATTCTCTAGTAGATATACTCATCTGTGTTTTCATAGATTTAATCATCCATGTTTTCGAATAATCGCGTACATAACTTTGGGCGTGTGTGCTCCGCGACGTCATCGTCATATATAAGGGGTTGTAAAGATACTCGTTGTGGAAATTACTTGATTGTACGGCCATTTGCTGTAAAAGACTTTTCAACAGTGATAGTAATTTCAAAATTCTCAGCAGTGGGGTGTAAACAAACTCGTACACCAGGCGACACCGACTGGGGATCCATTTCAAATGGATTTTGAGTTTGAATATAATTTTTTTCAATTTGGTATTTGGCCAAATCACTGCATACTCATCAATATCCCTAAATATTATACCAACTCGTAAATGATTGCCGCTTGTACAATGACATTCCATAACATAAAATGTTGCGTTCTGTTTTTGCTTTTTGTATATTGACTCTATAGTTTCTGTGTCTTTGCGTAAAAAATATATTTCCACCAATCTTGTTATATTGCGACGTTCGCTTAGAATTGTAATGTGGGACAACATTCGCTTAAACTCTGCATCTTTTAATTTCTTATCAGCTGGATCTTGAACTTTTTTCTGGCAGTTACTGCAGTTGCTCCAGCCATTCCTTATTTTTTGAATATTCTTCAACTTGTTTTGTATTTCTAATAAATCTATTGCGGTCTATATATCTTCGCAACACGTCATCATCAAAATCTTCATAACTCATTTTTAAGGACATTTTCCTATATTATGATATCAAAGATATTACTCTAATTAATTTTCTCTTGGTGATCTTCATAATTGTTCGAATATTCGCTCGATGTTTCGGTGTCATCGTCATAATTATCGTCATTATAGTATTCGCTCGTTTTGCTATCTGTACTAGGTGGTCTAGTCAACTTTATTTATTCTTGCACAATAGCAAATAATGTTTTTTTCAGGTTGCTTGTTATTTTTTTCTCCAAGCAGGCGTCACTGTTTTTCCAGGATAATTCCTAAGTTCATTAATTTATCAAGATGATCCGAATACGTGTTTGAAAAATCATACAATATCTTTTGAGCCTCTTTGATAAATCTGTATAATGCATTTAAACGAAACAATAATTTAATCTTTTCTGTGACGTTTCGCACACACCACTGGTTTGGTTGATTAATTCCAGACTCGGATATTTTCATAAATTCTTTTAGAATACTATATGCGTCAATCTGCAATCTGTGGATTTTTCTCTATGTATATATATATATATATATATATATATATTCTCTGCGGCAGTTCGTATAATATATTTTCTGTCGGTGAAAATATATTCGCTGACAGCAACGGTGTAAACTATTCGGCTGCGTATACTATCAGGGTAACTCAGCTGTGGAGAAAATATGTTCTCTGTAGTATAAAATAATATCAGAAAATTGTTTACACAGTCAGTGGCGATCAATAATTGTGTTTTCACAGTAGTATATTTGTAAGCAATAATCGAGGCCTGACTGCAGCACTGAAAGCGGCGCAGCAATGTTAGTATAGTAACCCTCAATATACATCACTGCGCTAGCGGGGAAATTCCCGTAGCAACCTTGATAGTAGAAATCGTGGTGATTGCCGCGCTGGGGGAAATTCCCGTCGCGACTTTGCATATAAATCGTAGGGACTACCAGCTGGAAATTATATTTTGTAAACCAAACCGCGCATGCACTAGCATGTAACGATCGAGATAAAAACACTTAAGTCATGGGGTATAGAAAGGCTGACGTATCCAAGTAATACAAATCTAAAATAACCAATGTACCTTTACTCGGTATCACAAACCTTTAGAGAACTATGTTGAAGGAAAACGAACTGATTGTGACAAACCAATTTTATTAAATACAAAATGTATATAAAATTCGGTATTTGCAGAAGTTTTCCTATCTAGTACTTTAGTCTCGTAATCAGCTTTGCCGACCATGCGGATCTTTTTGCGAGTATTATCGCGCACGCCGTCAAAAGATCCTCCTGCGCAACAGCAGCGGATCCTATTGCGGAAATACCCAACGTTAACAACCCCGACGTCGATGAAAATGAGACAGAAATAAATGAAATAATAGCCCGGATTGAGCTAATTGCCGTGTTCAACCCCGGTAAAGCAAAAATTCCTAAACAATATATTGACTGAATTCACAATTACACAAAGAGTTTCCCTTATATAATACTATGCCGACTGTGATTGAACTAAAACAAATCGCGCAACAGCGTGGGATACGAATACCAATCCGTTTCAGAAAAGCTGACACACTGGAGTTATTAGGACTCGTAACTGAATCACAACCGCAACAACCAGTCACGCCGGCAACGGCTCGACAACTGAGGCAATCCGCGATCGAGCAGAACACTTGTGTTATTGGATATCGTAGTAGAACCGCCGCGGTCAGTAATAAATGTAAAAAAACGACGACAATCGATGTCTTGAATGGGCGATCGTGTCAGGGTTACATGCCCCCAGCGATAACGTAGACCAGCCGTGACAATACCAGCAATATTTGGGTGAACTTTATTTTGGTGACATTGAATTTCCGGTGCAGGTTACCAAGGCGATACTCAACAAGTCTGAAGAACTTAACCAGGGTATCGTTGTTAATGTGTACGCATGGGACAAAAGCTTTTATCCGCTTGAACTATCCCCCATGTACATAGCGGAAATTCCCATGGGCGGCCGAGATTGACCTGCTGTTGTTAAGCGTCATGAAAGGTTCAGTGCCGTTATCACATTACGTATGGATACAGAATTTTTCCCGTTGCCTGCATTTATTTAGCTCCCAACTAATTCACCGCGGTGCAGCAAAATATGAAAGTTTCCTATGTGATTTACGCGGACTTTGAATGTGTGAATGTTCCCGTGTGAAGCATTGCTTATATAATCGAAGATGAGGTTCCGTCAAATACAACACAAGTTGCGGCAAAAATCCCATGGGGGTTTTGCTACATTGTTGTCAGATGGGACGGAGCTGTGGAGCCACCAATATTGTACTGTAGCAAAGATTCGGTTGAGGTGTTTATTAATTTGCTTGAGGAGACCGCGAAATAAATCCGACAACAGCTCTATTCGCCCGCTGACATGATCATCAACTGAGATGATATTAATGACTTTTCCGCTACCACTCTTTGCCGGATTTGTGATGGTCTCTTTGAGATTGATGGCTCCGGAAGCGAAGCTTCTCGAATTCGCGACCACTGTCATATCACGTTTGCGTACCGAGGAGCTGCACACAGCACATGCAATCTGCAGCTGCGAATTTACCAAAGTAAAACAAGAGTTTATGTAGTGCTTCATAATCTGCGTAGGTATGGTGTCCATTTAGTAATGCAGGCAGTAGCCACGACATCGAATTCACCAATAAGCGTAATCCCCAACAGCATGATAAAATACATGCATTTCGGCTGGTACAACTGCAGTTCATCGATTCGTTACAGTTTTTGAATTCATCATTGGACAAGCTAGTAAACAACCTTGCCGAGAATGGTAATGATCGTTTTACAATTACTCGTCAATGCGAAGGTGCGTTCGATGAAGAATTAATTTATGAAGGAAGTTACCAGTATAGACCAGACCAAAACGAAAAAAGGTTTGCATTACGAGTACATGGATTCTTTTGGAAAATTTAACGAAACTAAGTTGCCCCTATCAGAGTGTTTTTATTCAATACTGACGCGTGAAAAATTAAGTGTTATAAGTGAAATGCGTGCAGTAAATGTCTGGTCTGCGTTTGGTTGTCGAAATCTCGTTGACTATCACGTTCTGTATTTGCGCACTAATGTATTGCTGCTCACGGATGTTTTTGATGCGTTTCGCAATACTGCCATGAGTGTATACAAGCTCAATCCCGCGCACTATTTGTCGTCACCGAATGTCCTGGGATGCATTGCTGTTGAAAACCAAGATCGAGTTGGAACTGCTCACCTATATTGACCAGCATCTGTTTATCGAGCGCGGAATCTGAGGCGGGATTTCAATGGTGAGTCATCGTCGCTCTCGTGCGAATAACACAGACGTGGAGGGATATGACCCCACTGTCCCAAACAGTTAAATCATGTATCAAGACTATAAATAATCTTTATAATTGGGCAATGATGCAGCCCCTGCCTGTTGGTGGGTTTTCGTTGATAGATCCCACGGGTGTGGACGTACAAACACATGTACACGATCACGACGGCAACAGCGACCACGGATACTTCTTTGAAGTTGATTTGGAATACCCAGACGAGCTTCATCGCGCCCACAATTATTATCCGCTGGCACCGGAAGCGTTATCGGTGCCCCGCGAATGGCTGTCCCCATATCAATATGGGATAGTAGACGAATCCGGACGCAAGTTCACCAAATGACCAAACTTGTTCCAAGTCTTCGGCGAAAAACTAACTCTACAGTTCACGTACGACTCCTACAGTTGTATCTACGATTGGGAATGTGTGTAAGAAAAATTCATCGGGTGCTTAGATTTCGTTAACATGCTTGGATGGCTCCTTATATCCAAATAAATACGGATCTGCGCGCCAAGGCCACTAACGAGTTTGAGAAAGAATTCTTTAAACTTGTAAACAATTCCGTATACGAGAAAACGATGGAAAATATGCGAAAACGGATTTGCGTTGACCTTGTCGGTGATACTGAACCGAACAGGTTTCGCAGGCTCATCGCGGGCCCGGCATTCAAATCTTCGATGGTAGGCTTGCTGCTGTACATAAAACAAAAAAGAAACTGAAGCTGACAAGGCCTATCTATGTTGGCGCGTCTGTACTTGATCTTCCAAAGCTGCTCATGTACGAGTTTTATTATGATAAGATGAAGCCGTTTTACCGCGATCGTATTAAGATGCTTTACACCGAGACCGACTCGCTGTTGATTCATATAACCACCGATGATGTATACGCAGACATAGCTGAGCCAAGTTTGGTAAACGAATTTGACAACAGCGATTATACGAAAGAACACCCATTGTTTAGCAACACCAACACAAAAGTCGTAGGAAAATTAAAGACGGGTGCGCGTGTGATCCTATCGAATAATACGTGGGACTGCGCCCCAAAATGTACTCGATTGTGGTAGAAACTTCTAGTTCCATCGGTGAATCCGTATGATCCAAAAACAAAATGAAGGCGAAAGGAGTTCCCCTGGTTATGGTTGAAAAAAGATCTCACACGTGAGATGTATGTGGAATGCCTTCGCGAGCAAAGAGGATTCACACATTCCGCCAGCATGATCAGGAGTAAAGAACATCACATGGGTCTATACCAATGCACCAAGGTGAGTTTGTCACCGTTGGACACCAAACGATGGATATTCCCCGATGAAATTACCACTTACGCGTACGGGCATCATGCGATTGTGAATTCGCTTACGATCAAAATAGATCTTATTGGCAAATTCCGTATTCGCAGGAACGACTTGTCGTTCCTCTCGCACAAATGCTCTACTGGGAGGCTTTGCCGATTTCCAATCCACAGGCGCCAAATGATAACGTGTTGGTTGTCTTGGAAACTCAATCCGATCAGCGGTTGTAAATACATCGACGGACCATAACGGATCAGTAGACGACGTTGTCCACCTTCTAACTCACCAGGTGCATACAAATACCGAACAAACTTGTTTTCGAGTGATTCTAACGGCGATGGTTGTGAAATCATTTTGTAAGCAATGGTGTCAGTTTTCCGTCGAATCGCATCAGCGGGTTTTAATCAAATCGCTCGTGTGATTTCATTATTCAACGCTGCTATGACTCATTGAAGACGTGTTACCATCTTGTGAGATCGTTCAAAGATCCGAGATCGCCCTGCGATCCGAGACCGATTATTCAATAACGATTCTTGCTCGTACTGATGTCCAAATAATCGTTCCGCAAGTGTACAATTAAATCATTCCGCAATAGCTTTGTCACGATGTACGCTGACATGTCAAACACGAACCCGAACATGGTCAACAACGCAGCAACGGATCCGAGAAATTCTTTACCTGGATCCACTTATAATAACCGTGACCATGCTAACGGTCCACGTGTGTAAATACGTTTAAGCGCATCTGCGACACCAGCCGTATCTTTAGACGTCAACGGCTCCGCTTCCTTGTATCTACTAGCGATATCTACAATAGTTAGCGCGTATCTGTATGTAAGCCCGTTTTCCTAATCATATGGGAGAAATAAAAGACAAGCTTTGTTAGGCTTTTGGACGTCAAACCAACCACGGGAAATCTTCCTTGGCACGGGTAGGTAAATTTGCCACAACACTTGTTTAACTAACCATTCTCGGGCATCCCCATGAATGACCGCTGCCGCGCTTGCTAACTTTTTAACAGCGGCTTCACCTTTCCAATAAACGCGAGGACTGCAGTATATTTTGGCTAAAGTCCGCTCAGAAACAATGTTTGTTTATTATATCAATATATTTAACCTCAAATGAGCGGAACAGAGTGGACTTTGTCCACCGAATTAACGTTTTACCACCTAGTGACCACCCAAAACAATCTTGGCCTTCATACCCCCTTTTATGATCCATCTAGCGATTCTTTCTCCGAGTGTAGGTGAGGAAGCAGAGGTTACCGCGATCACGTTCAAGTCATGGATGAGATCTACATCGGTACGTTGACGCACACGGATATTATTTGATGCTTTGTAAGCAAGATCATGTCGGTAACATGCAGCATCAACGCGGTTTACAGGCGGTTCCCCGGGCGCTGGTCGATTATTAGAATAAAGTCGTATATCCAGCCGTGTACCTGGCCCACAGTAATTATATCAGGGAATATGATTTTCGCCAGGATATTTACTCCATGGTGTCCCGTGTGCTTTCGCTAACGCGGCAGCGACATCACCGCGTACGTTTTTTTATTTTTATTTTTATTTATTTATTTTTTTTTGACATGGGCCCAGAGGCTCTCGCGCGGGTTTTCGTTCGCCAATGGAACTGGAAGTGAGACGGTGTTACCGTCCATCCATAAATGTGAACTTCTTTACATTACATCGAACACAAGTTCCAGCGATCGCGGATTTACTATTCCGTGTTTGAACTCGAGTTGGATTCGCAGTACGTGCTCGAGTGCGGCATCGGACACAATATGAAGACATTATTGTATATTACAACAATTGTGTGGACATTTAACATGGCATCACGAAAAAGGAAAAGCACCAAAGATACCAAAGATTTGAGAAACCCCGCGCTGAAAAAAAATCAAAGATCCGCTTTCACCGTCATTGACTTTTTCCGCGCAGGCAGCACCGAAAGCGTCCAAACACGGTCGAATGTTTCCAAATTCGGTTCGAGCGCTGATCATTGGTCCAGCCGGTTCAGGAAAAACTCAGTTGTTGTTGACTATGATTTTGCGATGGTTGACGTGGGATCGGTTGTATGTGATTGCACCATCGGCGGATGATCAACCGTATAATGACGCACTCAAAGATTTTGCGGGCGCGCTTGCGTCCAAGTTGGGTGGTAAAGCCACCACGTCCACTGTTAATTTCTTTTCCACAATCGATGAAGCGCCTACGATTGATGATCTTGATCCGAGTGAAAATAATCTTGTCTTGTACGATGACGTGATGCTGGAAAATCAAATCAATCGCGCGAATAATTTCCCGAGGTCGACATCAAAACACATATGTCATTTATTTGTCGCAACGATACGCACAAATGCCTAAAGTAACCTGAGACAACTGCAACATTTCGATGATATTTCATGGCATTGACGCACATTGTCTCTCAAAACATTCATTGGATGTGGTGTGCCGTCGACCACACGTGGGATGAGTTTCGAAATATGTTCGCGGAGACCACCTCGTACCCGTATAGTTTTCTCACTATTGACTTGATTGATAGACCTGGACAATATCAAGCCGGCTTTGAGAAAGAAATTTAGGACAATATGACATGAATCTCTCTCCTTAAATATTTTGCACATTATTGTTCAGGGATCAATTTGAACAGTGCCCTTGCCTCGTTTTTGCATTACAATCATAAAAGACCCATTACAATATATCCTAAGTGCCAAACATGAGCATACAAATTTAAATGGTACAATAATATTGCCTCTCCGTGCCTTATGGGATTGTAATCGCTCGCAATAAAATGTGTTATAAAATATGTAGAGAGCGTGGATTTAAGAACAACATGTTGGTTGTTACTGAAAATTTTAAGACATTCATTTTTATATTTGTATGGCTCATGTGGTATGTTGAGACAGCAGGAAGAACAAGCAAGGCCTCAGGCCCTACAGACCCTCTCCACCTGCTCCTCCCCCACCACACACACACATAACTGATGATGGATGGGCCATTAGTACATCTGCAATAGTTTGCAAACATAATATTCTTGATGATAACGGGAAACCTGTTGTCCCCAACCCCATTATTACATAAAGAGCAAAAGATGTACAACAATGATATGATGCCTTTCTATTTTATTTGTGTTATAATCAATTAGAGCTGAAAAGAATAAAACAAATTTCCTATTTTAATATTCACTGAACATATTTGGATAGAATATTCTCTGATATTAATAAAGCTATCAAATCCATCCTTTTTTCTTTTTTATTGTTATATTTATAGAACACCCACCCAAGAACCCACACCCACACCCACCCACCCACCCACCCACCCACACACACACACACACACACACACACACACATACCTTTCCAGCCTAGCAACATTGAAAACACTGAACTCATTTATATGAATTCAATTAAATAACATGTAGGCACTTTTTTGTGTAAACTGGGGGTGCTTGGTTGGGTGGGATGGATTCAACTTATGATCCAATGAATATTGTTCCCCTCCCTCACCCATTTATCTTCATATTCAGTATGATTACTTCTTCAGTTAAATGAGAGGACTATTTCAGAAAATTCTTTAGGAAGTGATTGTGATTTAAAATAATATTTTAGAGTTGACTTTGTAAGTTGGTTTTCGAATTCATTAATCATGACTGATATGTAATGGCTTTGTTATATATCATACTCATTATCAACCTGCAGTATTACACACTAACTTTTCAAGAGCACCTAAATAACATGCAATGTTGTGAGCAATGCGACCAATTAGAATTTTTACATTATAATTACCATGTGAGTGGCAGTTTGAATTTCAAGTGATTTAGCAGGTTTGAAGTTATTCCCTTGTGAACAACTTCAACATTGCATAGTTTACACTTCGCCTTGTTTGTTTCGTTTACAAAAATGCCAAGAAAACTCACTAGGTAAACAAATTCTATATCTGAATATTCCCAACAAAGTCTTCTGATTTAAATATTCTATTATTCGTTTTAGCTCTATAATAAATGTACGAACAACACTGACAAGGAACACTTACTATATTAACTAAAGCAATGTGAGCATTAACTAGCTGCAAGACAATACTATGAATTTGGATAATATTCTGATAAACGTGACAATCAGTTTTCATAGGACTATTTGTGCACTAAGTTGTCTTTGAACAAAGGCAGTAGTGTGCTGCTGTTTCTCTAACACAAAACATCTCATATACGCCAATTCTCCAACAATAGGTGTGACAGAAACTATATTCTAGGATAAAGATATTTTTTTTTTTTTTCTAAATAATTCAACTTATCAAAGCAGCTACTTGTATATACGTTTTAAATCTGTTATACAGGCACTGTATTTGTTTCTTTAACACAAAGATTGGCAACTCCCCGCCAGATCTTTTGTTATCAAAAGATCTTGGTAACATCATGTGGCACTGCGTGATTAAGCGAGAGCTCTACCGAGCAGCTATATTGCGAATCTACCGCAAGAACACACGTCTCCATATTGCGTCTCGAAATTCAGTTTGATCTTATTATTCTATGATATCTCTTAGATATATCATCGATATTTAACACGAAAATAAACATGGTATCATCTGTATCTTTCCTTTGAAATTTTGTGAGAAAGGATTACAGTATGTGAGTAATATTAATCAAATTAGCAGGTAATATCTCCGTTGCCGATTTTTTTATGCATTTCTTCATCTTGCACTCAATCAAGGCATATTTGGTGTCATTGTAAAGCTAAATAAAATTTATGGTGAATGCGCAAGCTTTAAGAAAGCAAATATTAATTTTAAGGGCCATATCCAAGGTTTAAACACGAGCATAAAGTTATGTTTTTGAAATAACCTGTACCGCTTTTCCGTTGCAATTGTCAATTACGTACCAGTTGCTCTATTGTATGCATTTCATCATCACCCATTCAATTAAGTGATAGTTGGTATTATTTAAACGCTAAATAAACGTTCTGCTGAGTGCATCATCTTTAAGAATTTTTTTTTTAATTTTTGAGGGTCATATCCAAGATCTAAACACAAGCATTAGTGTCTGTCTTTCAAATAACGTGAACTGCTGTTTCATCCCCGCTTTCAAATACGTTCCAGTTGCTGTATTTTATGCATTTCTTCATCTTCCATTCAATTAAGTTATATTTGGTCTCATTTGAAAAGATAAATTTAATTTTACGGGCCATATCCAGAGTTTAAGGATAGTATTTAGGGTATAAACATGAGCGAAAACTTCACTTCTCTGTCTGATCAGAATGAAATATCTGATGCAGATTTGTGGAACAGTGCTGCAATGTATCCTCAAAAGTCTTTATCAACTGGCTTTACATTATTGTCGAAACGTCGTCACCATTTGTTTACTTATAAAAACTCATTGCTGTAAAATTATCGCTCTCAAAACAACCGTCCAAAGTGTCATCACCGGTTTACTACCGAACATGCAGTTACTGGTAGTTTACATCCCTGACTCCCCTGACTCGTAACCTACCGTTCAAGCATAAATGGCCCCTTATCTAGACATTCACTATGTTGGCACCCTCAGCTGCATATGAAATGGGAGCCGCTAGATAGTACACAGACAGGGGTAGAGTTGCCAATCTATATGTTATATATGTCTCTGGTTTCTTGAGGCTAGGACATTCAGTTGAAGAAAAAAAATGAAGTTCATTCTCTACCTTTAGTCAACAAAATGTGCATATTCTCTAAATATGTATCGTCTGGTTTCTACTTTCAGTAGATTGGAGCTGACTTTTATTTATGTGAGACTATGGAAGAAGTTACTATTTTCAACTAAGTTTAAGTATAGGGCCATTTTATAAGGTTTTTGAACGAATTATTCTGCAATTTATTCTTATGGGCTCCGAAACAGATACCGTGAGGATATTTACAAGGTAAATTTGTTAAAAAGATCGCAGCCACTAATACCACCGACACTCGTTTCTATCAGTAAACAAACTGGGACAAATATTGAAAACACCCACTCCCCTTCTCCAGAGCAAATGCTGACTGACGAAAAGAGTGGATGTTAATATTTTTCCCTTTTTTACTGAGAAAAACGACTGCCTGTGTTAATACCCCAGGTGTAACCATCATAGTGGCATACAGTTAGAATTCATTACAGAGCACAATTACTGCTATGCTCATGTGATTAACATGGTAGATATACGATGAATTTGTGTACCAAATGGATTTGACTAAAGCGTGCTACAGCTAGGAACTGAAAAGAAAGATAGCTTACCTAAACCATCTTACCTCCCTTCGTCTTGCGCTCAAATAAAATACGTTCTATGAACTCAGCCGAGAGTTTCCAACTGCATCTAGTCTGGTTCCCAACTATCCATGCCACATTCCCCCGTATAAGTTTCGCTGTAAATGCGTCTTAGTACCAGTATATAATGAAGGCTTTTGATTGGTCAATCAGTGAAGTGTGCGCTGAACATTGCTGCCGCTCATGGCCTCATACCACAATTAATTTTCCTATAAAGTCTCTGCATTTGTTTGCCAGTACTGAACTTTCCACTGTGTCCAAATGTTATAAATCATATGTTGATCTAAAGTATCTTCAAACATGAACTCACAGTGAATGTTTTGTCATAGGTTAACCGGCATTCTTTTGGGAGGCTGGACTGTAAACAAAGCAACGTGCAATGGGTCACATATTTCACTTCCAGACCAGCACAAGTGCCTCATTACTCACTGTGCACTGTCGCCAAAAATACAAACAGACAATCACACAATAATGCTCATATTCTTAAGAATAAACAATTTCCTTTATTTCAATACCAAGAATGCCTAAATCTAATGCATGCATCACCACTAAAATGATGGGGAAACAAATGCTCTAAAAAATAGACTGGGACTACATTCGTGGGTAATGATCAGGGAGTAATAATTGTGACCTGAGTCCTCATGGGGTAACAAACACAAAATTAGGTAACACGCCGTGAAATGAGGACCATCGTGAAAATACATCGTAACATATGTCTCATCACCAGGAATGCAACATAATATAAAAGTAGTTCAGAGGACCAGATTTCGGTCCTCACATAAAAGTAGTTCAGAGGACCATATTTTGGTCCTCACATTAACGGTGGTCCTCGTTATGTTGGTGTGCGAACCAAGGAAACAAAACAAAACCTAAAAATATATAATCTAATCATAGACTATAAAAAAAAATCAGAAGAAAAAACTTGGAGACTTACATTTAAATTGGAATAAAATATGGGAAATGTGTGCTAAAATAAGTCTAATATACAAACACGTTATACTCTTCACCTATTTACATAATGTATGGATGACATGTGAGTTAGCATACCAAAGGCATATGACAAACTATATTCCCCATACACGTTATGTGATACGGAATTTTACTTAACAAAAACATACAATGATTCACTGTGGTAAAACAGAAGCGCTAAGAAAACCAATCATAGACAAAAATGACTATGGAATACGGAAATTGTAATGTAAACCATATATTATGCACAAACCAGACTGATAAAATATCTATATATAAAAATATAGCAGAGTAAATATTTTGAGTAAATAAAACTATTTATAGCTATGCTATAGCTCTAGATTGAAACATGTACTTAGGACGGGAGAGGATCAAAGTATAGCCACTGGGAGGGAATGGGGTGGCTACCCCCACCCTCACATGCTAGAAAATCTCCACCCCCAAGAGAGAGGTCACTAGACTCACCCACCCACCCCCACAAACCACCCCCCACCCGCGAAAAAAAGAGAATTTGAATTACGATACACTAATATATTCAGAAACTATAACATCCTTATATCTACATTAGGAACTCTTTTGCACTCTGTTCTCTTTTGAAATAAGTATTCAGGTGTAAGAGCAATAGTCATAAATATAAAAAATAATACATATTTGTTCAGCATAATATAACATATTAGCAAGAACTATCTTCCTGATGCGGTAAAGCAGATACGGAGTCTGAGACTACCAAGGGCTGATAGGGTGGGACAGGCCGACTTCGGTCACTGGAGGGGCTGGGAATGACCATAGCGTTCACTAAGAGCTTTGGAACCTAACCCAGCATTGCCCGAAAAGCAAGGCCCAAACCCCCATTAGGTAAACATGATGGCTTATAGGGTCTTTTCTATAGCTTCCAATCCTGCGCTTTCGTTTTTCATATCTAAAATTGGAGACTGTGAAATGATTACAAAACGGAATTTTAAGTCAACATTGGAAAAGGTTTCTCGAATTTTAAGAAACTTGCAATAAATGACAAAAATGGACTGGCAAAATGTAGCTAATATGCCAAATAAACTACTTGTATGCACGTGAGTACTCAGACTCTTTAAGCTCACTATAAACGGCGTGTAACTAGTGGCGGCGCGACGGGGGGAGGGGGGGGGGCGGGAGCGGGGTGCAAATGGTCCTGGGTGGGCGCCATCGGGAGCTTTATTTTAGCTGTAACCGGGGCGTAGATTGGGGGTGGGGGAGTTTGGTTGTTGTCAACTGACATAAAAACTGTTCTCTGTGGCAAAGTTTGGGCGCCACTAAGGAACATTGTGCCCGGGCGCCTCGGTAGGAGCGCCACTAAAGAACATTGGCCGGGCTACGTCTAACCCTCGCGCCGCCACTGCGTGTAACGTACAAAAATGTACTATGCCATATACACAAATGCTAACAATGAATATGCTCTGAAATCTATATATATTCCTGATTTTCAACACACAAAAAATGGCGGGCAAGCTTTTTGTGTCAATTTAATGTAAAAAGAGTCTTTAGATACTAATCTTGTTTACCTTATCACAATATATACTAGACTTAAGAAATACACTCACCCTCGATTCATTTTGTTTTCTTCTTCAGGACCATTTTGTTTTAAAAATGAAATGAGATCTATATCAGAATAGACGGGAAAAAAAGGGGAAAGATAGGAAGAAAGGAAGTAAAAAGGGGAAGAGATTTTATGCAAGGAGGAATATAATGAAGTCTGCATATGAGGAAAGATAAACAAGATTAATAGAGATTTCACTAATGTGATAACAAACACAGAAAAGAATCAAAACACTTACATACGTCTAATTTTAATTAAACATATAACAAATCTAGATTTAGATAAAAAGGGAAACCAGCCAAATGGCATAATGCCTGAGGAGGGAAGTACAAAGGGAAACCAGCCAAATGGCTTTATGCCTGATGAGGGAAGTACAAAGGGAAACCAGCCAAATGGCTTTATGCCTGATGAGGGAAGAACAAGCCTGATTTAAATATACTTCAGGCCGCGTGGACTGAAAGAATGGAAACCTGGAATCAGGAATCTAAATCAGTGCGTCCCTTTTAAAATTAAAATAAACCCCAAACAAAAGTATTTTGTCCAAATTCTATTTTATTTTTTCAAATATACTCACAAAAATAATACAAAATCGGGGAACTACATACAGATATAAAGACCTTTTGACTTTCGGACCAAGGGGTGTCACCTCATAGGCCTGCAATTTTTCTCATAGCTAGGTGTCTGGAGTTATCCACACAAAGAAATAAGCCAGTATGGTGATGATCGACACTGACTCGCCAGTTCAGTGCTCAAGTGTCCCTTTTCCGTCAAGTCGAGAAAGAAATCAATAATCATACATTCTAATCTCAGTGATTTCGGATTGATGAAATATGTATATTTTTCATATAATTGAAAATTGTTCTCTAACATTTCAATATTTGAAAAGTATTCGATTTAAAATCTTTTGTACATATTTTGGAGGACAGGTTCTTTTTAGCTTATTGGTTTAATTAACCTTTAATTCATAAAATATATTCTAATTAAATTAAAAATCAAATCTCTGTTTTCATGTAAACTAATATGTCACTTTAATTCAAAGAGTTATTATCTTTATATTACTGCATTTTAAATTGTCTTAAAGGGGCGCTTTACGTATTTCTTAATTATTTTTGACATAGAAAGTTTAATAAAAAAAACAACGTGTTAGCTTTACATAGATCTAATAAAGTTATGAACTTTCTTTCATTTACACAATTGCAAATTGTATCATAACAAAGATCTGCTATTAAGAAGATGAAAGAAACTACTCGTTCAGATCGAAAGCGAAACCTACATTTGTCTTAATTTTAGGGGAATGTACATGTTTATGCATGCGCATTAGCTCCGGTAGCACTCAGAAAGAAATGAACCCGACTAATATGTAGCACGTGTTTCCCTGTGAACAAGTGGGAAATAGGATCAGCGTTTACCTGTATAGTGCACACGATTTCATTTGTGTATAATCTTCATTACCAGGTATGGGAATGTAAATGATGATCATGTTCTTCACACCTGTTGTTCAATATCCATAACAAATTAAGTCTCTTCCAGGTAATAAAATCCTTCATATGTTTTTGATTACTGTTAAACGCTAATAGCGTTTGTTTTCAAGGATATACGTTCTGGTTTGTTTATTTGTTTATGACTGTGCCCGAAACAACCACGCACACACCAACATTTATATTGTGTCTAAGTCAGGACAAAGTAGGTTACATCTTTATTATCTTCTTAATACTAAAACATAGATACAATTAACTTAACAACTGTGTACTTAACTCATAAGTCATATTATGTATTTACCACCGACACCCACCCCAGCAAAAAACTAAGAAAAAACAATCTAAATGCAAGTCCGATTTGAAGGTCATATACAATTTTCAATCCATGCACACACTCCTTCCCCACAGTAACAGCACCTATACCTTCAAATTATATTATCTCTAATGCATTTTACCCAATATCATCATTGCATTTTATTTGCCAATTATACAAAATTTATTCAACATCTAAATTTTGTCCTGATTTATGTCAGTCAATTTGTTCGACTATGTAAAATGTATTATTACCCAGGAGAGAACTTGATATAAACACGTTTACATGTTGTACAATACTCCATATGACAATGTATGTATTACCCACAAGAGAGGTTGGTATAACGGCGTTTATGTATTGTATAAAATACTCCATATGACGATGTATGTATTACCCAGAAGAGAGCTTGAGATAAGGACGTTTACATGTACAATACTCCATGTGACGATGTTTTTATTCATATAGTAATTAACATGGTTATGACAAACTAATAAATCTTGTTGTTACCAAAGCTCATAATTTTTATGATATATTGAAAGACAGGTCTTTTTCTGTCGATTTGTCTATGTCAAAACTCAATAACAATACACAACCACTCCCTTTAAAATAATTGTTTAAAATGTAGGTAATGACACAAATACCGTATTTATCCGAAACGTATTTACTAACGTAAATCGAAACAAATGCCGATTTTTAATTATGTTCGGCTGGACTTACCGACTTATAATTCATGTTATGGAACAAAACAAAAATAAAATGTAAAACAAAAAATCTTTTTTATTTGCTGAACACAAGTGAAATAAATTCACCAGAGAAAGTAATTTTCTCCTTGCAATGGTTCTCTACTATTTCTAAATTAATTATTCAAAAGTGTAAGAAAGATTTGAGATAAAATACCTCTTTGGCTGTCGGAATCTTTTAAACTTGCAAGTGAGATTGAATAGTATAATCACAGAGTTAAAAAAACAAAGTTCATACTTCATGCGAAGAAAATGTACTGTTATGTATTACTTATGTAAAGTCAACGCGCAAATGGAATCGAGATACAAGAACCCGTCCAACTCGTTTCTTTTGTTTTTTTTAACCAATGTCAACTGATTTTTGTAGTGTATTCATTAAAATATCCTTTTGTTCTTGGCCTGGCTAAAATTATTTTGCAATCAGACAGATTATTCGTATATGGGAACTTGCCTGTATAACAAAAGAAATGTATAGTATTGTGTGGTACATTTGTCCAAAATATTTTCAAACGCACGCAGATATTAGTTGGGGAAATATGCAGTCTCAATTTCGGCAAGTGTCTGACTACCGCCTAAAATTTTATTTTTCTTATTTCCACAGTTAACTCATTGTTCGCTGGATTTTCATATTAACAGTTTTTTGAGCAACTACGGAATCCATGAAAATCAGTTTCCGACATAAAAAAAGAACTTACAGCATCTCTTGCACTGCAGCAATGTTTTACAAATAGTTTTACATCTAAACAATGGTAAATTTAACTTCCTGTAACACTCTGTGGCCAAACAGACAAAATGTCATGAAAACAGCACGATAATCGATCAAAATGTCATGAAAACAGCATGATAATCGATCAAAATGTCATGAAAACAGCACGATAATCGATACGGAAACGCAGTTTCCTACTGATCATGGTCCATGCGATGAATTATAATTTTATTGCGATACTTTAACGTCCATGCGATTGTAAAATTGGCATCAAGATCCTTTACTGCAATAACTATCCAATGATCATGCTTTGTGAAATTTTCTTATCACAACGTCGGTATTAAAAGCAATAAGTTAATTTATATTTTTGTAGGCATGTTTCAAATGACGTATTGACTTCAGAAAAGTGAACAAGAATAGCAGGAGGTACAGTTTAGTTCAAAGTTTTGTAAGAACAAGATGTTGGACAAAATAGAATAAAAATGAATGATGTTAATTAGATTATACGTAATCTTATTTTTGTGTTCCTTTTATAGTGTATCGATGACATTCATTTACATTTCTTTCTTGCTAACGATTATACAAAATTGAAATTATTCATCAAGCTTAATAGATTTCACGTAAAACAAACGTTTATACAGTATTTCATATTGCAGGTTCACAGCAACTTTTCGAAGTTCCATAGCTTGGTTCTGATTGTGCAGGATTTCGAAACACAGCATAACACAATAATGAATGTCAGGCAACACATGGGAGTGAATCTTAAATAAGAGATCAGGATACAAATTTACTAGTGTATAAGTAAATCGACGGCACTCCAGATTTGTTTTTTTCTCTGTCTTAATGTAGATAATACCGGATCATTACTACTCGCCACAGCCTGGATTTTTTTTTCTCAATATTTTCTCATGGGCTTGCTTAACACTGTTTAATTTACTGTAAAAGGACTATTTATTGATATGTTCTTTATTAGATCTTTAATTAACATGCACTAATCAGTGATCTTATGCTCATTTAACATTTTCAGTTCTCAACTCTTTGAACACAAACATGCAGATTTTAGATTTTCAGCTTTTTTTAGACGAAAAACTTGCTGATTGATAGACAGGCAGGCAGGCACGCAGGCACGGAGAGATATAGAGACAGAGAGAGACAGAGACATATAGAGGTACAGAGACACACATAGACAAATAGAAAGACATAGATTATATAAATAGGTATATAGGTCGATGGATAGATAGGTCAAGATATATATATATATATATATATATATATATATATATATATGGATGAACTGAGAGACGAGAGGTTGAAAAGAAAGAAAACGAAAGACAGAAACGAAACAAATAAAGATGGATGATCTTATAGATTGATGATGGATATATGGAAGGATAGATGAATAGTTGGATGGAATAAAAGAGAAGATAGATCGATGGAATAATAAATATAATATAGGAAATGGGTCGATAGAAAAGAATCAAACACTCGTTAAGGTGAATCATGAATAAATTGATAAAATCGAAGACTGGATTTATTTTGTGATATAACTGCATTTCTGAAAACTATATCATTTTACAAGTTCTGCAAGATTAATTATTTGTAAGAAATTGGTTTTAGTTAATTGTGCAAATTGCAGGAGATATAGAATTAACGTATACCAGTCTATTTGTAGAACACAAATGTCATTTAAGAACATAACAAAGGTCTTAATTCATTAGGTGATATAAAAACGTGATATGGTTACTAATGACAAAGCTAAGGGCGATAATTAAGTTTATTGTACAGTTAGATGAGATTTTTTACATCTAGAAGAGATATAGTACAGCTCGATGAGATACTGACAGCTAGATAAGATATTGTACAGCTATATGAGATATAGTACAGTTAGACTAGATATTGTACATCTAGAGGAGATATAGTACAGCTCGATGAGATACTGACAGCTAGATAAGATATTTTACAGCTAGATAAGATATTTTACAGCTATATGAGATATATTACAGTTAGATGAGATATTGTGCAGCTAGATGAGATATTGTATCAACTAACAAAAAAAAAGACATCGTACATACACTAATCTAATTATTAGATCAAGAGTCTCAGATTGAACTCAGACCTTGGTCATTATTACAGCTTCTCTATTTCACACTTGACAAGAAGCATTATACTCAATAGAAAACACATAAAAAGTCAGTGATATAAGAGAAGAGGGATGGTCTAATTGGCTGAAAGAAATGACAAATCTGGAAACCTTAAGCATCACCAGACAGAAACCTCAATTGTAATTAAGTGTCATTTAGTCATTTCTGTCTTTGGTTACAGAAAGCATACCAGATGATATACGTTCAAATTGTAGCCTGTCACATGCACCGCTATTTTTTTGATTTTTATTTTCTTTGCCCTTGACATCAATAATTTTCTCTAAAATTTATTAAGATCACAAAAAGTTTGGTTACAATTGCTATTAGTTTAACTCCATACAGATACAGCTCAGACATCTCATTCCATGATGGAAACAACTGTACCTTTGACTCCTGAATTTTTTTGTTTTCATTTAAAAACACATTTTTTTAAATTAACGCATTTGTATTAATAATCAAATATATATATATATATATATATATATATATATATATATATATATATATATATATATATATCACTTTTTACTCTGATTCTGCAACTATTTGTAATCAAAATATACTCCATCTTTCTTATATCTGAAATGCGATTGAATGTATTCTTTTATGTTTAAGCTCCTTTACACATGGCGTAAAAACACAAATGATGAAAAATATGAGAAATATTTTATCGAGAAATTTTATCTAATTTACTATTTTGTACATAACGGGACATATTTTTTGTCTCTATTGCACCCGTATGAGCAAGAGCATAACAATACATTGTTGAAGTGTCATCACTAATAATTGCAATGATACAGAGGACGCGTTTAGCTGTGAAAACCAAACGAGTCTACTCTGACCGGATCTCATAACACAAAACACGTTCTTTACTACCAGCTAATACAGCTGTAGTAAAAAAAAAAAGACAGGAAATATATTTTGTTATAAATCTGATGTCTATTTTAGACTCTTCGTTTTCATTTAAATATGAAAATAAACAGTTTTACGAACACCTTACATGTATTTAAAAAGTGATAATGCTTTCTTTTGTGTTTTTTAATTTTTTTTTTTTTTTGCGACATGCTTTGTGCATTTCCCCCTGTCCGTCATTTTGACACCAGTTGTAAGGTTCAGTTACACTCTTGTGAAAACTCAAAACTCATGCTACTTACCATGACTAATTACCATGACTAATTACCATGACTAATTACCATGACTAATGTCGGTAACACGACAAAAGTATGACCTATGTGAACCATGTTCCTGGATACAGTCGCCAAAATAGTTATCTAGTTGTATCTAGAGCTGCGAACATATAGCTCTATATGTTTTAACTAATTACTTAGGTATGCTTTAAATTGGCTACCCAAGCGGCTCGAGCTTAATTTATCACCAGCCTTCTGACTGATCAATGTTATAAGGAGAAACGATTAGCATTATAACATTATATCTCCTTGAACATCACCCTGTCATGGGTTTTGTTCTTCTACACAATTTAACTTCAACATTAATTAACAATTATGAACTATGAATATAGCGAGTTTCGCACACTTTTCGTTTCCAAATTAGAGAAAATCAGCGACAACATTTAAGCGTAAAAATGCAGAAGAAACAATTGGACTGTGATCAAAACGTTTCTTTTTCTGCGTCACATTTCAGTGATAAAGAATTATGATCATAGGTCTGTCTATATATATCTATATATATTCTTAGTCATAAAATCAGGCTTTGCTATTACCAAACATCATACACTGATTAAAGTTGTTTTTTTTTCTCGTTCCTTCAGTGAGCCTTCCTTCGAGTTTTGAATTTGAACTCCTAAACACCGAATAGCCAATATTACCAAAGGATAATAATAAGCAATACAATCACCGTAGAAAATACGTTAATTATTTCTCTTACCAAAGGATAATAATAAGCAATACAATCACCGTAGAAAATACGTTAATTATTTCTCTTACCAAAGGATAATAATAAGCAATACAATCACCGTAGAAAATACGTTAATTATTTCTCTTCAGATACCTTTCTGCTCAAGAGCTGAAATACACAAGTTCAAGTTATAATAAAATATAAAAATGAAAATGATCGATCTTAACTTAAAAATACCGGGAAATAGTTAGCAACATTTTTTTAAATTAACGCATTTTATTAATAATCAAGTATATATATATATATATATAACTTTTTACTCTGATACTGCAACTGTTTGTAATCAAAATATACTCCATCTTTCTTATATCTGAAATGAAATGTGATTGAATGTATTCATTAATTTACATACACCTGGGTTCCCTCATCTTAAATGTTTTTACTATAAATGATAAATCACATTTGCGTGTGAAGGAAACTGTTGCCTAATAGCATGTTGCGTTTTTATACAGATGAAGGAAGCGTTAAAAAAGATCCAAATATAATAGCTTTAAATCTATGTCAGGAACTTTTAAATCGATAAAATGACCTGGTTATAATACATCCTATTTTCTTTCTGATACCATAGTGTACATTTTTTTTAAAAATCCTTAGTCTTGGATACCGAAGGAGGTTTTCGGAATGTTTTTTTCTCTTTGCAAGAATGAAATAGGTTGAAACAGTGACATAGTATAGAGTGGAAATCGTATTCTCAGCAAAAATGTCTAGTGCAGTTTGAGTCAGCTAGAAAATACTCCATGTAGTTTTGGAATACTGTTTTTCAATGCTCTCATTTAGTTCCATCTAGTGTTGGAATAATGTTTTTCAATGCTCTCATTTGGTTGCATTTTGTTATCGCTTCAAAATTCAGTGTTCGATATAGTGTTTATGAAATACGTATCTGAAAGGATCTTACTGTCACTAATTCGACAAGAATATTTTTTCATCAGTTTGAAAGATCGGTCAAATACACATATTTGAAGATACAACTGTATTATAAAGGAATCTTCATGTATTGTCGCTGGAAGAAAAAGAGTACGTTAGAGCGGGTTTTCACACAAAGCGGAGTTATGAAAGGAACGTCAAATCTCGCAAAGAAAACCCATTGGTGTTTTTAAACCTTACTAAATGAAGTCCAATTACATTTCCCTATTATTGCATATCATTATATTCTATCCTCTTAACTCAATTGCACCGACTGCTAAACAACAAAACCCCTCCCCCCAAGAAAAAAACAAAACAAAAACAGCAACAACAACAACAACAGCAACAAAAACCATTCCAAAAGGAACAAGTTTTAATGTGGGATTTAGAACTTCAAGGACTGAAAAATGTTGTAAATAAATATTCTGCCAACATTGAGTGTTTTCAAAGGAACTCGGGGACTGATATTGATTTCTAAATACAACTGGAGCTTAGGCCTTGGTCCGCTAACGTGGTTCAAAATTCATTCTCTTTCGTTAACAAATTTTCTCTCAACCTCCTGCATGCTTTGAAATACCAGAATATACAATTCAATTTCCTTAGTAACACATGTCAAATTGTGGTTTGCGCATGCGTGAAAACAGTGGATTTAGCAATTGCCTATTGACATCTTTTGCCTAATTTTAAAATGAGTGATAATAATTTTAGGTCTCCGATTCCAAGCGCAGTAAATGGTTTATAGTTAGAGTAACTGTGCCGGCACACCGACTCGCAATTGCATTTGGTGTTAGTCTACTAAAGCGTTCAGGCAAGTAAAGATGAAAGGCCTTAATGTTTCTGTCATAAATCTACCTAATGGAAAATATTATAACTGTCTTCTGAGCAAAAGAGTGTTTGAAAACAAGGCTTGGAATCAACTGATATTCATCTTGCTATCTATCTTAATGCTTCTGTAAAGGACAGACAGAGGAATTCAATTAGAAAATTCGTACTGAATCAGTTATCTCTAAATGAGCAAAATATGAAATTCTCTAAAATGCATCAATTTTCAGTCTATCGTGTTTTAGTGTGTGCTGTTTCCATGGCTTGCATATGTGAAGCCCGGATTTACACCAAACAAATGGGTTCCAGGACTATCAAAACCAGGTATGGGGATTTACGTGGAGCTCTTGTCGAATTTTGGAACCAAACACGGAAGTCCGTCGAAGCATTTAGAGGACTACAGTATGGAACAACTTATGCGGGACGTATGAGATTTATGCCACCAACTAGCCCGCTAGAAAGATGGAAATACACTCGTTTGGCGTTATCATTGCGCCCTGTTTGCTCCCAAAAGGACTTTAAAGAAGAGAATCCTACCACGGACTTACCAAGAGGACTAAAAAGGATGGGTCCTTTCACTCTTTCTCAGTCAGAGGATTGTCTGACCCTTAACATCTACGTGCCAGTCCTAGGTAAGTTTCTGATAATATGGTTATCCACGCAGTGCAGTTATTATTTACAAGTACTACCGGCAACAACAAGTTAATTGTTGAAGTTGACGATAGCTACCACCTACAAATAAATGCATGTCTGATTCAGCATTCAGGTATTGTTGAATATTTATATGCACGAAAAGAAAGTGAAAGGTGAAAGTTTATAAAGAATTTGCCTTTCGTTGTGATCACGACAAAAGAGTTTGTTGCTTAGTTTTATGGAGCAGTTTTATGAAGTAATCGATATAAACATTATCTATCTTTATACCCTGAAGTAATCGATATAACATTATCGATCACTATATCCTGAATTAATCGATATAAACATCATTGATCAGTATATTATTTCTGAGTCTAGATATATGTTGTTAATTACAGGTGTACATCTGATGTCGTCATTGTGTCAGAGAGAAATAGGAAGACCACTACATTTATGCGACCAGAGTTTCACCAAAATAAATCTAATTAAGTAAAATTTATGCCGAGATGAAGTTCGTCTTTATTATTTTAATTCATCTCAAAATATACCTTTCTAATGATCGTATGTAATGGCGTATTTCTCTTGATTCTACACTGAATCTAAAGCGACTTACACCTTGCGCACGTTCAACTATAAAGCCGCAAATTATTAATGAATGCATGTGTATGCAATAGTAATAATGCGCCCACGAAACACAGAGAACTTTATGAAGGAAATATGTCTAATAAGTTTCTTATATTTTTCGTATCTTGGTACATTCGATAAGAGTTTGTTAGAATATTTTATAAGATACAATATCGTTAATCTAAAACAGTCGCTTCGTAAATATAACTCTCATTCCCTTCTATAATTACTTAACTACGGTTATACTATAGTCTGTTATTGATATGCATACCTTTCCTACGAATGAAACTTTGTATAAATTTACTAACGTAAGATGTTAATAAATTATGATGAAATAAGATGAGGAGATTACCGGGATATAAACGTTTTAGTGAAATTCACGCCCGTCCTATACTATTAGGGTGAAAACGGAAAGCATCCCTAGTAAATAGCATTGCGTGAAGTTCGCTAGCTGTCTGTAGAATCCATCAGAATTACCATTTATTGTAATTTAAAGACAGACACGAGACTGAAGACAATAATCTTCAGGTAAATTGTATTTGCCGAGGTCTTCTCTGTAAACAGTAGTTTTGCAATTCAATCCGTAAAAAATAAAATGTCCAGATTAAAGGATGTGATCGAATTTAACTTTTTGCAAGGGATCGGATTACTAATACAATATTTCTACAATTTAAGTTAGGGTTGCGAATGCAATATTTCTACAATTTAAGTTAGGGTTGCTAATACAATATTTCTACAATTTAAGTTAGGGTTGCTAATACAATATTTCTACAATTAAAGTAAGGGTTGCTAATACAATATTTCTACAATTTAAGTTAGGGTTGCTAATACAATATTTCTCCAATTTAAGTTAGGGTTCCTAATACAATCTTTCTACAATTTAAGTTAGGGTTGCTAATACAATATTTCCACAATTTAAGTTAGGGTTCACAAACTCAGCTTACGCTACGTTTAGGATTAATTTGCATATAAACAAAGAAGACCTTCAGGATTTTGTGTAAATCGGTCTAGAGATATTTTTCTAATTTAGAGTCAGAAGGATTTCGAATGGTTAAAGATGAAGGGAAGTGCCAAATTAGGAGCTCTGAAGATGTTAGACATATACGAATATATTTTATGAAAAGTAATTATTTTAGCAAACTTAAAGCAAACCATGTTTATCTATTTTACTGATGTGTGTACTTTCAATCTGGCATAAGGCATATGTCCGTGAATGTAAGAAAATACACATGTTCTTATATAAATGAATCAAAGGATTCCGGAACAACTTTTCATCAACTCCTGTAACTATAATATTTGGCTCCGATACTCCTAGCATCACAGAGCCCAAATTTGTCCAGAATCAAATGAACTAGATATCTCTCTGGCATGTTGAGAAAATAATGTTACAGGACTGAGACTTGCTTCAGAAGCGGAATTATTTGCTTATGTCTGATTAAGAGCATGAATGTTTGTTCCCCCGTGATAACACATTATATATGATTTAGACGGGATAACACATTATATATGATGTAGACGGGATAACACATTATATATGATTTAGACGTGATAACACATTATATATGATTTAGACGGGATAAGATTAGATCAAATCTTAAATAAATAGAGAGGTTAAAATAGGTAAAATATCCTCCTCTAAGAGAGCAAGGTTGATGCTTACATCTTTTTCGAGTTAAATGTAAGTAAAATTGTCGTCTGCTTTAGAATCTCTTAACAAAGAAAAAATATCGAAACAGCAATTATACTCAAAGAGACTCTTTCATATTCTTTGCACATAAATGTCAAATGAGTAACTAACCAAATAACCGATCTCTGTCTTGATATTGATGAATGACAGGCAAGTCTGAATTTCTGGCAACCTTTATTCTAGTCTTACATGGAAGGTCATAGGCGCCAGAGTTTTTTCACATACATTAACAGCTAGTTTCGCTGACACCATCCGTTCAGTGTAATCCTTTATGTTTCAACATATTATACTTTATGTGTCAAAAACACAATAATACGTACATGCATATGTATATATATATATATATATACACACACACACACACACAAACACTAGACAGAGGGGAAAATACTATCCCTGGATGATACAGGAGCATGCGTGATAATATCAATTGGATCCAAGGATATCACTTTCAATTATGTCTGATGTATATTTATAACTTTATTTATAATCTATATTAACTTATATATGCCTTGATTTATGTCTGAGGAATCCGGAGTGACTGTGTATTTAGACGTGAGTTAACTGCTGGGTCGCAATGAGAGTGGGTATGCTATGCACTAAGGTCTATATCTTCCATCCTGTTTTGGAGATGTACGCTTAGTTGTGATGGTATGGGAGTTGGTGTGTTCAATGTACTGTTAGATGATGAACATAGAACGGAAAGGTGTCAATATGATTCATATCATTGCTATCTCTGAAAACTATAATATCTTTTAAAGGCGTGATTCTGGTTGAAATGCCAGAACAGGGCAATATTTTAAATAAAGTGTCCACATATTGCACTTCATATCATTATAAGGTGTTGGTGGTGTAGGCAACGACAAAAAGGAGAACCATAGTCGAATAACTCTAATAATACTATTAGTACTACTACTACTACTATTACTACTAATACTACTACTACTAATACTACTACTACTACTACTACTACTACTTATAATAATAATAATAATAATAATAATAATAATAATAATAATAGCAATAATAATAATAATAAACTTTATTTATAGTCGCTAACATAATAGCTCGAAACATTCTTTTCCACTGAGGCTGTCTGTCAGAACAAAATACTTGAAAATGCTACGAAAATCAAAAACAAGAAACAAACAAAATTCCTTTATCTACTGACACGCATGTATGTGTGTGTCTGTGTGTCTGTCTGTGTGTGTGTGTGTTGACTTCCTTCGTGCATTTGCAACACACTAAGAGTGCCATTGCTTATTTTACGGTGTATTTTCTACCATCTTTAAATTGAGCTAACCCTCATATAAGATAGGATTGTTCTCATCTTCTCATCTTTTTATATCTTATACGTTTCAACCTTGCGCATCAAGAGTGCGGACTGGAACTGGTGTATACTTTCTTTGAGCAAAGTCGACTGTTCGTAATACAAGACGAATAACTGAGGACACCTTTGACTCATTGGCTTGTGAAAAGTCAATCAATTGATGAAGGGATTTATTAGATGCTTCTTTTGGCGGAGCTCTTCACTGCATACAAATATTATCTTTTGTTGATACAAATTGATTCTTATATGAACTGAGACGAAGATGCAAATATTCCAATCCAAATATTTCAAGAAAATCGCATTACCTATTTCGATCGCTTGATTTTACGACTCACATACATGTATGTTCGTATATATATATATATATATATATATATATATATATATATATATATATATATATATATATACATACATATATACATACATATACGTATATATATATATATATATATATATATATATATATACATGCGCATACATATATATATATATATATATATATATATATATATATATATATATATATATGAAACTAATACAAATAACTGCTCAGGAACTTGCCAAAAAAATTCAAGGTTTATTTTCATAATAATTACAAATACGACAAATCTAGATAAACACGTCTAATATACGGTTACATGTCGAAAATACGGGTACATGTCCTATTAAGGAAAGTTCAGAACAAACGATAGCCTAACTAAATCAAATAAGAATTTTTTTAAAATCAAGGCTTACTTCAATTTGACAATGTGTTCCATTTATCCAAGTAGGTGTTAGTTTAGTCGTGTTTCGTTTAATATCATATTAGTTTATTTTTACCATCTGAGATACAGGTAATAATATAGTGAAATTATCAAATTCAAGACTTCGGAATAGACCGTGGCGATGCATACAAATAATGATCAACATAACACAACTCAAGTATATCGTATATAGCTTTTCGATTCCACAAGAAAATAGTTGATTTGGCACATATGTACCTTCGTAAATTTCACATTTCATAAATTTGTTTCCCTGGTGCTGAGAATTGATTGGCCCGCTCCATAGAATTATTCCCCACACTAATAGTTTTATGTACGTATAGAGAAATACACTTGATCTGTTACTGTTATTCTAACAATAAATGTAGTATATCGATGGGAGCGCCGATTTATTTTCACAGCGGATTATTTAGTTTCATGAGCTTATTTTGTACTTATCACAAGGAACGCACGATTCTAAATTTCTATTGTTTTTCTATGTACAAGCCTTGGTTAGTGGTAAATTTTACACGATGTCAGGATTCTCCATTCTCAATGGAACGCCCAGTTGAATAGGTTTATTTATACTATACATATTAGCAAAGTTGACCACTAGTACGGTAAATATTGTATGATTTCAACTCAGAAATGCCTAGTGACCGAATTATAATTCACTAATTTGATTATTAATATTATGCGTTTATGCATGCCACGTGGAAACTGCGCGTGGAGGTCATTTATAAAATTGATCACGTGCGAGTTCAGGAGCAATAAAACAATCCATAAAGTCTCCTTTGTAAATTATTAAGTTCGTTAATTAGAGGCTAGTTTATCAAGTTCATTAAGTATAGGCTACTTTGTCAAGTTCATTAATTAGAGACTACTTTATGAAGTTCATTTATATTAGACTCTTTTATCAAGTTCATTAATATCAGGCTACTTTATGAAGTTCATTAACTATAGGCTACTTTATCAGTTCATTAATTAGAGGCTACTTTATCAAGTTCATTAATTTGAGACTACTTTATCAGTTCATTAATTAGAGGCTACTTTATCAAGTTCATTAATTTGAGACTACTTTATCAGTTCATTAATTAGAGGTCATTTATAAAATTGATCACGTGCGAGTTCAGGAGCAATAAAACAATCCATAAAGTCTCCTTTGTAAATTATTAAGTTCGTTAATTAGAGGCTACTTTATCAAGTTCATTAATTAGAGGCTACCTTATCAAGTTCATTAATTTGAGGCTACTTTATGAAGTTCATTTATATTAGACTCTTTTATCAAGTTCATTAATATCAGGCTACTTTATGAAGTTCATTTATATTAGACTCTTTTATCAAGTTCATTAATATCAGGCTATTTTATGAAGTTCGTTAACTATAGGCTACTTTATCAGTTCATTAATTAGAGGCTACTTTATCAAGTTCATTAATTTGAGACTACTTTATCAGTTCATTAATTAGAGGCTACTTTATCAAGTTCATTAATATGAGACTACTTTATCAGTTCATTAATTAGAGGCTACTTTATCAAGTTCATTAATTAGAGGCTACTTTATCAAGTTCATTAATTTGAGGCTTCTTTATCAAGTTCATTAACTATAGGCTATTTGATCAAGTTCATTAATTTGAGACTATTTTATCAAGTTCATTAATTAGAGGCTGCTTTGAGTGACAACTAAAGGCATATGGGGTCAATAAGAATCTCTAGGTTGTTGATATATTGCTTAATTAATCATGGCAATATTCTGACACGGGAGTCGCGCCTAATAAGAATGTTAACCCATTATATGGTCACATCTCTATACGGTTGGAAATTTTAACTTCACTATAATGCTGTATGATATAAATACTTTTTCATAAACTTTCATGGGTCCTACTTGGTTGATCAACATTTTTCTTATTTTTATTTTTCATTTCCATTTTATTTATTTATTTATTTATTTTTAAAAATCAATATTGAAACTTTTAACTTGACAAGGTGGCAGAGTGTGTACTATAGTCTTGATAAATGTACATGTGTGGTGTTATGCTGTTTTAATGCTGGTGTATGTGTTGTAGTATTTATGTGATGCACTGATTCAGTCTTGCGTGTGTTTTATGTATATTTGTATTATAGTCCTTTTATGTGAGTACCGTGTCACGTGCTATGCGCCATATTTATATTTGTTGTATGTATTACTATTTGTGTGATATATTGATCTTGCCTAATAAATGAATCATACATTTTTTTAAATGTCAGCTGCGATGTAAGGAACATCATTGCTTAGTTATATTAGGAAAATATTTACAACCAACATAAATCAAAGACATTCCTTTTGGGCTGCCAAAATGACCCCATTACAGAAGCATAGTTTATATTTAAAACGAAAATAATTGGAGAATATATGTCATTTTTGTACTCAATTTTAAATAAAAAAGTACATAGATTGAAAGAATTGTTTCTTCTCAACTTTTGTGGAATTCGGAAAGGGATTTAATTATGGAAAGAGAATATGCCTTTGGAATAAGTTGATCAAAAATGGTGTCACAGAAAACAATTGGTAGCAATAAAGTCAGTTTGCACCTCAGTCCAGTCTTGCGTAAAACACTTGAACCCAATCACAGCTTTCTTAAACTGCACACTTGGGTTATTACAAGGCGAATGTCTAACCCCGTTCCTTTTCTGTTTGTACATAAACGATTTAGAAACAACTTTGCAGTCAAATATATATGCTTGTATGACTTAAGAAGAAATGTCATTACACATTGTACTTTTTGCTGATGGTACCGATATTTGGATTGCAAACTTTCTAGACAATTTACATGTTTAGTGCAAAGGATTGAAAATATTTGTAAATACTGAACAGACAAATAAAAAAATAGATTGTATGTCATTTATTAAAATTTTTTAAAATTTTTGTAAATACTGAGATGTGTCATTAGAAGTTGTTAATAAGTTGAATTATTTAGAACTAGTTTTCAATAGCAGTGAATCCTTTAGTTGTGCTACTGATGCTTCTGCCGATAAAGGTGTTAAAGCGATGAACGCGGTAATATATTATGCAAATAATTTACAGTATCCGATTACAATAATGCGTGGTATGTTCGATTCCTTGTGTCTCCAACCTTGTCATATGTTTGAAGTATGGAGATTTATTTTTACAGTTAAAAACTTAAAACAAGTACATAGATGATATGGCAAATATTGTATTACGACTCAAGCTATCTACAAAAAAATATGTTTTGTGTATGGTGATTTAGGTCTATACACTATATGTTAATAGGTATATTCATATATAGAGGATATTTTCGATCCCTGCTTAAATACCGGATATATTTCATCGAGTTAAAATAGATCTCTTTTTTTTGTACCAGAAGATAAAATATATCAGGTATCTACGCAGGAAAAGAAAAGTTTCTTTTTATTATACACCAAACTTGCTCCTGAATCGAAGCTTAGAAGATTAAACTCGCTCTTCAGGATACCACCCCACCCCCTTTTTGTAAATTCACCTCACTTTCATATCAATATCTGTGACTTACGTCAGCGGTAGGATTATGATGACCTAATCTCTTGCTGTAAATTACATTTTTGACACTTTGCATATTATTTTACTCTATCTGACCACAAAGCAAGTCCGATTCTGCAGTGCATCACAGGTGGTTTATCATTGTTGTCAATGTGGTAAGGGGAAATAACTTTTATAGAGACGCAAACGGCCTCGAGTCAGATTTCTCCAGCAAAAAATAATTTCCATGTCTTCAAGGTAATGCAGTTTCTAATTATTTGTTCCAGCTCATATAGTGCTTGTTTTTCTTGCTGCATGCATAACTTATGTAGGCACAAACAATCAAGCGTCGCATGACATGAATGGAAATCTTATTTTTCACGTGTGAAAATATAAGGATATAGTTTTCACATGTGAAAATATAGGAATAGAAAAATATGAAAATTATTTCACGAATATTTTTCTATATTTCACACTTAACTATAGAATAAACTTAGTGTTGGTTCTAATTGCTATATATGGAAAATTTTAGTCTTCGGAAAGTTTAGCATGTAATATTATTAAATAGTAAAGCGAATCCAATAAGTTTCCTTTGTTGAGGAGCACATATATTCGGAATCAGCTAAAGGAAATACCAAATAAGGTGTTCAGCTCTTCAAGAGTTATCATGAACATAGAAATGTATGAAGAAAATGTCTACGAGCAGAATGTGAAACTAGAAAACACAATTTGAGTACTTAATTATGAAGTTCCTCATAGAAAGAGCAATATAATTATCTTTCAATCCTATTACTATTACTTTCTGATACTACTACTACTACTAAACTGATTATATTTACGAACCGAATGTACTTTTTTGTTGTTTCATAGGTATATGAAGTTGAGCATGTCCCTAACAAAGTTTATAAATCTCGAAGGATTTATTATATTTATTAGTGACAAGCCCGACTTCATAACAATATACATTTTGTCAAATTAATTCAAGTGTCATTTTGCAAGTTTCTTCCATTTAGTCTACATGTGCATATCTTTCCTAAATTTAAAAAAAAGTATAAATTAGTGCTTGATCTTTACGATAATGGCATAAAAGAAAAAATGTTCAAAATGTTGTTAAATTTAAAATACTGTCTGGTTCAAGAGCCTTTGAGAATGAAAAACAACCCCACCCTACCCAAAATTAGTCAAGAAAATTGGTATTGCAGATTCCATTTTCAATAATTAAAATTAGCAAAAGTGTGATTTACAAGACAATTCTAAAGACATTCAGTTATATCTTCAGTGGATCCGATAATCAGCAAACCTTAGGAAGTTCTTGAATTCTTAAAGACTCATGTAATGACTTGAAATGTGAATTAATCTTTGTAATCACTGACTTAATTTTACCAATAAATACTGTTTAATACCTATATTTGTTATGTTAAAAATCTATTCAATACCTTAATTGCAAGAAAAATGCAAATAAAATGTGACGCACTAATGCAAAACAGAAACCTTAATTTTTTCAATTTAAGGTAGTGTCATGACAATATGGAAACAGTAACGAAGTTTACTTTGTCATGGTTACACCAAAGGAATTAAATGTTAAGCTGCGCAGAATGTATGCAGAGGCAAAGGCACAACGCAAGCAGACTGAGAATAGAACGAGAAGCCAACCCAAAGCCAATCAACTGAATATCACAAGAACTCGCTGAAAAACGCATGCACTGATATGAACATACATTTTAATGACATAAACAGAGACACAGACACTGTGAAGTATTGGGAGCTTAAACAGACAGCTGACATGTTAAACGCTAAACTGAAATTGAATTTAAAATTTGGCAAAAAGGATATTATTTTGAAGCCAGATCTGGAGAAAATTCATTCATACTTTGCAAACAATGACACAGTCAGATTCCTTCCGGATATCGTACGTACTGGCAATCTATTTGTAAGTAGGGGACTTGAATGTCATCAGCAGTTGACACCAAATTTATTTTTGTTCCAGATTGATGAATCTGGTTCAGAATATGTAGTACCCAATCATAAAACAAAGCAAAACATACAATCAGGGGGGCTTGGATAACACGTATGAAGCTGCTGGCAGAAACATGTATGCAACTGTGAAGACATGTGCCCTACTGAGTCATTGAAAAATGTATTTATGTAAATGACACAAAGAAGTACCTGTCCTATTTTGACATACTGACAAGGCGGTTTTAGTAGTCCCATCCCTCTCTGAAACCTGGTATGATGTGAAGCCAGTATTGTCACGTCAATTCTGCTTTTGAAACAAGGTACACATCATATTGTCTTAAAGAAACTGATATCCAAGCAATTAATGATGCTGGTCTAGAAATTAGACACATAATATATTTGTCAGGACACAGAAATAACTCCCCTCTCAGATCCTATAATTGAGATCTTACTACGAAACAGAAAGCAGACATGAGCAAAATCTTGTCCACAATCTCCACTGGGCAACAAATTCAAAATGCATTAGTCAGTTACCGGCTGTTTGAAATGTACGGCCATGGGTGCATTCAACGACTGCACTTTCTACCTCAGCTCAAAATAAATCTTGAAAAATTCACGTAAAAAATGGGGTAATGTTGCTTGTTCAAAACCTACTTTCAAAATACTTATCCACCAACACTATTGTAACCGTACGCTAGAATTCTCATATTTATTTTGTTTGCACATGACTCTGACAACTGTGATTTCTACTGTGATAAATTTTGTTTAAGAAAATATATCAAGGAATTGTTTTTGCATTCATGTTATATTTGGCATGTTTCATTAAAGAGTGAATCAACGAATTTATGAACGTTCTAAGTGACATGCCAGACTTCATCCAGCGATAAAACAACCAAAATGTATATTAAATTCTTAAATGTTTTCTTGAGGGACCGTATTTATTGGTAGGTATAATGTGACCATATATACATGTTCATGTACATATGCATATACATGACTATATTTAGTTTGGTTAAATCTTTCAAAGTTTTGAGTAGTTGCTGGAAATATAATTATTTATGAAGAAAATAATCATGATATATCCTATAACAATAATAACACGAATCTTAATTTGTCTCACTCTTATAAAAGGCGAAAAATTATCACAATTGTATGCATTGTCCATATTTTATGAATCATTTGGGCAAGTCTTTTAGCACAAGTCAGTTTTATCTGTTTTTATTCATTTATTATGAATTATGTTCAGGCTCTATTAGTATGGGACTGAACAGGTTCATTTGAAACAGTACACGTCTAATTTAAACGGTTAGCATGACATCCGCGGGATTCTGGGTTTGGTTGTTCAAGGTGTTATTCGGGTCTCCCATCGGTCAAACGATATTTGTTAGGTACAATTGCAATGTTCTCTTCCTATTAATTACCAGCTAGAGTTCTATATATAGTAACAAATAATTCATCCCCTTATAAGGCAACCACTAAAACTTAAGTGTATAGCAAAGATTTAGGGAGGCCTGCATCAGGACAATTCAACCTTATGATGACGCCAACTGTTTGTCTCAGCACCTTTTGCTTAGAATGTAAACCAGTTTGTTCGAAATTTCGATTCCTTTTGGAAGGATCTAGATGGCTCTAGCAGCAATGTTTGAATATTTTGTTTTTGTTTTAAACAGCAAACATAAGTATTATTCCCTTATAAAACAAATGCCGTTTTCCATTCCTATACATAAAATCCGTTTGAATTATTTATATTATGTCCTGTTGTCACCCTGGTTGCTTGAACGTCTTATTGTAACGTTGTAAATGGATTCAAAGAGTTTCTCAGACATATAAATGCAAATTGGTCAACATGATTATTTGTCTGGACCGATATTAGGGTAGTATCGACCAAATTAGTCTCAAGGGACATCCCTGTAGACGAAAGAAATGTCAATAAACTGAAAAACAGACGAGAAGAATCTTTTCATAATCTCTTTATCACACTGGTTACAAACTAATTGTTGAGGTATGGTCTTTCTTGAATGACATTTTCTATTGTATATCTAAATATACTCCACATGGTCTTTCTTGAATGACATTTTCTATTGTATATCTAAATATACTCCACATGGTATTTCTTGAATGTCATTTTCTATTGTATATCTAAATATACTCCACATGGTCTTTCTTGAATGTCATTTTCTATTGTATATCTAAATATACTCCACATGGTCTTTCTTGAATGACATTTTCTATTGTATATCTAAATATACTCCACATGGTCTTTCTTGAATGACATTTTCTATTGTATGTCGAAATATACTCCACATACAGATAAAAAAAACGGGTATTGCGGTATAAGCATGTTCATAAATCGTCGATCAGTTTACGGCAGGTTTTACGACATCAACAAAATGAACAAAAATATATTTTAATCTTTAATTTGCAAACAGAAAATGATTACATACAGAAGTTGATTTATAAAGAAATATTTAGCTCTGTTCGATGAGTTTTTAATTAAGTAAGTTACGTTAGGTCATACAGTAAATAATAGCGTGGCTTTGAGACTTACGGATCATTATGACACAAAGAGCTTTCTGTACGCAATCAGGTTCAGACATGTTGTAAATTCTTTTCATTAAATTCATTCATCTTTAAAATTTAAATGACTCTGCAGATTAAGTGTATATGGCAAAATTAAGAAAATATTCCGACCCGTATCTTGGTACCGTCACTACAATCCACGTTTCTTTTATTCACATCCTGCATTTAAAAGTTTTCGTTAGATTCATTCCAAGCACAGTGATATATGAATTGTATACCTTTTTCAGAGGCATATACATCTCACTCAAAATGTGTTTTAAAAGTATTATAAAAAAATGGATGTAAAACATAAGTAAGAGGTTTTCAAAACGCCTCATTCACGGCAAAATCCCATTAAACCGTATGTAAAATTATTCGAGAGAGTTTTATTAAAACGACGGTCATAAACATTTTGTTGCGATCCAGGCTTCATTATTTTCAGTACGAACACATTATAGATACATATTCGTTATACACGCACGCAGAAAATTATGTGTTTCATGAATTTTATTTCCACTTCCATAAAACATGACACAATCAATGCGCCTTTTGGTCTAAAGGTTTGGGACTCTGAGACCACCTTACGAAAGTAGTCTTCTATCAATGAGCTTCTGTGAGGGATCAAAGTTAGCATGTTTTGTATTTATTTCTGAACAAAGGAAATTTTCCAAACATACATGCTTCAACTTTTAGTATGCGAAACAAAAGATGTTCTTAAAGCTAAAAAATTAAAGTTGCGGTCTTTAAGTGAGGCACAAACGAAATCACTCCACAAATATAAACAAGTAATCAGATGGTGTTAATGAAGGCAGAGAAAAAAATTTTGTAAGACGATCCGTGGCATTCCAAATGAGAAAAAAAATATGGCTTCACAATATGTTATATCTAACTTTATTTACACCAGCATAGAAGGGGCACTGTACCCTTCGTGTGAGATACGTATGATTTCGCTTCAGTTATGGCAGCACATTTCCACATAGTTATATTTAAAATAACGTGCCGTCTATTACTTAATCTCTTTTCACGCGAGCTGCTAATAAGTGTTTAAGTGCATTATTGTAAAATACGTGTGGTTTACTGGAACGATCAAGCATGTGACCTAATAGTGAACTACCCGTTAGTAATTGAAGGTCACCTTGATGTTGCAATTTAGATTTGTTTTTCCTAATGTGGATAACTGCAGCAACTTGATTTTCTCACAAGTTTTGAAAGTTTAATTTTCTTTGGAATAGAATCCACAATCCACACCTCTTGGGACATAAATATTTTAAAAACACAAAAACAAAATATCTTATTAAATGTTCCATATTGTACTCAACAGTAAACTTACCTCCCATTTTGCTTGGATTGCCTTATTTTAACATTATAAACGGAATTTCAGGAGTTTTCCAAACAAATCAATGCAAAAAGAACAATTGTCAACAAAGTTATTTGTTTTATCCAATACAAAGGTAATATCGACCACAATTAGATTCAAGAGACTTCTCTGTAGTCAGAATGCAAGCATATAAACTGAATATAAACCCCAAGAAATAGACTTCTCTGTGGCCACAAAACAGGCAAATATTCAGACAGTAAACCTAAAAAAAAAACACTTTTCTGTGGCCTCAATAAAATAATATAAACTGAAGAAAAAACAACTTCAAAGAAATAGACTTTTCTTGAACTCTTTATTATATTTGGTAATGATTTTTTCTTGGTGTATGATCATTCCTGAAGGGTATTGTTCTATCGAATATGAGAATATTCTGTATGATACAATGTATAGACATAACAGAGAATACTCTGTATGATACAATGTCTAGAAATAACAGAGAATATTCTGTATGATACAATGTATAGAAATAACAGAGAATTTAAATACACTTTTATATTACTCGCATGCAGACAGTTCAGTGAATCATAAGTCTTCAGTTGGCTTCCGTAAAAGTTGACCAAATCAGTGCTTTATTGATCTTAAAATAAGAGACTCAGTGAATACGATTTACTTACATCAATTTTTTGTTTTGTTTTATTTCTAGACAGATCTCATCTTCAGACCAATATTCGTGTTAAGGTTTAGTTTACCATAACGTGAAGCAAAGACGAAGTTCTTCTCTAAGTTACAATTTACAGGCGGTCTTCAAGTTAGGCAAAAATAAAAATACTCTACAAAACTGTTTAAGCAATGATTTGTTCAGCTGAATCTTAGGCAAAGACGAAAGTTGTTGCATTGCCTGTGTTATTTTTATGAGACAAAATTCTCTAATACATAAAGAAGAATATGTATCCTGGCATAGCCAGAGATATGTATCCTAGTATAGCAAGATAATATGTATCTTAGCATAGCTTGAGAACATGTATCCTAGCATAGCTAGAGAATATGTATCCTAGCATAACCAAAGATATGTATCCTAGCATATCCAGAGAATATGTATCCTAGCATAGCCAAAGAATATGTATCATAGCATAGTGAGTGAATATGTGTCCTACCGTAGTCAGAAAATATGTATCCTAGCATAGCCAGAGAATATGTATCATAGCATAGCCAGACATGTATCGTAGCATAGCCAGAGATATGTATCCTAGCATAGTCAGAGAATATGTATCATAGCATAGCCAGATATATGTATCCTATCATAGCCAGAGAATATGTATCCAAGCATAGTCAGAGAATATGTATCCTATCATAGCCAGAGAATATGTATCCTAGCATGCATGACACAATTCGCACATACGATAAACATCATGATCTGTCCATAAAAGTATTGTGTTTAAGTTTTCTACCAACAAGTTGCCCATAATAATAGCGTATTCAAGTTTTCTACCGACAAATAGCTTATAATTGTAGCGTATTCAAGTTGTCCATAATAATAGCGTATTTTCTACCGACAAATTGTCCAAAAAAGTAGAGTACCGCCAAGTTGTCCAAAATAGCAGTGTATTTCAGTTTTCTACCAATAAGTTGTCTTTAACAGTGGCGTTTTCAAGTTTTTTACTGACAAGTTGTCCATAATAATAGTGTATTGAAGTTTTCTGTCGACATGTTGTCCATAATAGTAGTGTATTGAAGTTTTTGGTCGACATGTTGTCCATAACCCTCTTTTAGGAAACTTTAAATGTATTGCTGCCAATTCTTCTTTGTATGTATATGAAATTTTCTAAGAGTCATTTCTACACGTGTTTCTTTGCAACAAAGATATTAGGATATATTTGATTCAATGTAACAATGAAAAAGCAAGCAGCTCCTATATGCATTGTCGTATACTGACATAAAATGTAAAGAAATGGTACTGGGGAGGATCTTGCGCATGCCAGTATACCATTTGGTTAAAAAGATATGGATATATAAAGCTGTTGTTGTCATATTTATGAGAATATTTAGTTTTACAAGGATAATTACATCACAAGATGTTTCCACAATTGTAAGATATCTAAATATAATTACATCCACAATTGTTAGATATCTAAATATAATTACATCCACAATTGTAAGATATCTAAATATAATTACATCCACAATTGTAAGATATCTAAATATAATTACATCCACAATTGTAAGATATCTAAATATAATTACATCCACAATTGTTAGATATCTAAATATAATTACATCCACAATTGTTAGATATCTAAATATAATTACATCCACAATTGTAAGATATCTAAATATAATTACATCCACAATTGTAAGATATCTAAATATAATTACATCCACAATTGTAAGATATCTAAATATAATTACATCCACAATTGTAAGATATCTAAATATAATTACATCCACAATTGTAAGATATCTAAATATAATTACATCCACAATTGTAAGATATCTAAATATATTTACATCCACAATTGTAAGATATCTAAATATAATTACATCCACAATTGTAAGATATCTAAATATAATTACATCCACAATTGTAAGATATCTAAATATAATTACATCCACAATTGTAAGATATCTAAATATAATTACATCCACAATTGTAAGATATCTAAAAATAATTATTTCCACAATTGTTAGATATCTAAATATAATTACATCCACAATTGTTAGATATCTAAATATAATTACATCCACAATTGTTAGATATCTAAATATAATTACATCCACAATTGTTAGATATCTAAATATAATTACATCCACAATTGTTAGATATACGGGTATAATTACAAGCTCTCTTCATAAAAATTACTTGTCTCGCCTGCTCGATTGGATGATTAAAATAATGTGCTATCAGTGTATTAGAAAATATTAAATTATTTTAAATGTCATGAAGATGAAATGGAAAGTATAGCATGATAAATCTCCTATGGCTTTAGGACTTTCTTAAAAAGTAACAGATAACTAACATCCTTTATGTTATTTTTTAAGGTCTCATGACATGCCTAAGAGACATATAGCAAATAACTACTTATGTCACAGTTTTATTTTTAAAATAACCCCCTCCTCCTCCTCCCCCCCCCCCAAAAAAAAAAAAAAAGAAAAAGAGAAAGAAAAGAACGAAATCAAAACCTTATCCTAGACCGGGGGTGTCAAACTCATTTGCTATAACGGACCAGGTTTGATATAAATAATAATAATAAATAATGAGTCTGACGGGCCGTATGTTTGACACCCCTGTCCTAGACATTCAAAAAGCAATATAATTGTTTAAGGACTTGTGGAATGCAAAATATCAAAATATATTGCTTACGGATACTGCATTGAATGTATGACCACAATTTCTTGACGATAAGAGACTGATATCCGAACAGAAGAACTTTCAATGACCTTGACCTTGCCTCAGTTTCTGATGCAGAGGTGGATATTAAAAATACAATTTGCAACAAAAACAAAATACAATACAAACAATAAAAGATTGTGAAAATCAGAAAATTAAAGACAAATATAGGTCGAGATAAAGGCAAAATTGTTGAATATTAGTTTATGGTAGTATATTTCATCAACGACATTAGAGAGTCCACAAAAATAACGATCAAAAACGGGGAGTATATAAACCAGTAACAAATGCGTTAAAATAGGTAGATTTTGAAACAAATGTCGGCAGGACGAGGACAAAAAAAAGTTGAACAGTTTCAATAGAAAATACTGAAAGTGTTTGTGAAAAGAGAGATTAGTAGTAATAGAAGGAACTAGGAGAGGGTATATAGGGATCTTCGTGTACGTCCATCCGTCCGTCCTTCGGTCCGTCACAAAATCTTGTGAACAACACAACTAGTTTCTCAGTTTTTGAATGATTACCATGAAACTTAGTAAATATTATGGTCATTACCTGGTCATCCGCTTATATATATATATATATATATATATATATATATATATATATATATATATATATATATATATATATATATATATATATATATCACATTGCTCTCCCAATTTGTATGAGCCCTTTTTGACTTGCCGCTGGATTTAGTGTGTGACAGTATGTAGTGAATGCAAATAGTCTCACATTTTTTGGTGGATCATCTGAAGATGCGCATATCGACGTGTCACTGTGCTCCTGTGATTTTTGCTGGAGTTATTGTCCTTTTTGACTTGCAGCTGAATGTAGTGTATGACAGAATCTTGTAAAAGCAACTAATGCTCATTATGTGAAGATGCGCATATCGACAAATCACTGTGTTCTTGCTATTTTTTTAGAGTTATAGCTCATCTTTTTACTTGAAGAGTAATGTATGACATAATCTTGGAGATGCAACTCGTTTCACAGTTTTCAAGGGGTCGCCATGGAGCTTTGTGGATGCTATGGTCATCATTCGGATATACGTATATCGACAAATTACTTGGCTTACAGTTTTTATGGATCACTGTGAAACTTGGTACATATTATGGTTATCATCTTAAAATGAGAATAATGACAAATGTTTGCGATTCCAACGATTTCCCCGAGTTACTGTTTTCCCGCGATTTTCAAAAGAGTTATTCCCCTGTTTTACTTAAAACTGGATGCAATATATGGTAGAATTTTGCGAATGCAGCTACTCATGCAGTTTCGTTGAACTGATGTGAAACTTAGGACATATTATGTTCATCATCAGAAGAATGCATGTTAACCATTCATTGTGATCACACCATTTTTGAAAATGTATGCAGTTTGTTTACTCTCGATTCATCTCCATCATGGTGATAGTGGTGTGGTTCAGCAGAAGTATGGATATATTTTTTACGTGAGCATTAGTATCATAAGAAGTGTAGCAAAATGCTTTCGGATCAATTTTCCCACTGTTATTATTAAATCTAATTTTGCTATTACAACATGAGCTCCATTTGTCTTACGATGTAGCATTAGATTAGAATAAACTCTAGATATTGACCCATTCAACTTTAAAACTGTTTTGCACTTTAACCGAGAATAAATCAATTATTACCTGTATAATTAAATCAATTATTACCTGTATAATCCTAATTTTCTTTGTTACAGACTACTTGAGAGTGTAACTATACATAACCTGTATAATTAAATCAATTATTACCTGTATAATTAAATCAATTATTACCTGTATAATTAAATCAATTATTACCTGTATAATTAAATCAATTATTACCTGTATAATTTAATCAATTATTACCCGTATAATTAAATCAATTATTACCTGTATAATTAAATCAATTATTACCTGTATAATTAAATCAATTATTACCTGTATAACTAAATCAATTATTACCTGTATAATTAAATCAATTATTACCTGTATAATTAAATCAATCATTACCTGTATAATTAAATCAATTATTACCTGTATAATTAAATCAATCATTACCTGTATAATTAAATCAATTATTACCTGTATAATTAAATCAATTATTACCTGTATAATTAAATCAATTATTACCTGTATAATTAAATCAATTATTACCTGTATAATTAAATCAATTATTACCTGTATAATTAAATCAATTATTACCTGTATAATCCTAATTTTCTTTGTTTACAGACTACTTGAGAGTGTAACTATACATTACCTGTTCAAGGAATAGACCTAAACTTCATACAAATCGACACATGTTATATGCCAAACAAATAACAGCACATGTTATATGCCAAACAAATAACAGCACATGCAATTCGTACAACTGTTAAACTCAGTAGAACATAAGACAATCATAGAGCAGCACAATTCATCATATCGATTGATATTCACTGCAAGCTATCATCAGTACCTGAACATGTCTTCGTAAATGACTTTGATAAAGCTTATATTGATCTCTCAGGTTGCAGAGTTATATTGGATTACTATGATTAAATATAGCTCTATTTAAATCCTGTATAACTGTTTTTAACGCACAAACACGTCAAGCAACAACATAAGTCTCGAGCAAAGTGCACTATTTGAGATTTCCTACCAATATCAGTTAGGGTTACAAAATTTGTCTGTAATGAGGGTTCTGATGTAAATGCTATATATAGCATTGAATTGTGCCATGAAATGTTAGTATTATAGTAAATAATAAGAAAAGCCTACTTACGTTGAGGCTTAACGATAATGTTATGGGTCACTGCGTGCTCAGAGGAGGCATATATTAGGTATTCCCTCAGACACACACACACACACACACACATATATATATATATATATATATATATATATATATATATATATATATATTGAGGAACATTTGTTCACCCTGCCACAACACAATTAGACCACAGTCATTAATCAGAATTAATGCAACATGCTGTAAACGAAATCAAAACAAAACAAACCTGCGTACTTCTGATGGATGTAATTTTAGTACCCTGCACATCCGTTGCATTAAATAAATATCCGGCAATGCGGTTTTCTTGAATTTCTTGGGCTACCTTTCATGGTGATTACTTTGGTTTGATGTAAGCAGAATGAAACTTCAGGCTGTACACCATTACTTGATTGCTGTTTGATCTATTGCTAGTTGAAAGGGATATTTAGTCCGTGCCCATTGAACGCTTTGTCAAAGAAAAGAACAAAAACTTATGAAGAGATCATATTAATATTTTTTCATTTGGTTGTAGAAATCTCTCTGGCTTCATAACTATAGAAGGTTAATACACGTCTCAGGTTTCCCATCCCAACCAGAAGGAGATATTAATTTCACTTATTATTTCATTTATTATTAAAATACTGTCAGTTCCATAAGGAGAAGGTATTTTTAATTAACTCAGTTATTTAATTATCATTGCTCAAGTAACATAAAAACAAATCTAAAAATAGACACTTTAAATTTGTATTAGCTCATGTCAGTTTCCTTCTTATATTCAATCTACTACATTTCCAACACAAGTTAATAAATATTAAATGAAAGAAAGGGTGATTATAAGAGCAAATCTGGCTGTGGTTGTCTTCCGATGAAAAGATTTAGTCAACATCTCTCTATGAGGTCCAATATTCCATTATATGGCTATATATTACGTAAAAGAAACTCATGGCGTTCACAATTTGATTCTGCATCATGTTTGAGACCGTCTGCCATAATAAATTCACTCCCATTTCTTACTTTCCTTCTAGTCTTATGACGCCGACCTACGAAAGCAATACAAAGCAGTAATAGGATGGCTGAGAGTGAGAGAGAGAGAGAGTGAGAGAGTGCTCATTTTGCAGTATATCTTTAATGTAAGACGCGGTAAATTTGTGCTATACTCTTGAATCTAGTGGTTTTTATCTCGGATAGTCCGGTTACAGGTGTAATGAATATATTGCGTGTCACGACATAAAACAAGTCACTGAAATTCTTTTCTTGCTTTCTTGACGTCTGGACGTCATTCTGGCAAGAATGATAATTACTAGCTATAGCTGCATGAACTCAAATCGAACTCAGTCTGCTTGTGATCTATTCATATAAGAAGATATCTTAGAGTAAAAAATTGATCTTTTCCCTCAACGAGATAAATGGTTATTGTGTTATTGTGTCAGAACACATTCAGTGAAATCATGCGTGCCAACACAAGCTTCGCTCTACATTCACTTTCATATATATATATATATATATATATATATATATATATATATATATATATATATATATATATATATATATATATATATATATATATATATAAGAACCCGTGCCGCGAGTAATGGCCCCTATTGAACCCACACGTCCAAGTCCTCATCCTCAAAATTAATGGAACAAGTCATGTTATTGAATCGAGGTGCATAAAAACTCAATCGCTAAGCAGGCTAGGAGTGCCGTTACTGCCGGCACGGGTTCGAATCCTGATTGGAACAATTTATAACTATCTATCCTATTTAATTATATTAGTAGTATTCATACATAATCTTCATGTCATTGACATAGTAATGGTCACCAAGATGGTACCCTCACACGCCAACATAATTGTATAGAGAGATTACAGCAAAATCTTCTGAAAGAAGCACCCCACAAACCACTTAGCTAGTGTGTATTCTCTGATGATACGGAGAGCAAATGTGAAGGAATACATGTGCAATTCTGACAATTCCTTGAATTTGCTAACAATTTCCATTCCACCATCAAATTCATGTTGGAGTCATCAGAAAAGTACAATATCTGCCTTGAAAAAAGGATCGAAATTACAATATGGAAATATAAAAAGCTAACCTCTGTTGAAAACCGACAGATCCCTATCAGTGTATCTTAACTACGATCTGTCATCTTCAGCATGTAATAAAAAGGCATACGTTCGGCCTAAGGGTTCGCATAAAGCGTATCTACTCAAACGAGTGGACAATCAACAACAGATATGGGGAACTCCAAAAGGGAACTTAAAAAGAATGGGATACCAGAACAAAAGTAACGATTCGGCTATAGAAAAAGCTGAGGCCATTTACCGAAGCAATTTCCTCACATACAAGGTAAGACTGCCAACAACCGTATCAATTTAGTAACAGTATACAACCCAGATGCCCCAAACATAGTGCAAATTATCTGGAGATTGACTTCTCTTCACACCTAAAAGAGGTCATCAAAAAACCACCTATAGTTGATTAAAAGACCATCTTGTCCATGCCCAATTGAACTCAAACCATAACGTAAACGAAGGAGCAAACAAATGTAAAGACAGATGGATAATTGGTTCAATTTTGGTCAAAATGTAGTACTGTGAATGGAATTCTCTGGATTAAATGCGTCCGATAATCGTAGGTTTGATTGTGTATGTATCAGTAATATTAACGTTTTGTAGATTATTTGACATGTTTAAGACCAGAAACAGTAAATACTTAAATTCACGACAAAACTGTACATGTAAAATCGAACAAGCACGTAGTTGAAGATAGATACATGTACATTGTTATAAGTAAAAAGCAAATTGGGGATACGTTAGTATAGTCCTGATAATCCTCGTCAGAATATTGTATGTTTTAACATATATATATATATATATATATAAATATATATATATATATATATATATATATATATATATATATGTATATATATATTGTGTGTGTGTGTGTGCTCTTTGATATAAGAAACATGTGCTCGTCAAGTTAATTGTATTAAGTTTAGTTATCATTGATTAAAGAAGCACAATGGATAAGTCTGGACACTTATTGTTAAAAATACTAACATTGTTTTCTGACGACATTGATTACCTTTTACAGTCAAAGACAATTATGTTTATCAGTGTTAAGAATGACTTGCTTGATCCTACAATTTCGAGTAATTACTTGAGACAAGATTTCATCGCAGCAGCAAAAATTATGTTTAATTGATCCTTTACACAGGTATGTCATCCGAAAAACTCTAAATGCATTTTTAGAAAGATTTTTACTCATATCCTGGCCATGTTGCGGATACATTGCCAAAAATAAAAGCGTTTATACAATTTCCTTAAATCTTACAAGTATTGCATCACAATGAATGCAATATATCTTTAAGTAATAAAAAACAACATTTATGACATAGCCGCGGTCTAGTTGAATGCTTTCAAGGGCGTTAATCATCCATATCATCAAAGGTATATGACATTTATATTTGTAATTATATTGCCCATTTTTAAAAAAAAGATTTATAACACTGATATAAGGCCGTACAGCGTTCCGAGAGGTGATGTATGTGGGAAACATTTCTCTTCAAGGCTATGCTAATCCAATCAATTTTTCAACTTGAAGGATATCCGAAAGGTTCATATTTTTTTGCCGTTACAGTAATTCAAAAAGAGGAACTCATCATGCAGAGTGGCTGTTTGATAAGGTAGAAAAGGTGTACTTTCCATTCGAATAATGACAAAACAAAGCCTGTTGATTTTGTGTGTGTATGTGTGTGTGTGTGTGTGTGTGTGTGTCTGTAAGAAATCATCTTCAACCACTCTATATGCACATTGACTACTAGGGTAAGAATCTTCCTAGCCAAAACCATAGTATGTCTAAGACCGATTGAATCGAAGTAAATATATTTATGCTGTTCCAATGTTCCAAAGTTAATCTCCCTAACGCGACATGGTTCGGAACACGCTCCTCAGCCCTTGTGTTTTATGTCGTTTTGATTCAATGCACGCGCGAAAACTGGAATTGTAATTGTGTTTGGTTACGTTTGCCTTAATTTCGAAAAGAAAATGTTGATGCCGCTACGACTGCAAATTATATAGGATTATAGGTACTGTGTCCTTAGACTTGAACATGAAACGAATATGAACATGAGAGAACATTTGATGTTGTTGCCCAGCTGATAAAACACAGATGAAGATATAGATAGTTGGCATAAGTATTTTTGTTGTCGCACATATCTAACACGGATATATATATATATATATATATATATATATATATATATATATATATATATATATATATATATATATGTATGTAACAGGAACGAGGGCTTTCATGAACAGAATGCATTGTGAATAAATATACAAATGATATTTATTTAAGACTGCTGATCAACTTCTTTATTACTACAAAGAATAAATTCATAATTCTATCAGAATTTTAAATAATTCTCACCATTGTATCTTTATTCATTTTACATCCAGTTTTTAGTGTTTTAGCGTTTTGCGTGTGTCAGTGTGTTTTCTCTAGACGGTGAAAATGTCTGAGATTGATTCCCAAATTATTCATGCAAAGATAGATTGGAAGATATAACTTCTTCTTGGCTCTATATCCGATATGGAATGAATATCTTAGGGTTGTAAATAGATTGTCTAAGCATTCATTACATATGTCAAAATATGTCTAAATAGATTGTCTAAGCATTCATTACATATGTCAAAATATGTCTAAATAGATTGTCTAAGCATCCATTGTGCATGTCAAAAGATATGTCTAAACAGATTGTCTTAGCATCCATTATATATATATATATATATATATATATATATATATATATATATATATATATATATATGTCAAGGGCTGTCACCTTAGCCAGTAGCGATTCTCTATTGTCCTTTAACTTGTTTTATATCACCACTAATATCATTACTTTTCTTGAATATCAGGTGGTGTAATGTTACAAATACAAAGCAGTACTGACAAAATCATCAATTAAGTGTTCAGAAAAAATATTTGGTAAGATATTGTGAGATATATTGATGCGTAATCGTAGTTTCCCGATGGTACCGTGACTGCAGATAACTGGTGGATTTGATTTGCATCTTTAATTTCGTCATGTGCTATTATTATTGTGCTACACGGCTTGTTTCAAATTTGAGGTATCTTTGATCTGTGTGTCCTACCGAGCTCTTATATTCATCGCAATTTGCCGTTTGTTTTTCGAATGTTGTGTCGGGATCGTGGAACTGAATGTTTCTACTGTTGCTAATGACCGTCAGTTAAAGAGATGGAGGTCGAAGTCATGAGACTCTGAATCATAAGTAACGTTGTATACAGCAATATTCGCGTTTGCTCATTTGCATACACTCTACATAACTTATCTGATTAAGCAGTTACATTTTATATTAAGTCAAAAACATATAATGTTTATATAGTACACAATTTTACGGTATATCAGTGTATCGGGCACGTGCTGGATATATATATATATATATATATATATATATATATATATATATATATATATATATATATATATATATATATATATATATAACTTGTAACGTTTTCGCAACCATTTTAAAAGTAGATTTTCGTTTCGTTTCAAGCGACTATCGTACAGTTCCCGTTTCGTACCGTCCATTAATCATCTCCCGCCAGACTCATTATTTATTATTATTATTATTATTATTATTATTATTATTAGTTATTATTATTTATATAAAACTTGGCCCGTTATAGCAAATGAGTTTGACACCTCTGGTTTAAAGATAGTTTTTCAGCATCTCACCACCTGCAGTTATTGAAATTCGGGTTTCTGCTTTAATTAGAGTTAAACAAAGTTAATAGATTATTTGCAAATTCTATTAAAAAATGAGTATTAGTTTTAAACATGTAAAACAACCGTTCACATACTTTCTATGTTACCGGATCGTACCGTTCTAAAGGTCTTTTTTCTTAATCGTAATCTCGTCTTCGTACCGATTCCAACTGTATTTGTACCGCACCGTTTCCAGTGTTGCAAAAGACGTTATAAGTAATGTAACGATAAATCTAATCTGACCAAATACAAACAAAAATGAAAAATATAAAAAATGTGTTGATTATATTAAAATCACTGACCTGCGCTGAAAAGCATTATACGCGCTATTTCTAAGATCCCCTCTTTCTCTCTCTCTCTCTGTCTCTCTGTCTCTGTCTCTCTCAATCTCTCTCTCTCCTGTCTTCCTAGCATCTATTTTCCAATACATTTATCTCAGTATCTCAAAGGTAAATTAGTTCTTTGTGCTATCAGTTTAGACAAACAATGACACATTTATAAGTGCATTATCAGCAACTCTTAGCGAGATTGTCAATTGTCAGAATTTGTTTCCATATACGTTTGAAATTTTTCTTAACTGTAATTCCGATCGATGTAGTCGCAAAACAGGAAAAACATCTGCAGTTGGAATAAATTATATTCACGCCGGCATATTCCCTTGTTCCCAGTCATGAAATAACTCATTCATGGATTAAAAGTAGTTTAATAGTTTTCTTTTTTATGATTGATGCAAAAAAAAAAAAAAAACCCTGCGCGTAGAAAATTGTTTTGGTAAGGCTGTCGACCCCAGGGTCTCTGTATTACGTATACAGTCACACACAATAACCTCAGCCAAGAAGGAATTTCAGAAGAATGTTCCTGCTATGACGGGCCAGGTTTTATATAAATAATAATAACTAATAATAATAATAATCATAATAATAATAATAATGCTCTAATGCAGTAATGAAATTATTGTCTGATACAGAAAACATATCAGGCACCATACCATGTATGAATGGTAATATCAGTTCAGTTCAATCGATTTATTCTGACTTAAAAATAAAATATCCAACCAGCATAGCACCAATTACCCGTTTTAAGCTTCAACGGCATGGAGCTCTACACTAAGCCTAAGATGACAACATGCACATGAGTCAACTTTCCTACATTTTCTTCATACATCAAAACTTCAAAACCATTCTTTAAGTAATTTTCATAACTATTTAAATATACATAGGCTGAACAACTTTTAAACTTGTGCTAAATTTAATTGAAATATAAGCAGCCAAGAGCTTTTGAAGCAAATACGAATGAATTTTTAGGATTCCGCGGCATTAATTCATCTTTCTATAAATAAACAAACAATATATATTTAAAATTGTAATAATACTCATTTAAAATTGCAACAATATGCATTTTAATGTAACAATCTGCATTTTAATTGTAAATAAAGTTCAAAATGTAATTATGCCAACCTGCCTATGAAAGAAATCGTGGGTAAATAAATCTAGGCTTCATTTTTGAACAAGGATATCATTTCGTTGAAATACTTCTCTATTTGTATTCTGAAATAATATTTTTTCATTATTTTATTTTGTCAAATTTTTGGTAGCTATAATATTTTGCGATGGTAAGCAAAATGCCCTTAAAAGGAATCCATATAATTTTCTTCCTCTGCAGTTACAAATGACCTATAAGTCTTCTTTTAAACGTTCTTCTTGTTGTTTCTAGTCTCGCCACCTTGTAGCGACGTTTTAATAATTGACAGGACTTTCCTGAGTACTTGCAGACTATAAGTATATACAATACTGATAGATGAGTTATATCAAATATGAAGTCAAGCCATGCTATCGCGAAGAAAGCATTGTCCCCGAAGGTACACCGTGAATATACGACGCATTACCGTCTATACTAGCGTATAATGCGGATCCAAATGCAAACAACATAGACCCTGATCTGCCGTCGCATAATGCGCCGGCAGATCAGGGTCTAAGTTGTTTGTTCTACTGACTAGTCCTCACAAACTGCATATACCAAGATCTGCCGGCGCATTATGCGCCGGCAGATCTGGGTCTATGAAGTTTGCAGTTCGTATTAGGATATACGCGAGTATACACGGTAATAATATACAAACAGGTCAAAGAATTGCGTTACAATGTGTCAGAACATATCAGTCTTTACTGCTTAACGTGGACTTATTTTCTTTTCCTATATTTTTGCGATATAAGTTATTGCATACAAAATGGAAGATTTAGCTCCGCCGAATTAAATTAAGTCTATCTGATAACACAGGTAGACTTCATTATATAAGGTTATTAATGCGTTCTCAGGAGGTTGATGGCGATGATGAAGGAGGTAAAGAAGCTGAAGAAGGGAGTTAAGAGTTGATATGTAGCATGTATGCTGACATTATATGCGGGAAATAAGTTTGTTGCATTTAAAATGTGTTAAATGTTGTTTCACTGGACATCTAAACCCTAAAATTTGCAACCCAGAGAAACAACATAATAAATTACATGTGCCTGTTAAGCGCTTTTGCATAGCAATTCACCGCAAAAAAAAAATAACAAAACAAAATCTTTTTTGATTAATTGACAAATTACCGGCTACCGCAGAAATATGCCGGTTAACCGTTTTTAAATCTGTATTTTGAACAAACCTCCCAAAACAGACGCTCACCGCTATCTGTGAAAAGCTATCTTGCAACCAATCTGAATGCATTGTATAGGTAGTGTTTTAAAGAATTAGGACCGGCATTACAAAATGGATAATATGTAGATTTCCTCAATTCAAATATATATATATATATATATATATATATATATATATATATATATATATATATATATAATCATACAGGTTAGATAATATTTACTGAGATTCGAACGCGGATCCGTGGGTTACATCGCATACATCGTCTTGCCTGTATGCACCAACCCCTATACCATCTCGACCATGCACACATCACCAAAAATGATGCTACATAGTCGGTGGTATAGATATTCGTGCGTAGCATACATACAAGCATGGGGTTGGTGGTTCTCTCTCTCTCTCTCTCTCTCTCTCTCTCTCTATATATATATATATATATATATATATATATATATATATATATATATATATATACAGAGAGAGAGAGAGAGAGAGATGTGTGTGCAGAAAGTATGGGTATCTTTTATTAAATCAATGTTAAAGCTAACTTGGTCAACCTCGCTATTCCTTTCACCTCAGGGTTAAACAGACCACTGGCAAATGTATTTGCATATCAAAGGGGATTGAGTGATGATTCTTCATTGAAGTGTCCGGTTCCCTTAGGACGTTAGTCCCAGGGTTAATTAACGCGTTGGATTTAATATACAGTTGGATCAAACAATAATCATATCAAATAGTTTCCACCTGAATGTGCCCCAGGGAAAAGGCCTAACGTCTAGGTTTGAATTGTTTTGTGCTATGAGAATTACAGACTTTTTATCCTGTTGACTTGACACATACGATTTTCGTCTAAGGTAATTGTAATTTACTGCAAATACGTATATCATCGATTGCACCTTTCACCTTCTGTTACTAAGATAAAATAAATGTGGTAATTTGAAACAAATCAGTGAACATTTTTATTTCATGTTTATTCTTTTATATCAATTTTGATTGATTGATTTATCAGAGAGACCGAATTTTAGCTACTGCGATATACTGCTTAATTATTCGTTGACATGACTTCAATCACTCTCCAGTGCTTTCTGACTCCAGCGAATGCATGAATGAATTGAATTATTTATTCTTTCCTTGAGTCATTGATTTTCTCTTCGTTCTTTCCTTCACTGAGTCTTAGTTTATTGATTGATTGATTTATCCATCTATGCACATATTAATTCATCTTTACCATTTAATGTAAAGAATATCAAATAAGGTTGGATATGATTTCAATAAGGTTCAATATGATTTCAATAAGGTTCAATATGATTTCAATAAGGTTCGATATGATTTCAATAAAGTTCGATATGATTTCAATAAGGTTCGATATGATTTCAATAAGGTTCGATATGAATTCAATAAGGTTCGATATGAATTCAATAAGGTTCGATATGAATTCAGTCTTTTCGATATCCATTTCTGCAATTCATGTAACAAGTTAAGTGACTGCCTTAAGTCTTTACCCTTTCCAAGCTACCGGTTCATCACTATTCAAAAGCTACGAATTTTTTAGTGGTTAATCGCTATTTAAAAGCGGCGAATTTGTTAGTGGTTAATTGCTATTTAAAAGCAGTGCATTTTTAGTGGTTAATCGCTATTTAAAAGCGGCGAAGTTTTTAGTGGTTAATTGCTATTTAAAAGCAGTGAATTTTAAGTGGTTAATCACTATTTAAAAGCGGCGAATTTTTTGTGGTTAATTGCTATTTAAAAGCAGTGAATTTTTAGTGGTTAATCGCTATTTAAAAGCGGCGACTTTTTTAGTAGTTAATTGCTATTTAAAAGCAGTGAATTTTAAGTGGTTAATCGCTATTGAAAAACGGCGAATTTTGTTGTGGTTAATTGCTATTTAAAAGCTGTGAATTTTTAGTGGTCAATCGCTATTTAAATGCAGTGAAATTTTAGTGGTTAATTGCTGTTTAAATGCAGTGAATTTTTAGTGGTTAACCGCTATTTAAATGCAGTGAATTTTCAATGGTTAATTGCTATTTAAAAGCAGTGAAGTTTTAGTGGTTAATTGCTATTTAAATGCAGTGAATGTTTAGTGGTTAATTACTATTTAAAAGCTAGATAGGAAGGTAGGTAATTAGATAGACAGAAAGCAAACACAAAATAAGAATATAAGAGAGAGAGAGAGAGAGATTTTTTATTCATTCCAATAGCCCAAACAGAATGTATGGATACATTTTTCATTCATTCCAATAGCCCAAACAGACTATGTGGATACATTTTTTATTCACTCTAATAGCACAAACATACTATGTGGATACATTTTGTATTAATTCCAATAGCCCAAACAGACTGTGTGAATACATTTTGCATTCATTCCAATAGCCCAAACAGACTGTGGATACATTTTGTATTCATTCTAATAGCCCAAACAGACTGTGTGGATACATTTTGTATTCATTCCAATAGCCCAAACAGACTGTGTGGATACATTTTGTATTCATTCCAATAGCCCAAACAGACTGCGTGGATACATTTTGTATTCATTCCAATAGCCCAAACAGACTGTGTGGATATATTTTTTTCAATTAATTGAATTGAAGATAGATAAATGATAGATTAAAGTATCGGGTATGTTACTGGATCGATTATACGTGTTACATATTATTTAATTGTGTGTTGTAAAACAATAGTCATACATTTTAAAATTCAGTCAAAGTTTGTTTTGTATTGAAAAATAGAGACAATTACATTGTTGGTGTTCATACTAATGGCCAACTCGATGTTAAAGCATTGCATTCTGAAGTCATAAAAGGTGAGGAAGTGCAAAAGATGACGCTTCATAAGGATAAACTACAATCCGATTTACTGTTGAAGAAAACACAAAATCTGACAGTTGATTGACGCTGGGCTTAAGGAACACTTTATTTCATGACTGAATACATAAACTTTTATTTTTATGTAGAAAAGGATCTTTTCCGAATCTTATGATAAAATATTCTAAAAAAAAATAAAAAATGAACGAAACCTTTTACGAGGAATATTTGAAAATTCTGAATATTTTCCTATAACTATCTTGTTTTTTTGAACCTGTCAAAAATTTAATGCCGCTGGATAAACAAATTAACGTTCTATGAAATGATCTGCAGATACACGTACAGCACTCCGGATACCTGCAGATATATGCTTCTAACGTAACATAGGTAAATTACAGGAACATAACAAATGTCGCAGAAAGAGAACAATACTGCTGCTGTGAAAAAAATCATACTGTAATCTCCGGGAGCTCTTAGAGTATTCTCAAGCTGATATCAACACCAACTTGAATAAAGTCTGCGGATGCAATTCTCTGTCACATCCTACAATTCTGCGGTGCTTTCATCGTTTTAAGGATCGTCGCGAATTCATAGAAGACGACCCACCTTCCCTTCCACCCTCCGCGATTGTTGGTCGGGAAGTGGCTGCTGTGAAAGTGCAATTGATGAAGATACTCTATACACAGTGAAATATATTTCTATTATCACAGGTATTCATTTGTCAGTTTTATTAATATATTGTAGAAAGATTTGAAGCTCAGAAATGCTTGTGCAAGATGGGTCCCGCATTTATTGACGGTTGATCAAAACAGACCCAGGTTGAAATCGCCAGATATGAAGAGAGTGACAAGAGACGTTTGAATGAGATTGTCACAGACGATGAAACAAGGTTTTACTTTTTTAACCCGATTCAAGAAACAAGAAAGTTTGGATCAAAGAAAACGAGCCGAGACAACAAATGGCTCGACATAGTTGAACTGTCAAGAAAGTTTTATACACAGAAGCGTTCAATGCAAAATGACAGTCATCCAGGCACCTGACTCTGCTAGTGTCACTGGACGTTCGCTTGTCTACAAAGTGTTGCCAGAAGTTGAGGAACACTACCGAACCACCCGAGGTATCAATCTACTCCATGACAACGCACCAGCGCATAAATCCGCTTTACTGGCAGACTTCCTGAAGGAGCACAGCATCCAAACTGTGCCAAATCCTTCACACAGCCTAGACTTAGTTTCAAGAGCTTTTGACTGGCTCTCTTATCAAAGATTAGCACAGAGGCAGACGATTTGAAAGCCGCTATACGGTTGGAAGTACAGTTTTCAGTGTATAAACAACGTGCCAAAAAGTGTATATAAAATGGGATTTACTAATTGGATAATCAGAATGAGATAGCGTGTAGAGGTGCACGGGGAGTACTTCGAGGGGATGCACTGACGTACTGTTCACTGATAAGGAACTTTGTGGTACAGGACTATTATTCAAAAGTATGTAAATACCCCTTGTGATTAACAAATTAATATATTAGTTGATGAAAGAGACAACCTTCCCGTCATATTTGTAAGTACCAAATAGAGTTTTATGAATCGCACATAGCACCATAGGGCCATATTATATCAATTCTTTATCCACTATGGCTACATACTCTGCGGTAAATTTTGTAAAGTTTCTTTCCACATTTTGTCGTGACATTGTATTGTGACTTTTTCCAATATTTGCAAACTCGTGGCTATACATGATGTGTTATGATCTTCTCACGGGGAAGGATTGAAAGCTTTGTGTTTAAGAATATATTTTGAATACAACTAACTGTTTAGACAATAAAAGCTATAAAAGTATATTTATGAACACGTATTGGGCATGTTTCGAAATTAATATTGCCAAAGTTTTGTCATAATAAAAAGAGGAAGTAGATGTAAAACGAACTGTTATTTTTGTACGAGCCCCTAGGTTTTGTGCATACTTTTGCAGTACCTATCGGCTGATCCAAAACGATATTTACCCAACCGACCGTTACCCCCATATGTCGGCCAAAACTCGGAGTTTGGAATGCAGTCCTGCCACTGCAAGAGGCTACAGCTCTGCATGAGGCGCAAGAAAAGGTCCGCACTTGCCAGGTTAGAAATATATATATAGCCCACGGCAGTGAGGCCCCCGACAACAAAGATCATCTCGTAATTTTGCTGTACTGGCGAGGGGTGAAAGAATTCAGAAAGCTTGGGCTCATCATGGAGCTGCAGGCTGTGGCATGTTATTTCGCTAGTCACCAGTTTGTACGCGCGCGCAGATTCTTCGACGTGTTGGTAAGCCCGTTCAGTCAGATGCTCATCTTGCTTTCTTTCATTGAGGTAATCGAGACGCTCGTTGCGCATACATTGGTACGTTGGCCTGCGCAACTTTAATTTCTTCCGTAGCCTTGTCGTGGCGAATGTGTTCCTCGTCGGATCCCTTTTTATCGATATGAGAGAAGCGAACGTTTGAGCCAGAGAAAACGAGGGCGTTAACAATTGCCCCACCGATCATCAGAGCAGCAGAGGCCATTAGGCAGCCGTGATAATAATTTCAGGAACGAAGCCTTGTCTAATTAGCATGTACTGTGTCCAAAGGTTCAGCGCTGTGATGGTAAAGGCCTTTGCTGCGTCTTCGAAGTCTAGGCCACCAAAATGTCGGCCGCTTTCATTTTCAACAAGCGTTTGGCAATCATTGTATACCCAACCACAAGACCTTCGAGTACTGCTTCATGCTAAAGGAGGTCTCCGATATCTTTGGCATACGGTAATGTAGATATTTTGCACACTACTATTCCATGTTAAAACTGTCAGGCGTGTGAATCAAAGCGGCTGCTGCCGCTCTAGGGGCTGTGAACCGCAAAATAAGGTGTTTGCAAGGCCAGCTGCCAAAGCTAAGCTGACCCAGGGAACAGAAGATCGAATCGTGCTATCTTGCACTCGTACACCCATCGCTGCATGTACTGGAGCGAGTGTCGGCTTTTTTTCTCAGCCGACGTTTTTTTTTTTCATTATCTCAGCAAGTCTTTTACCAGAAGCAACTTCACCTGGGATTTTAATCTTAGTGCTGCCACTCTAGGGGAGCTGAGTGGCGGAATAAGGCATAGCCAAATGTTAGCTGCTAGGCCGACCCAGGCAACATAAGATAAATTCGTGCTATCTTGAACTCGTGCAGCCATCGCTGCATCTACTGTAGCGGCGTGAGTGTCGGCTCTTTTCTTGGCCCGGCGTTGTTTCATTATCGTAGCAAGTCTTTTACAAGAAGCAACACTACCTGGGCTTTTAACCTAAGTGTATTGTACCACTTCCTGAGATGGTAGCGCTATCGATTCCAACTTCGAAACCACTTACGGTTCCGTATTCAGTTCCGCTGTCGCACTCATCGTTTGTTATTTTTTGAAACTGCTTTTTTCAACATATCTGTATGTTAGAGGTGGCTGCCGATGCTCGTCAAAGAGGTCCGGATGAGCGGATCGTCCACGCTGCGTTCGCAAATAATTGGCCCCGAGGCAAAAATGTCCAGCTGGAAGGTTGTTGTTAGCACTGCCAACACCTCCTTAAAGACTGCATATTTAAAGGCCGATATAATCACGTCAGTTGGTGGGGTTACGGCATTAAATACGTCCGTTTTAATCGGTGGGATTTAGCGCAAAACTTTCAAAACATTGGCGGTTTTTACAATCACCAACGACAACGACACTATCACCGTCCCGTGCGCCGGATTTTACTTCATTAACCTAGACGGGAGACGCAGTGATGAAACGTAGGCATCGCTTGCAATCCGTGTAAACAGATCATTAATGGTACATGGTAGCAGTATTGCCGTTCCGACTAAAGTCTCACACGAAAGGCTTACAACTAGCTTTGCATCTACGTTTGTCGCTTAAGTCACCACTAGGTGCGAGGGCGACAACATCGACGCACAGCTGACGGGATTTTCAGCCACTCCAACTATGTTTGGCTTTCACAGTTATAATTTATGTAGCTTCAAACATGGGAGAGCAAATTGGGATGATACGATGATGCATTAGCAAATGAAGCAAATGGACATCGAGCACTGGGGTACGTAGAACACCCGAAGCCAACTCGCAGCTATCTGAGGTAATTGCACTTTCGCTGCTGCGGGGGGGGGGGGGGGGGACGCGAACTAAACTTTTTTCACGCCGGTAACATTTCCTTCGGGGCATCTATCACTCGCCTCACCAGACTTAAAACCCGTGTGATCTTCAAAAAAGATAAACTCTATCGCGTCACAGTAGTCGGCCCCAAAAAAGAAGCAATCGCTGAAACAGACAAAATTCAGGCTGGTTGTGACTCTTGGCGAGCGTACTGACGGACCTGCTGAAGACTTTGTTATTTCCAGATCTAACGATATCGAGAAAACTGACATATTATTTAACCTTATTGCAGTCGTGGCAGAACACCATGACACAAGTTAGAAGTGCGTGTTCGCGTAGGAGTTAACTCCCTGCCACCCCGCCTCCCAATCAATTAAACTTTCATTGCGCGTTCCTTATAGAGGAACTTGTATGTCCCTATATCCAAAGCTCTAAGACCTGCAAGATGTTAGCCTGAAAAAGATCAGCGAGGCTGAATCTCTGTACAAACAGTACAGGTGTGCTGCCAACGCGGTGGATTGCTTTGACACCACACTGACGGCTGTTTCTGTGGGCACTGGCGTGGCGAGGATTGCCATATTGTTAACAATCATTGCCGCCACAATCGCGGTTGCCCTTAAGGTTGCAATTGTGGGTTGCGGGCTGGATTCTATGGCTGGGAATTTTTGTATCGGCAGAAGCTAAACTTGATACTTTTGCAAATAAACCTATCTACGGCACTTCATGACAACGCCATTTCCGAGGAGGAGTTTAACGTTATCCTTCATGAAGTCGACAAATATACTGCCATGATGAACAAAATACGGTTGTAGTTGTCGAAGTGGCAAAAAGCGAATTTTTAGCCCGCTGAACCGGTCACATCATTGGACATTTAAAAATTTGGATAGTTGTTCTCGATGGTTTTTCTGGAAAATGTATGAATCATAGATCATGTTCCTGAGGCTGGTTTTAGAAGCGCACACGAGGTACCTGGAACTTAGGTGCAAGAAAAAACTCAATATCATGAGATTTCACAAGGTATACTTAAAAGGCTTGAAATCAATGCAAAGTCTGTATGTAAAAAAGAAGGAAACACAAGAATTATTGCAAAAGTATGGATCTTGATTAGGATTTTTACAAAAGATAGATGAAATATAACTACAAACTTGGCATTGTGTTTGATTATCTTAAGTCATGTGGTTTTCTGGTCTCCAATGGAGAAGTAATTTTTGGAGAAATACTCCAAATATCTAAACAAAAATTATGAAAATATCACAGCTTGTATGTTTAAAGTAGCATGAATCTATAATCCATCAATTATTAGATGCTATGGGATCCTATCGAGAAATTGTTTTTTCGGTATTCATAGGCAGATTGATCTTCCTTTCACTGTGGCCCGAAAAGGCCATGAATAGTAGGACAAGGGGAAGGCTATAATTGTAGCTAGTAGGACAAGGGGAAGGCTATAATTGTAGCTTGTGTTATAGATGATTCTACCAGTGTAGAAAATGTTCAAAGCAAAATTTATTTTGCAAATGTTGTCTACGAAATAGATGTTATAAGCCTAGACAATCAACAGTCCTTTTTGGATTCTATAGTATTTAAATCCAGAAAAGAAGATATGGTTTACCGTGTAAATGTGCAACTCTTACAAAGAATATGACAGGAAGCAGACATCAAACTTCTACAACAGACGACGTTAATGCTACAGTCGGGGGCTTACATTATATACAAAGTACTTGCGTTTTTACTCTTTTGCACTATCCAACATTGTGCACAAACACATTGACCGTCTCTGAGACTTACAAATTTGCGTACCCATGGCGGCTTTCAAATCATCTGATCCTCATTGAATAGTTGATAACGGGATTCAGCCAAATATCACTTGGAGCTACATCAGGAGAGAATGAACGATGTGACAAAGTTTGGACGCTGTGGTACTTCAAGGTGGATTTATGCGCCGGTGTGTTGTCATGGAGCAGATATATACCTAGGGTACTGGTGCATGGACGGGTGGTTCGGAAGTTTTCTGCAACTTTTGGTACATGTTTGGAAGCATACAAATGTCCAGTGACACTAGCCGAGTTAGGCACTGGTACCTGGATGACCATTTTTGTTTGCATAAAAAAAAAAAGAAATGCGTATAAAACTTTCTTTGTAGCCCGACTACGTCTTCTCGCTTTATTATTTTCTCTTCAGTCGGGTTCAAAAAAGAAAATTCATGATTCGTCACATGTGACAATCTCATTCAAATGGTTCTGGTCACCCTTTTTATATTTGGTGAGTAACTGCTTGTCGATTTCAACCCATCAAGAAATGCATGACCCATCCTGCACAAGCCTTTCGGAACATTAAATGATTAAATATATTAAAAAAGCTGACGAATTAATGTCCGGGATAATATAAATATTTTCTGCTGAGCATCGAGCATCTTCATCAATTGTCCACTTGAAAGCAGCCACTTCCAACGAACTTTCAGAACATAGATCATCTTCCATGGATTGAAGATCTTTAAAACGATGAAACCACCTCAATATTATAGCATATGACAGAATTACATCAGTAAACTTTATCCAAGTTGGCATTGATACCAGTAGTTTTTCTCTTGGAGAATGCTTAATATAATTGTCCTGTGCATCCAATGATGTTAATTACATTAGCATGTCTGTGCTTCAACAAAGATATGCCAATATGGTGCAGATAATACATTATGTGAACAAATATCTTGTGACGTTTGCTTGCATTTGAATAAAATGGAGATGCTGATATTTACCCATATTAAGGTATAATATATATATATATATATATATATATATATATATATATATATATATATATATATATATATATATAAACTATTGTTAATAAGGATATTTGCTTAAAATGAGTGAATAACGGATATATTTCATCGAGTGGATCAAAAACTCAGTATTGTCACGAGTGGCGAAGCCAAGAACGAAAATACTTAAGTTTTCCACATACGAGATGAAATATATCCGTTATTAACTTGGACAAGCAAATTTTATTTTTATTTTACGCCCAAGCGTATTGACTAGCAATATGTATAACAGACTGAATTAGCAGGTTTCTGTATCCCGCGCGATAATGTCAGCGGTTATAGTACAAGTCATACAGGTCATGTAGGCGTTCAATACCGACTATTTCAGTAATGTGTGCCATTTTTTAGAATTTGATTACACATACCTTTAAATGGCGATTATTCACTTTATGTTTATCCTCATACATCCACATTCCTTTGGAAGGTCATTATTTACACGCTCCGAGATATACATACGGCAAAATATCAATGTTAAAAGTACGTGGACATTTTTGGACGAGGTGAACCTAAAGGTGTGATACAGTACAAACCGGATTGAATGTCTTGCGCTGTGATGTCACTATGAAAGCTGCGCGTGTTGAAAACACATTCGTACAACCATGTTATATGCCATGATAGACCTGACGTCCTATTTTCGTGACGCAGTTTAGTACCTGGCCACCATTGTAAAACTCCATAGCGATCAATAATTTTCGTCTGGAAGTTGTTTGATGACATTTAAGGTGCAGAACATTCAGCAATCAGGATTGAATACACTTTTATTAAACCAAATTAGTATTAAATTTTAGAACAACAATTAATATTTAATTTAATTTGAGTAAATGCGCCTGCATGACCACATTGACATACACTTTAACAGTTTATGTTCTGCTGTGTTTTTATGTATATTTGCACAGTGGGACTAAATAAATCATTTCTTTGTACTTTCTTGGGCTTCGTATCTGTAAGAATTAGTGGAAACATATTCAAGTGAGCTCGAGGCATCACGAAGAATTAATGTTCCTAGGTCAGGTCATAAGGACCTTGACCTTTAACATTTTGTAAGGTACTTAAAGGAAAACTTAAGTTATTGCGTGAAAGATAAAAACTATCATACAGACTGACGGGCAAAACCATATCATCATACGAACTGCCATAGGCAGGTGAACAAAACTGGATATAGATGTTGATTTTTTGCTTATTCTTAGAGTTTTTAGTTGTTATGTTGTTAAAAAAAAAAAACATTTTGAATTAGTTGATTTGTTTACACCAGCATAAACGCTGTTGAATACGTTTATATCATTCAGAGTTTAGCTTGATATATATCCTTAGCATGTGACCTTGACCTATATGAGAAAAAATTGCAATATTTTTATTTTATTTTTTTTTATAAAACATTTCTCGTTATCTTAGATTTGATATTATATATGTCGCCAACTTTCCTCACAAAATCCCAACAGAAGGTAAATACATGAGATCTGGCCCTAGGCTATCATTTAAAAAAAAACATTTCCAAAACATAAATAGGATGTATATTAATGAATTGTTGCATCGATTTTTAGGTGCGTGAATGAAATATAGCAATGTGTACCGGTTATTTATATCATGACTATATTCATGCCACGACCTAAACACCCGCTCAAATTATGACCCTGGACGTTATCAAAGACATTGCTTTTAAAACTTTGCGGTGTGTCTTAAATGCAGCATTGTGCAATTGTCCATGCTGTCTCAGGTGCAGGAGGATCCAGCGATGATTATATTGTCAGTTGTCTCAACGGCAACCATAATTTGTTATGCTCTGTCTCTGGTAGTAACACTAACCTCATTATGTTTCTATCTACTCTCACCACTGCAACCAGCCCTTATTTTTTAACATCAAGAGAGGCTAAAAATCAAATTTTAAGAGGACGCCGCACTTACCGCATACTTGTTTTCGAAATTGTTCCTAATGATTTAGAATTATGTGGCTGGATCTCGTAGACAATAGGTATGCATGTACAATGGCTCCTAAGCACAAAAATGGCTACATATAAAGTTCTAAAAATGTAAAAAGATAGAATTGTGCAAACCCTTAGTATAAAACAGCAACAAAAAGTGCTCGTAAAGGGATATTAGGAGTGTTTCCTATAACACAAAACAAACAAACATAAAACTTGTAACCCATGCAGGCCTTCAGAGATGGTTGCTACAGCTAGAACTAGTGGAAAATATATAGAAGGTAGTAGATTGAAAGTGTAATTAATATTCTACACCAATGGTCAGAACAATCCATACAGGAAAACGTACTTGCAATGGATGTTGACATCCCTTCACTGAGTGATGCGTTTGTTTCAAATCTCTTCAAATCTAACTCTGAAAAAGAAATCACCAGAAGCTTGTTGACAAATTACGCCATCGGATCGACAGCTAAATAATCAAGTTTGTATGCGGTCCACATTACTGAAAAAAACTTGCGAGATGTTCTGTAGGACTCTATTTCATGTACACAACGCCACGTGAAGGAGGATCAAATAAGTTCTTATAATATGTTCCATATCTTTGAAATAAATGATGCAAAATAGAACTTTGTAAAACATGTATTAAAACTTGTTGGTTTCGCATCAAAGAACAATAGCTTGCTCATTTCAGATTGTTTGTGGTACTGTTGTGACGAACTACATGCACATTAGATGTAACAGGTAAATGATGCTGATCTTGAAACATTTATATCCAACCTAGATTACCCTCTGTGTGGAATTTTAATTGAAACAATCTGAATTAAGATGGTGTAAGTTTGCCAGAGATACACTCATATAGGAATACTTCTCCCAAATTTAGAAAACTGCGTTTCATTCCCAGAAGTTATTTCGGTTGCTGTGTAGGATATGAACTATTGATTCAGGCCACGTCACTAGATCTTGCTGCACCTGCAGTGATTTTTTTATGTCAGTAAAATTCGTATGCAAGATGTAATTAAAAAGCATCAGACGTAGTGGTTTTGTTGGAAATGCCCAAGATACTGAACTGATTAGGTATAATAGGTATAAAGTCATATAGGCGTTTCAAAAGGTGAAGAATATGTTTCGTTGATGATGCATCAAAAAGGAGACCTAATCATATCAGAATATGCACATACCTTGTCTTTTTAAAAAAACAATAAGTTTATATATATATATATATATATATATATATATATATATATATATATATATATTCCAAGTCAAAGCTCGCTTTTGCTTCCTGTGTATGTGCTTGACTTTAGTACGGTTCTGTTGACGTGAATTTTAAATATGTAGAAAGAGCAATGTATAATTTAGTTTTCTTCAAATGTATTTATGGAATATAATGGACTTGAGACTGAAACATTTTTGCTCGTCTTTTAGCCGGAATATTGTGTATTCCTATCGCATGTATTCTTTGTGACAGGGATACATTTTAATATTTGTGTCTGTCAAATGCGTATGATTATCAAGTCCCTATCAGTCTTCCTGGCATGCACTGAGTATCCAAAATTTCAAAGTCACAGCGACACAACATGAAAATGCATTTCAATAGCTAATGACTTTGCAGGAACAAGACATTTATTTCTCTTAATCAGTATAGTGTGGTGGAAACCAAATAAAAATGCATCCATAGCCACACACGTCGGATGCAGAGTTTGGTGTAGTACAACGAGGAATCCTTTTACAAATCAAGTTTAAACATACAGTCAGCAATGATGACTGTAAATGGACTTGGGAAAAACATGGATTAAGGGATCCACTTAGGTGCGAAAGATAGGTCACAATGAGCCACTTCAGTGGCGTACTAAGGGTAAATGGCGCCCGGGGGCGACGATGATGGCCCAAAGGGCCAGAATACGAGGCCCGAGTTTTTATCAGCTGTTTTGGCACCACAAGACCTCTGGCCCCCCGGGGCAACCGCCCCGCCCGACCCCCCCCCCTTCCCGTTAGTACACTACTGAGCTACTTTGTATTGTGTTGTCTTACTTGAGAGGCATACGAATTATACAATTCATGACTACATGCAGCGGTTAATGGAAAATGTACCCTGTTACAGAGACAAAGCGTTATTACTAGAAGGTTAAGAGTGGTTCACAATGACCTACTTGGACTGATAAGTACTGTACTTTGCAGGTAGGATGATTATCTTAAGTTCTGTTATTGTACAGGGAGCAAAGACCTATGAATCAAAGCTAGTCTCTCAAAATTTGGATTTAGTCATCACAGCCTGCTTTTACAGGCGCGACAAAAAATATTTCAGTCGATTGGATACAGCCATTCTGTTTTCAAGCCAGATGTCTATTCGGACTTAAAAATTATAATTGATCATTTGACTTGTGTGGTTGAACAGGACACTGTTGGCATATATAACCTACTGTGACTTCATAAGGCAAATAATGAATTGGTCAAAACTTACGTCCTAATACTTAGATAATGCCGACAGAATGATGTTACCTATTGATAAGTATGCCATGAAAGACAGGCGGACATACGGTGGACGGATATATAAATACACAAGTGGATGATTGTCTTGAAAATCCAGTATGAATTTTGGTTAAATCTTTTGCTATTAATAATCGGTCAACGCTTGCTTAGGAAAGTTGAAATCAAAGAAAACTAATTATTCTGTAAACTGCAAGAGACGTGCAGTTAAGTATAACACTTGGTAACCATATTAAAGACGAGAAGTTTACAGAATTGTAAGATCAGTCTGTACTGCGTTTTATTTCTACATAGTAGAGACATTTAAAGAATTGTAAGATCAGTCTATATAGTGCTTTATTTCTACATACTTGTTTAATGTAGAGAATTGTAAGATCAGTCTATATAGTGCTTTATTTCTACTAGTAGAGAAATTTAGAGAATTGTGAGATCAGTCTATATAGTGCTTTCTTTCTACATAGTAGAGAAATTTAGAGAATTGTAAGATCAGTCTATATAGTGCTTTATTTCTACATAGTAGAGAAATTTAGAGAATTGTTAGATCAGTCTATATAGTGCTTTATTTCTACATACTAGAAGTATTTTAAAGTCTATCAAATTTGTATTACATTAAGTACCAATAGTTAAGAATATTGCTAAAATTGATAAGAAAACTTAGAGAGTCGTTAAAGAATGAAGAGATTACATATAATAAACATTGTATTCCACAGGAATAATGTACATGTCTAAGTTTAGTACACGATTAAATTTTGATATAAACTTTGCGCTTTCTGCCAAAGAGTTTTTCCTCGTTATTTTGTTTTCCAAAAATCAAAACTGAATTCAGAAAAGACTTTTGTGCCTTGCACTTTTTTCTTTTGTAATAAAACTTACTTAATGATACTACTTTGAGACCTTATTTTGGCTTCTAAGTATGAAACAAATATGTTATTTTTCGTCATCACGAGAGTAGCTTTGATCACATAAACATAATAAACTGCTAAGATGTTTTATTGATACATTTTCGAGTGGCTTTTTATAGTCACATAAATTATCCGTATTGACAAGGGCCGATATATTTTGAAATTGTTATGAATTTTGTATACTTTTTAATCCAGCATTAAAATTGACTTGATGGATCGTAAGAGACTGACTAGGCAGTGATTTTTAAATTTTATTTCTCCGCTCTATTATCATCTCATCACCAGAAACATAACTAAGCTGAAAGGAACTTTCTACAAATATGGATCCATATTACAGATTTATATCGGGGCTCCGGGTGGCCGAGTGATCTAAGGCGCTCGCCTTTACAGATCACTGACATCTCACCTCTGTCCGCATTGGTTCGAGTCTCGGGATCGGCCAACGTGGGTATGTGAGAAAACTCGTCAGTGGCTTCGGTCGGTGGTTTTTCCCGGGGTTTTCTCGGGTTCTTCCTCCACCAAAATATACCTGCCGCCATGTTTATAGCCTATAATGTGCTGAAAATGGCGTTAAACCCATACCAACCAAGCAACCAACAGATGTATATCCTAATAGCTGAAACAGGCATAACTCATTACTATTAAGATAATATCCTATGGTTCAGGATGAGCATTTTGCATTGGTATAAAACCTTTAACTTGTTCTGTTTTTGTCGCGTTTCATGATAATTTTTAAGACAATTTTAAAAGGCAATTTTTAAGACAATTTTCAAAGGCAATTTTTGAATGAATATGGTAAAAATCTAAACGCTATTCATTAAAAACAAGATGTCAGCGTAGGAACATTAATCTGATATGCCATGTTTATTATATTTTTCTTTTCACATAAGTAGACTATTACGAAAAGAAACCAATGGTTTGCAAGAAATACATATAAATTTGCTATATGTGGATTTAGAGAAAATTGGTGTCCACAAGATTTTGATTGACAGAAATAAGGACTACACAATATTGTTAGCATACATTTATTTTGATGATTTTAATTATTTTTTATTATTGATTTTATAGATTGATTATTGAATTATGATTTATTATTGAATTTATTTATTATTTATTGTTGATGATTTTTGTTAATGTGGAACAAAGAGCTAATACAAAATAGATCTTAATTCATTGGTGTAATCAGGTATATAATTTGGACTGGATGCAGCTTCGTTGATGTTACGGAATAAATTTAGCTTGCACATTAGTTGTTTCTGTCAACTGACGTTGTATTTTGTTGTTAGCGCGAGGGTCGCGGTTACATGGATCACTTTATGTTTTGTTTCAAAAAGCGATTAACCATATTGTTGTGAAGATACAAGTGTCCAAGATGCGATATCCCATCATTAGCCATGTTTGTCGATAATGTGATGGCCTCATGCATCTGAAAGATGGAGCCACAAATCCATTTTAAGACTCAACTTCATCCGCTACATGATAATTGTGAGTCATATTCATATTTTAGCAAACTCTTTTATTATCTGAAAATCTTGTTTTCCGATAATGGAACAAGTAAAGAAAATAAAGAATTACATTTTTGGGTGAAATAACTCATTTCTATCTCATCTTTGTTGATGAGTCATCTTCGATAAATTTGAGTTGCTTAATGGGCATACAGACATGTTGAAGTGGATAATAATAATAATAATAACCTGACATAAAAATTAATGTTACCTTGTTGAAGTGGCAATATTATCATTTTGTGTATATTTATGTACAAATATCTCACGAAAGATACTGAAAGATTTGACTTTTTTCCATTTAAGACCTAAAGAAATTATATTTTCTAATCGTTTGTAAAATGTCAGTCTATGTATCTGGAGCGTTGGAGTAATTCTTCTTTTCAGAAACCACTTGGTACATTTGATTTCTAAGATGCATGTGAATGATCCTTGGATGGGTGCTTGTTCATAAGTGGATAAATATGAAACGAAATGTAGAGGTTATGTAAAACAGCACAGCACGTACTAAATTTAGTGATGAGAATTTTTAATATACAAGTGTTACATAAGATAAAGAAGAATGTTGGGCAATGAAAAATGTTGTTTTTATGTGAATGTCACTGTAAATACTACTTTCAAACATGCATTGATATTTGAGCTATGGAATAACTAATTCACTACTTATAGAACCTTTGCTTATCTAATATGAGCTACTAAGAATATAATAGGTATATAAAATACATGAACGATATTATGGATTTAATACATAGAGGATATTTGCTTGGATCGAGTGAATAACAATATATTTCATTAACTCGATGAAAAGCACAGTATTTTCACCATTGGCGAAGCCAAGATTGAAAATACTTGAGTGTTTCATCCACGAGATGAATTATATCTGTTATTCACTCAGAATAAGCAAACTGTCTTTTTATTTTATGCTCAAACCTATTGGCCAGCAATATGTCTAACAGACTGAAAAAGCAGATTTCTTCCGGTATTCCAAGCGATAACGTGAGCTGTTTGCTGTTCATGTTCTGCTATGTTTTGTATATTCGCACGGAAAATGTCGACAGAAACATAATTTACTAACTCATGGCAAGAAAGCACATAAACATAAAATTTATTTGATTTGAACCGGGTACACATACATGAGAGGTGGCGCACTGAAAAAATATTCTTCATAATTCACTGCAGTGAATTATCAAGATTGTTTCTATTGGAAAATCAAATAATTCACGGGCTAGCATAAAATTAAAGTGTGATAATTACTCGCTGCTTGTTTTGCCTTAAAAAGTGAACAAGATCCACGTTAATCTACGCCGATTTTACCTATATCAATATATAGTCATATTAAATGATAATTGATTTTTCAATGAAGGAATGAATGTCATTTAGTTCCTTATGTTGTTAGCAGAACGTATTACTAATTTAACTAATTTCGTCGACATAATTTGAAGTTTAATGGGCTTTAGATGGACGTTGGGCTTTAGATGGGCGTTGGGCTTTAGATGTATGTATTGACTTTCGAGGTTCCTACAAAAATGATGATATCCCTTTAAGGATGCCCCTCAGCACCTTATCATGGTACCAATTTTCTGGCAAAAACGATGATATCCCTTTGAGGGTACCCTCAACACCTTATCAGGCTAGCAATTTTCTGGCAAAAATGATGATATCCCTTTAAGGAACCCCTCAACACCTTATCAGGCTAGCAATTTTCTGGCAAAAATGATGATATCCCTTTAAGGATGCCCCTCAACACCTTATCAGGCTATCAATTTTCTGACAAAAATGATGATATCCCATTAAGGATGCCCCTCAACACCTTATCAGGCTATCAATTTTCTGACAAAAATGATGATATCCCTTTAAGGATGCCCCTCAGCACCTTATCATGGTACCAATTTTCTGGCAAAAACGATGATATCCCTTTGAGGGTACCCTCAACACCTTATCAGGCTAGCAATTTTCTGGCAAAAATGATGATATCCCATTAAGGATGCCCCTCAACACCTTATCAGGCTATCAATTTTCTGACAAAAATGATGATATCCCTTTAAGGATGCACCTCAGCGCCTTATCAGGGTATACATTTTCTGGAAATCAGGCAAAAATCTAATTTATAAATAGTAGTTTCATACTATGTACATCGCCACTGTCAGTTTTTCCATCGGCATTATTCTTAGACGGATTATGCAATTTATAAATAAGATTAGTTTAAATGACACAGTTTTTTTTTAAATTTCCCAATAAAGATATTGTATTACACTTGTTTAAGTCTCATTTTCGAGGTAACTTGAAAGATAATGTATTACACTTGTTTAAGTCTCATTTTCGAGATAACTTGAAAAATAATGTATTACACTTGTTTAAGTCTCATTTTCGAGGTAACTTGAAAGATAATGTATTACACTTGTTTAAGTCTCATTTTCGAGGTAACTTGAAAGATAATGTATTACACTTGTTTATTTCTCATTTTCGAGGTAACTTGAAAGATAATGCATTACACTTGTTTAAGTCTCATTTTCGAGGTAACTTGAAAGATAATGTATTACACTTGTTTAAGTCTCATTTTCGAGGTAACTTGTTAACTGATAGCTATTTTTAATTAAGTATTTCTAGGGACCCAAATATACGGCCCTGATTCAATATTTCATTGATAAAAAGTACCCAGGGAACAAAAAAAAAATAGTTGGTCAATTTAAACTCAATGAATACATGGAATGATATGTAGAGAGAAGGAATGATTAAGCCTCTGATAGAACTTCCAGCACGGGAAAGTTGTTTTTACATATTTTAATGTTTCTCTATGCAATAAACGACGCAATATTTTTAAACATTATTGTGTATTGCTTTGTTGGTAGCATGGAAGAATTCGGTGCATCTATAGCCTTTTTGTGCAAGACATTAACTGAAAATTTAGAAACAAAACAAGGAATCATTAAAGAGAAAAATTGCTCAGTATTCTATGTATAAATGATTTAATAAACAATAAATAAACAATAAACCAATACGAGTGCATGATTTATTCCTGTCGAGTGTTTTTCCATGTGTTTCAAATCTAATTTTAGGAAACATTTATCCTTTCAACATGTTAGTAAACATTTGATCTTTTGTCGGACGACTTTCTCAACTATCGCAAATTATTTTTTTTTCTATTGTCGAATATGAATACCGACTTTTAAATTATTTTTCTCATATATTTTTGGATACAGGAGCTTGTCATCGGTCATACGTAATGCATAAATTCCAGAAATACGATTTAAATTAGACTTGGTTTGAATTACCACGATATGTTGCTTTGTTGACACCAAATTCCGTGGACTAATTAGTTTTATATGAATTATCATTTATTTACACTGAGTGATTCATCCTGTGTAAATGTCTTTAGCCTTGTCTATGTTCAGTGCTTACAATTATTGGATGGATACATAATTACCTTTTGTAAGTACCAGAAAGTGATTTCCTTTACTGGTGTGCGTTGCAAAGTCTAGTATATATATATAAATGACACATCATTAATTGGAACGATATGAAACATCATGGATTCTAAAATACAGCTGGATTCATGGAAACAATACGGTCATAAAAACTACAAGGCACACAAAGTTAATTGAAAACCTGATATTTTTCAATGAAATGTTTAATCCAATAGAGAATATAAAATGTGTCGTATATATTTTTATAACAGTTCATTACACTTTGCCATGAAAACTTGAAATACAGGAATCCGCGAAAAATTTTAAGAGTCACTCTGACAAGCAATATCTGAATGTATTTATTCGTTTTTATGTTTATTTCACTAGTTACAAACACACGAACGCACGCACGGACACACACATATATGTGTGTGTTTCTACTTTAAATACTCTAGTCGCTGAAATATTTCTTTGATTTGATTTTCTAAATGACGGATAACAACTTGGCTATTAATGACCACAATTTTTCAAACGTCGTATTTGTTATTTAGCCAGATAATATGTATGCCGATAGACAAAGTTTGCCTTAAGTACAGATTATGAGACCCAAAATATAGGATAAAGTTATAATGCAGGCACATTTTTATTTATCTTCGCATGGAGTAAACTGCGTGTGTAATCAAAATTAACTTAATGGAAGGTTAATATTTGTGAAGCATTAAATATTATAAATTCAAGGTCTTTAATGTACTCTAAACCTTCGATAGCTCAAACACTAATTAATCGAATACACGTGATAACTCAAATGATAACTCACGTGATAACTCAAATGTCTCCCTCAGTCCCTGCATAGAATTTGCTCTTGCTTTCGACCATCAAAATCTTGAAACAGGAAATTATTCAAACAACTAATTAGGACCCGAGCATTTCAAGCTTTCCTGTTCATACTGAATTATTATGTCATGAATAAATGCCAAATATATAAGTTGTTATTAGGAGTCAGGACTAAACAAAAATAACATATTAAGGAGACCCATTCGATGAGAACGTTTCACAGTGTTAAATATTTGTCCCAAGTCATTTCCTAAAAACAATATATTGTGTAGTATACAGCTTCTGTAATTAAGATATATACAAATATCGCAATATAATTTCTGCATAAAAATGAATAAAATGTATTATCACTTTGTTTTGACACTTTACAGAGAGAAAGAGATAAAGAAAAATAGAGCCGATAATAGTATGTCAATTTACATTGCAAGTTTTAGATTAATATCTATCTTTAAAAGACACACAGTGAGTAAAAATATAGATGGATTTTATGAAAAAATGCATTTCTGGAAAACAAGTATCTTAAAAAAAACATAAAACAGGGTATAACTTTCAACAATATCCGATTTCTTTGATGTATGTTTGACAAATTTAGCTTGCCAGGCTAAATGAACTTATTCCCACGATATCAGTAGCTGATATTATATCAACTGCTCTTGCTTGTTTTTTATTTGCGCCATGGTCTCGGTCGATAACATTTGCTCTGTTTCAAAGAGTGAGTAATCATGTTTAAAAATGACAGTGTGTGTGATATTCTGTTATCATGCCCATCTGGTAATTAGCGATCGAATTAAATAAAGTGTATGACAAAGCCAAAGTCTATTTTAAAACACGAACGATACAATCTTAAATAAGCGAAAAAAAATCCTTGGAATATTAAATTCTGCTGATATAATTTTACATGACATGTAACAATTATCTAATCGATGCACTTAATATGGTTGGTTTGTTGACATTTATCTGTCTGCTTAAGACGATTGATATGCAGTAGCCGTTGGTGATGACTTGTTAGTTTATGCTGCATTGCCTCCGGTGGCTACAAAAGTCCTATCCTGGAACGACAGGGCCTGCCGCAAGCCTCACATATGTGTTCTATGGTAGATATAACCTGAATGGCGCCAGCTGTCTCTGATACTTGGCAGTGTCTCCTATTTGTTGATGTCGATGTTGACGTCTTGAATGTTACGCTTACAGACATCTTTAAGGCGGAGTTTTTGGCGTCCTGCTGGTTTCTTGGCATTGACAACGTCGCTATAAAGCATGTCCTTGGTATGCGTCCATCTTGTATTATGTGCACGTGTCTGAGCCAGGAGTAGACGTCTCTGTTTAAGGAGTGCAATGATGCTTACTAGACTGACCTGGGCAAAGCCGTCAGCGTTAGTGACTTATACTGCCATAAAATATCAAATATATACGACGCAAACATCGGAAATGGAAGCTGGGTAGGTAGTCAATGTTTCGCTGCCATACAGCAGGATACTGAGGACACATGCCTGATAGATCAACATCTTGGTCTTCGTGGTATTTGTGTTGTTATCCCAGGCATGTTTTGTGAGAATGCCGAAGGTGGCGATCTCCTTTCCGATGCTGGTATTGATCTCTTCGTTAAATGACAGGTTGTCGGTCACTGTAGATCCTAGATAGCAGAACTTGCTGACTACCTCCAGATGAATGCTGTCGAGGGTGATCGTTGGCTGCTGTGCAACGCCTTGTCCCATGACTATCGTCTTTTTATGCTGATGGTGAGGATGAACATCTAGCATACATGAGAGAGATATTCCATTAGGTTCTGGTGCCGGTTTTCTGCGTGGGCAACTGGTGCTACGTGGTCTGCGAAAAGAAGAAATTCTCTGATCAGAACTTGATGTGTTTTTTCATTGGCTTTCAGCCTTGCGAGGTTGTACAACTTTCCATCAGACCTCCTGTACAGGTAGACTGCTTCTATTTCCGCGTCGAAGACGTAGTTAAGGAGTATTGAGAAGAACATGCCAACGAGTGTTGTTATCAGGGCACGGGTCACTCACTGTACACTTGATCTCGAAGCTGTCGGACGTGTAACCGTCTAACACTACCATGCTGCGCATCTTGTCATGAAATGAATGGAAAATACTGAGGAGTTTCAGACGGCAGACCATCTTCACGAGTATCTTAAAGAGGCCCGACCTGCTAACCGTATCGAATGCCTCAGTGAGGTCTCTAAAGGCAGTGTAGATTGGTTTCTGATGCTTTCTCAAGTTCTCTTGCAGTTGGGGTAGGGAGAAGGTCATATCCACTGTTGATCTGCCTGCTCTGATGCTACACTGCGCCTCCGGGAGCACTCAGTCCGCGAGTTGTTGGATTCTCATCAGGATGACCCAAGCAAAGACCTGCCCTGTAATGCTGGGGAGTGAGATGCCTACGTTGTTGTAGAACTGCTTAGTCCCTCCAGCAGAAGAGAAGGATGTCCAAGAGATGTGGTTGCAGGCTTGAAACATTTGAGCACCTAGGCTGGAATTTCGTCCTTTCCGGACATCTTTATGCTTCCCAAGTAATATATGGCCTGGTTGAGCTCAAGCGCTGTTAGCCCATAATCGAATTCCTCCATGACGGGTAAGTCTGGCAGTGCGTCAAGCGCTAGGTAGGAGATGTTTGTTTCGGGGGAGTACAGCTCAAGGTAGTGTTCCACCCAGCGAGACATCTGTTTGCTCCTGTAAATTATCACATGTCCATCGAATGGCATCCAGGGACGACATTGCTGATGGTTGTGGCCATGGCCCATCTTTATCCCATCGTATATGGCAAGGATGTTTCCTGTCACTGATGGGGTCTTTATTTCTTGGCATTAATCGGCCCAGTACTGATTTGTGCCTGGCTGACTTCTGCACCACACTCTTTGCCGACTTTAAATCCAGGAGTGTCTTTTGATGATGTATTTAGGTTATGCTCTATGCCTCTATCACTGCGCAACCATTTTGTCTGAGTCGATCTCGAACTAGTCTTTGTTATGAGTGATGTTTATGGTAAATGTGGTGACGAATGACTCGTAGGTAACTGAGCACACACTCACGCATTATTTTACCGGTCATTTTTGACATGGGATTCTCATGGTAAATACCCTTGTAACGTCCGAATAACGGTGTTCAACTATAAAATATGTTTATAAATGGTCTTCTGTGACAGTTGAAAAAGCATGAAAGTGTCATATTTTACCGCGGGTTATTTCATTAGTTAACAATTCTTAAACTTGTAAAGAAAAACTGATCCTTGATTTCTTCTTCTCTGTTCGTATCTTACAGATAGAAGATGCAAAACGATGCCTGGAAATATTAATCAACCCAAATACTTTTCTGTGAAGGGGCAGAAATATCGCTTGAGGCATTCGCTCAACAGCTGAGAGATTTTGCAACATTGACATAGAATAATATCAAATGCTTGGACAGCTCTAATCGTTTTTAGGCTTCTATAGAATTTTGAACACGCACTTGTCATATTCTGACTGTGTAATTAGACTGTGCGATATGGGAACTAAACATTAGATTCGAAGTACGTGACCATATACAGTTAATATTCGATTTGCTTGATCTGTTAAAAAGCCCTGTATGTGATGTTCATAAGATATATTTAGACCACAACGCTGACTCTTTAATCAATCATTGCATAAAGAAAATGACAGATGTAACATAAAGGTCTAAAATGATTGATAGATTAGGAATTAGACTACCGCAGAATATTTCTGATATCTAAAAGCTGTCAAATTGTTTTTAAGTACAGTAGCATAATGACGTAGCTATAATTTTTAATATAGGCAATGGGCCCTGGTCTACATAGAGGACAAAGAGTTATCTCCTCATGGAATCCATGTACCCTTCTTATTCGTTATGTTATAAAATGCTTTCGCCAGAAATGACATTATATATAACAATTATATTTATTTATCCATTTATTTATTTAGCCTATGTATTTGTGTATCTAGCGACGGATCAAAATATCCCATGCCTGCAAATACGATGTGGTATGGTGTTTTTACAAAGTAAGTTTATTGAACAACTGAATTTCTGATTAAAGTTAACATATTATTATTTCAATCTAATAAAAGCAACCATAATTTATATTTCATGCACGTGGATAACTTGTTTTACTGATTACAAATAATCAACCATGAACAAATTTGACACTCTCTACCTATATTTATTCTCAGTGTAGAATTTTCTCTACATTAAAAAAATAGTTTATATTTCTATACAGTAATTTGGACAAGGTATCTTTCACTTTGTTCGCCCATGTAACGGAACTGCCTTGGTATGTAAGTAATTCTACTTAAGTCTAACGTTATATATTTCGATGCAAAATGCACCCTTGTACATTTACGAAACCAGTAAGACTTATGAGCAACCCCCGTCCTAACTTCTAGCATGACCGTTTTCTGTCACTAGCAAAGCAGGTTCCGTTTTCTATACCACCCGAAAAGATTATCATCAACGTAAGTTGTTCTGTCGACAATATTTACCGGAGGCTGATATAATTTGTAACAGGGATAAGTTTAAATGCCTCCGGCGACTATTTTCCGAAAATGCTATTGAATTGGCCTGCATTTTCATCTGGTACCAGAAGTTATTCAGTGACCAGACAGCTGTCGTTTCCTCTTGGGAAACATCGGGCTGAAAATGGATCTAATACCATGATCCTCTCGAGATTGTACCTATTATCGTATGAAAACAAACAAGGCACTATACCTATCAAAAAGGATTTGTAAAGTGTTCTCAAGACCAACTTAGAACCTGATTTGTGCTGGAAAAAATATTCATTAAACAAATATATTTACTTAATTTGAATGCCACCTATCGCTCTTAATTTATTTGCTTTTACAGACTAAAAGTGCGGATTACATATTCGGGAAAATTACTTCATTTTACTGGAAGTGTATACAAGAGAAGATTAAGAAAAATAAGGAAACAAACAAAGACCAACAGATAATGCCGCAACTTTCAATTTTAGCCAAAATTTAGAATAAAGAGGATTCATCTTCACAAAATCTGCTGTTTTTTAATTTTAAGTTATAATTATAAAATTACCCTAATATTTTGTTGATCTTGGAAAAGGTATCGGTTCCCCTTATTTCTTCTATGTGCTGAAAATGGAAGAACTAGATTGCTAGGGGATTGGTAAAATGCATAAGTTTACATCCTGTTGAGATGTAACCTTTGTGAGAACTTGGCGGTAGTCGTTGTTAACAAAATATTGAAACTGGTACTTTTCTATCAAATTACAAATAAAAAGTCATTGCTGAGAAACATTTGCGTAAACTTGTTTGGACAGAGGTGTTTAATATACTTATACTACATAACACGTAACACGCCACAGATTCAAGACTAGCGCAGATGAGTAGTATATTATATAACCTGTAACACACCACAGATTCAACTCTAATACAGAATAGTATATTATATAACATATAACACACCACAGATTCAACACTAGCGCAGAATAGTATATTATATAACATGTAACACACCACAGATTCAATACTAGTCCAGAGTAGTATATTATATAACATGTAACACAGCACAGATTCAACACTAGCGCAGAGGATTAGTGTGTTATATAACTCGTAACACACCATAGACTCAATACTAGGGCAGAATAGTATATTATATAACATGTAACACAGCACAGATTCAACACTAGTGCAGAATAGTTAGTATGTTATATAACATGTAACACATCATAGATTCAACACTAGCGCGGAAGAGTAGTGTGTTATATAACTAGTAACACACCAAAGATTCAACACTAGCGCAGAATAGTATATTATATAACTCGAAACACACCACAGATTCAACACTAGCGCAGAAGAGCAGTGTATTTTATAACCTGTAACACACCAAAGATTCAACACTAGCGCTGACAAGTAGTGTATTATATAACCTGTAACACACCACAGATTCAACACTAGCGCTGACGAGTAGTGTATTATATAACCTGTAACACACCACAGATTCAACACTAGCGCTGACGAGTAGTGTATTATATAACCTGTAACACACCACAGATTCAACACTAGCGCTGACGAGTAGTGTATTATATAACCTGTAACACACCACAGATTCAACTCTAATACAGAATAGTATATTATATAACATATAACACACCACAGATTCAACACTAGCGCAGAAGAGTAGTTGTAATGTTAATTATACTATCTTCACTATCCTTCTCGATAATATAATACACGACCGTTACTTTGATAAACAAACTTTGTATTAAATAATTGGTGTTCTTAATTGGTCCTAACTGACTAGATATGCGTTATTATAATAGTACTGCAATAACCAACGTTTGATCAACTGTCCCATGAGAGACGGGGAGACATGGAATATCAATTTAGCTCAAATTTCAAAGTTGTTTTGCATATCGGACACAATTCGATTTACAACAAAAATTGGTCAACAAAGGAAAAAGGAAAAGCAGTTCATTTCCCAATTCAATCTTTCTAGAATCTAAAGAAAACACCCAAACCACGATGGTAATTTACAGCTTTCCTTTTGGGAAGGGTAGATGAGATTGTCTATTCACACGAATGTCTGTGTCATGATAGTGGCGACGGTCAAATATAATTGATCGATTCTTCTGAGATTTAGGGAATGTCTATTATGTTTTGCATATATATATATATATATATATATATATATATATATATATATATATATATATATATATATATATATATATATATATATATCATTGAAACAGATAAGTTGTTTGGACTCTGAACGGGATTGTGGAATGCACGCAAAATGTCAAGGAGAGTTACATCATAGCCTGACTACTATCCATTATTGTTTATAAGCGCCTGGAAGAAAGAGAGCAGATTTGTGTCATTCATTGAAAGATATGATTTTCACGTATCAGTGAAAGTAAATATTGATTTCGAGTAATTTATTTAAAACTTCAAAGACCTGTATCTATCTTTTTGACTTAAGAAACTATTCTTCTCGTAGCATATGATTCAATGCTCATAATTAAGCATTTATTAGAAATAAATATTTTATATAAATTCTTTGCATGCTGGGAAATATTAGTGTAAGTAGACAATACAGGCAAGTAAAAACAAGATTCTTGTTATTTCTGTGATTTTATCATAAATTAATTTATCACCGATGAGTGGTCAATGAAATATGTTTAATTTTGAAGTCCTGTCAGTCTATAAGTTGATCAATGTTGGCCAGAAAGCAAAATGTGTCAAAACAATTTTAGTTAAAATTATCGATAGTAAACTATGGGGCCCTAGAAATGTTACGTGTGCATTGCAAACACAGTTTTTAAGCAAATATAATATGTGACAGGCAAAAGATATATAAGGTGTAAGGGTGTAGATCTATCTATCTATCTATCCAGGCAAACACATAGCAATCAATTAATTAATCAATCGAGCGATTATTGATATTTGCCTTTTAGTCAGTCTCTCCTCAGGCCTTCTGTGAACAAGTAAGATTAACGTTGCTTACATCTTATTTTTTTTGTTCTTTTATCTACACCGATTGCCGTTTTGACTGGATATGCAATGTGCTGAACAATATGTCTGACTTAGGTAAATCTTTGTGATAAAGAAATATCCCAGTACAAAAGAAACGGATTTTATAATAATATGTTCAGTCCAGTGGTGCTGTTGGAATTACAAGTAACGAATAAAAAAAACTAAACCACTACCCTTTAAGGACTCGCATATTTGATGTAAAACAATTGGCATGAAACTTAATCTAGTAGTTAGAAGAATTCCAATCTTCCTTGGAAGAACTATATAAAAAAAAATGCAGAAGTCCCTGTGACATCCCTTCCCTTGTTAGTTCAGCACTTTTGTAATGGACTGCTGTTTCGACTAATTTCAATATTCCCTGACGACCAAGGATTTTCGACTTTTATGAGAGGCGTAAGCGAGAATTGAATTGCACGGAATATCCTATGAACAGAAAGGCCGTTATTATAAGGGAATGAATATTAAATCACGTTTTTCACGCACTGGTACATGGGTTTAGTTACATCAATTGACTTTGATACAAATAAAATCCACTTTATAGATGGCTTTCAATTTCCAAGTCCAAATTACATCTATTGAAACCTAATTGTATACCCTATATACGATGATTTAGCATTTGGAATTTCATTGCTATCGCAGAGACTCAAGCATGCAATAATAATTCTGAAGGACTGAAACTATACATGTCATGCATCAGCTCGATTTCATTGCTTATGTTCATGATAAGTAGATATTGTATTAATATGAAATAAATTAAACATTTTCAATCATTCTTCTTACAGCAACGTGTCGGTCTTTATTTCTTATTGCATAACGGGTTATACTGTACATGTAAAACCTTGTAAATATACCGTCAATATTTGTACTGGATCAAGCTCTTCTCAACTTCATAGGTCTTCGTTTTTCATACAATATTTCTGTAAATTAAGATTATTTCCCTAACACTATTTGCACAGAAAACATCCGCAAATCTTATCATACTTTGTTGCTCAAAATCGGATGCCGATGGTTCCAGCATGTTTCAAAAAGTATATTACAAATCATAGGTATTATTTGTGTACATTGATGCATGCTCAGAGTCATCTTCATTAGAAAGATCGGTCACCACAGGAATAGTTTCGATTATCTTACATTGATTAAATCAGAATATTAGTGGATGTAAGACTTTATTATATTACATTACGATTTTTTTTTCAAGTACCTTACGCACGTTTTAAAGTTAGTATTCGTCAATAAAAGATGCAACTGTACGGAAAGCATTTGTATGAATATAGAAGTTCTTTATACATTTTTGAAACAAAAGTTTTCATACTTATAGTTGTTTAAGAGAACAAAATTTAAGTGACATAAATTTAATTAATAAGCGATAACATTGCCAATTTCAATTATTTTTATGAAAGCAATAAGTGACAAGAATCTAGTTCATGATTACCTATTGACAATCGTTCTTTCCTTTTGTTTCCTTTTATGTATCTTTTGTTTTTATTTATCTTATTTGAACATAAGCAAAAAAAGCTTACATTTGCTACAGATAAAATCTGAATTTTGTTTAACCATTTTATATAATCTTTAAATGTTCCCAATGTTCTCTTTAAATTGGGGTGATATGCAAAGATTTAGGTTTACTTTTGCCTCTACCAGATACTGTCTTAAACACAATTTTAGAAAGATTAATTTATTTATAGATTTTAATTGCGCGTGTTTAATACGTGGCCCAAGTTTACCTGAAGCTGCATTGATTCTGTTCATTCGACCATTTTAGATCCCCTTGACGCAAGTATCGTGGGTCTCTCAGATGGCAACGTTGGTAATCGATTTGTTTTAAAGAACTTACTCTAATCACCATGTTTAGCTGGTTCTCTCTCGGCGCGTTTCCTCGTGGGCTAATCTAATTTGTAAGTAAGATCAGTGTAATTGACACGGAAAGATTTGTTTCTTGACACTGATACAGGTTTTGTCTTTGTTTCAATGCAAAGACAGCAGTGTTTAATAATCATATGGGTACCATTAACTCCTCAAAGACTCAGTCCCCAAAAAATTGTTCCGCCTAATGATTCCGTCACGAATCTAAAATATATTATATTAAGGAAATTGGGTTTTCTTAGGAACTGAGAATGTAATGGCATCAAATTATTGAGAATGAAATAAATGCTGACGTTTAATTGTTTTATGGCAACTTCATTTTTCACTATGACGGTAATATATTTCCGGCATTTTTATGCTATTAAATATTATTTTCTGGTCAGAGTAACCTAGATATGGTCCAGAGAAATCAATGTGTAGACCAAAAAATTTTAATAAAACATTTGTAGGTCATTTGTTGCGCGAACGGCTGGCTGGAGTAGAAATTATTTATGTTAAGATTGGAATCACACGAGGCGTTCTTGGAATACAAGTGTATATGTTCTCAGCTACGCTGTTTACTTTTACTCACCAATTTCGAATTCAGAATAGCGCATGCGTTTAGCACAGGTTCGAATACAGAATAGCGCATGCGTTTAGAACAGGTTTACTTATTTTGCCGTATAGGTATGAGAATCGAATTGTGCCAAAACTAAAGATGGCGGTAATATTACATTAGTTTAGCTAAAGGTGTCACTAATTGACACATATTGATATAAATCCAATGTACAACAATGTATATTTCGGCCATAACTCCATTGTGGAAGGAACCCATATTATTTTGCACCGCGGTTGTAATGTATTATAAATTATTCACACAAGCATCTCTTACGCCGATCTTCTCGTCTAAATCCAAGGAAAGGATAGATTCAGTAAAGTATAAACTTATTTCTGGTCTTAATAATAACAGTGTGCATTTTATTAATTCTCGTACAAAAAGTAAAATTTGAAGAGACATGACGCGATTACTCAATACAGATTTATTACTTCAATAGAAGAAAAATATCTCACACTTCTCGAGCTGTGATATCGAGCCTAGTATATAGACACATTTCATATGGTTTTGGTGCCTTTGTTATGAAATATATATAGTAAGTTAAATTTTTAGATATAGGCGTAGAATTATGGCCTTTCAGAAACAGTGGGAAAATAAGTTGCAGTGTACTTTTCACGAGTTTACGTTTAATTCAACCAAATATCTGTTATAGATGAGTGTTATTTAGTATGCGCTGTCTAGCATTCTGTCCTTTAATTCCAACCAAATATATGTTATAGATGAGTGTTATTAAGTATGCGCTGTCTAGCATTCTGTCCTTTAATTCCAACAAAATATCTGTTATAGATGAGCGTTATTTAGTATGCGCTGTATAGCATTCTGTCATTTAATTCCAAGCAAATATCTGTTATAGATGAGTGTTTTCTAGTATGCGCTGCCAAGCAGAAATAAAAAGAGTTGACGTCATGACATGCGTGTCCCTGTTGTACACGGAAGAACTATTTCGTAAAGTAACATTTTAGACGAAAATTAATAATTGATGTTTCAATCAGTGTTCTTCTGTCTAAAGGCTATGTTTTACAGTTTCCGTGGATCTACAATATTTCTGCGCCAAACACGAAGAACTTGAAGTATTGAATTCAGTATATTTTAAATTGCTTCCAAAAGGTCAACAACTGCCTTGTTCTGGACAATGTCCCGTAATGTAGTATTGGTTATGTAATTATAATCTATTTTACTTTTACCTTACAGCAACATTGCTCCTGATGGTTTCTCTAGATGATATTTGTATTATTGTGCCTGAAATAGTCAGGTACTTTAATATGACGTCTTATTTAAGACCACATAGGAGGCTCGAACACAAAACGAACTGCTCTTAATAGGAGAGAAATATACGTGTGGCTTGAATTTTAATGGCAATCTACCCATACCTTTCTTATTTATATGATGAATTCAATTGAGACGTTATGAAAGCGTCAGACGGGTAAGTCAACACTCAGGTGAGAACAAAACTGACAACGCCCCTTAAATATTACAGCTTTAAGATAATGTACAACACTGTATTTGCGATTAGACATCTTCCGGATTGACTAACTTACCTTTGTTGTTTGATTTAATTTGGTAGGAAACGTGTAATTGCAAACACTCAAAGTTAACCTCTAACAATCTAACATCCGTTAAATAATACACCACATTATTCAGAATTTCTCTTTCAGTTTTCACAAAGATATCACCACATTCTTCCAACACATTTTGTAAACACTAAATGATGATTTCTTATCTTAGGTGATGTTTTGTAAATTAAAACAAAGATTGTTGATTGAAACAGCGAACAAGTGTAGCTTTGAAAAACGTTTTAAAAAACCTGAGCTGCAGATCCCCTTTGTAAGCATGAGTTACCAGTCATTTGCAGTCGTGGACGGTGGAAAGCAAGGGAAGCCTCTACTCTGGGACAGAGGAGACGTATATATATATATATATATATATATATATATATATATATATATATATATATATATATATATATATATATATATATATGAGACAATAAAGCAAATAATGTTGCACGGTCTCAATGCTGCCACAGTTGTAGTAAGGACCGGATACCATGGTTCTATTTAATAGATGCTTTTGGCATGAGCTACGTTCAAGTCGGAATGCGAAAATAATAGATAATCGTTATATGATGACACGAGACAACGTATCAGAAATATCAGCGACATGTTACGCAAGAGGGGTGTAATCACCGAGTAAATAATATGTGGTTGATATTTTTTGATACATACATCGCTGAGTGTCAATCATGAAACCAGCTTATCCAATGATTTCTAGATTTCTCAACAGAATTCTTTGAAAAGTACTTTTTGCTCACTTAGCTCGTCATTTAAGTACTTAATTGTAACAAAGATGAACACATTATTTAATCATGTTAATTCTTTTAGTGCTTTTAATAATTTCCGACGAGGGTTAATTCAGAGGAAAATTACTGCTACGCAATCTGTTTGAAGTGTGAAGTTGTTACACTGGAATCGTACATAAGCGTCCAATCCATGGCTGACCGTTGCGTGGACTGAAAAGTTTCACCATACCAACTTTGAGCAAATAAACTCGGAAAAATAATGGATTATAACAATGTGCCCTGTTACTGGAATTATCAGAAATTTTACCATTTACTTGGGATAAGGTGTGCTCGACAAACTTGTTCCATGGAGGTGTGTTAAATTCTTGTTTAATCGTTCGTCATTCAATCATTCATTAATTGATCCGTCATTAGGAAGATGGCATGATGCAGCTGCATGTATTAAAGTTCTGCTAATTGTTTATGTATCTTATTACATGTTTAACTCTTTGTTACTAATATCAAACAAACACAGTTACTGAAAATTCATTTAGTAGTTTCTTCAGAAATTCACAAACATTGAAGAAGGTCTAAAGTTTGATTTATTGTAAAGTTATAATGGAGTTCATGAAATTCAGCAGCGATAATGTCATCAATTTTATTTGATAATTGTATGTCGAAAGAAAAGCTATTTTATATGGAGGTTGGATCATTTTTTAAGGAGATGGTGATGGAGGCGGGGAACTCTTAGGAGTTGAGGAAAAGATCAGTATGGATAGTTGAGCATACAAACTGTTCTTACTGCAGATGTTAATGAATTGATGTGGTCAAAGATACCAAAGTAAAACGCTGATTATGGACAACAAATACCCCTCTTAAATATCCCAGTTCTTCAAATGAATACCACCTTTACCCGAGAAACAGGCTTCCATGTTTAATGTGTTTTCTTCCACGTTTCATTAGTTTGCTGTGTATTTAAATATTATTAAATTAATTGAGAAATGAACTGAAGTATCTTCCAAACTATCATTCTTTGCACATGCTGATGAGTCAAAATATACATGTACAGTCATCCAGTCAAATAACTGGGCGGGGCTCATTAGTATCAACAACTATCAAATATTTTATATTTTAAAAGTCACATATATTATATCTAAACTAGGTCAGTATATGAAATATATCACTCAACAAAGATCCTAAGGAAATTCGAGGAGCCATTGCATAAATCTGGGCTATTGTTGTCGGTTGATTTGTACGCGGGGATATTTAGTGGACCGTGATTTAATAACCTTTCGAAACGAATGACAGGACTTAAATACACTGAAAGTTGATTACAATTACTAATGTTAGGAGGTACGAAGGAATCTCGATACAGTTTTGTTCTGACCTTTACATTTGTTTCTAACCCATTATTACGCTGAATAAACATTACACAAGACTATGTTTGCAAAGAAATTAAATTAGAGATAATTCCGGTAATTGTGTGACATTTTGTAAAATGGTATCAACTCATGTTTATGTCTTCGGTCTTCAAGAGTTTCCCAACTGGTCGATCAAGAGTAAATTTCAAATTACATAGGACATTCAGTTTCATCGAAGCCATATTGCGGTTGCCAGGGCTCCAGATCTACAATTTGCTTTATAAATATTGCCTATGATTGACGAGGAAGCTGTTGGCATAGTTACTGGGGGGGGGGGTTCAACGCTGCTTTACACTTGTTTAGAAACCTTAAAATAATGCAGACCAATAACTGTATTTGAGAACAAATCATCTACCTGTAAGCCTTGTGCTCTCTTAATGTTATTTCGATTTTTTTCTCAAAGATAAATAGGTTATAATATGCAAGGATGTGCCTGACGGAGGATATGCTTCATTACAGAATTTGTTTTTTAAATCGCCGATGATTTATTGCAAAGCTGTTTGCATAATTACTCCTGGACAGCTTGAACGCTTTTCATGTTTTAGAGACTCCTTAAAATCTTAGGTCACCTGTATGTAAGTCTTTTGACATCTTAATTTTATGTTGATTTTCTAGCAAAAATAAATAGATCATACCTGAGGGTTGTTCAAGGGTATGGTAGAAGTAAGATACGCATAACTACCAAAAATAAAAATGATGAGTAAAAAATGAACGAAACGAAATTGACCGAATTGCAACAGATATGGTACGTGAATTAAAATAAACTTATCTATTAGATTAGATGCTTAATACTGACAAATTGTAACATGTGTAAAAAGATTAAGAAATGAACGCTATATTTAGCCCATCTCATCGAGTTTAATTTGGGAAGCTGCATTGAACTTACACCTTGTTTACTTTGGATTTTCTCGCAAAGATAATTAAGTCATATTGGCGGATTCCGAATGAGTGTGGCTGAAGTTGAGCATGACTAGTCACAGAAAACGAAAGGAGTTGAGCCCGAAAAAGAACGAAGATTCCCTGGAATGGAAATGAAGAAAAACTGAACCAATTCCAACCGAGAATAAACGTAAAGGGACCGAAAATGAAATCAAGGGACATAAAAATATAAAGATTAGTATTATTAAAAATAGGAAAGTGTAACCTAGCAACGCTTGTATAATACTTACTGTGTTTTTATAGATATTGGAAAATCTCAAAATTTAGGAAAATATTAAGCCAATTTAGTTGACTATAAAGTAAGTTTCTTATGTAGCGCAGAAGTCAGTTTTTCAAGGGGGTGGAGTGAATTGCAAGTTATTTTGCATATAAATATTGGCCACATCCCGACACTTCTGGTGGATCACGGTTGCATTCCCACAGGTGTCCAACTGAACTATTTCCAAACACGTTTTTCCACGTTTTCAGGACAACTTCTGAAGAAGGTTCCATCTTTATAGTACATAAACGTATGTCGCTGATCAAATAACAGTTTCCATACCACTCTCAACAACTACATCATGTGGAATACATTCATATAAAATGTTCTGATAAGAATGCACGTAAGAACATTATCACAACCAAAAAATCAGGAGACGATGGTTTACCCACTTGAATATCACGCGCTGTTTTTTGTTCCTTGACGATTTGTAATGAGTGACCCATTTTTGTTTTTTTAAACATCTTGATCCATTGAATTTAACGAGTATAAACAATTTAAGTAATAATATATTCAATGGCTTGTAGGTTTTCAATGGCTACTGTTAACTTCGATTTATGATTCAGTTTACTAGAGAAAAAGAAAATGGTTTAATCTGGTTCAAGGATATGTCTTAATTTGTCGTTAATGAAATACATCAAGGCTTCAAGCAAAGGCTTGTCGAACCTGCCTCAAAAATTTATCTTTATTGTTGATGTTTTAAAAAGGCGTAACTACACACTATTTACTAAATTAATAATACAAATATCTGTGTTTAAGTGTAAAAAAGACAAATTATCGCAATCTAGAATTTGTTTACAAATTATAACAGCAAACAGATGTACAAAAAAAAGTATTTCAATGATATATACCATAAAATTAAAGTTGGAAGGGAATGCAAAGATTGAAATCAAAATTGGATACATCATCATTGGTACAACTGTTACGACCCTATGGTCTAAGAAAAATGTAACAGAAAGAAAGTGAAATCAACAAATCAAGTAAAAAATCAACAAGCAATTTATTACTAGATAATTAAAATGAAAAATGAAAAAGTCACTTACAGTAATGTGTTTTGAAATCCTAATAATCCAAAAAGAATGATTGTTCTAATCACAAGTCCTAAATATAGAATGTTCCGAATTCACGGCTGTGTCCTTGAATGTTATGATGTGCTAATGGTCTCCAAAGTCCTGATGTACTAGAAATCTTGATGTGTTGATGTCAAAATGAAGTATTCCAAAATCTCTGAATAAGTTCAGTTAAATTCCAAAATCATTATTTAAAAATCCAAAATCCAAAAGTTTATGAGCACTGTTATAATCCAATGAATATTTAAAATAATTCCTCTCTTAGAATTTGGAATGAATTTTCACAACTGTAATAGCTCTTTACAAGACTGATGGTAATGTCAAAACTGAATAAATGTCCACCAAACATGGTATATATAAAGATTGGTCACATGACAGAATGTTCTAGAATGTGTGTCATCTTAATGGAATTTTACTTGTAAACAAAAATTCAACCTTGACCTTCAAATTGAGAAAACATATTGATCAAAACAACCTAATTCAAGGACACTATTTAAACATGTTTTTCCTGATAAACATAAAGATTTAAGCAAATATTAAAGTGAAGAAACATTTATAATTTCCTAAAATATTTATAATATTATATAAACATCATACATAACACAACCATAATAAATCGTTCCCTTGCAAGAAATAATGTCCATGCAGATACATTTTTTAATAACTATCGTATCTCAGAGTTTCAAAGACAGTAATGTTACAAAATGATAGTACTTTGTGGTGTAATGGTTGTTGTTCAAAATTAAAACAGTACATTACAGAACCAGTAAATACAATGAGCGTAGATCCTTTTATTCCAGTTTCATATATATATATATTCTTTATCAGTGTTTTATTATTATTATTATTATTATTATTATTATTGGTGTTCCGCATGTCTCAGTGGGTGTGTCATTTTGTGTGATGTTCAATTGCAGAGACCTTCAACAACAACAAGAAAAACAAAATCCTTATTTAGCTTACAGGAACATTGCATCGTCCATGCATCTAACGCTAACAAGAAAACTGCTGTATTGGGCCTCGTCCTACTATTCGCATCTCTCTCGTGTTCTTATGAACTAATATTTTCGCTTTTATTACAACTTTAAACATATTTTTCATCATAACATATCGAAGATAAAGCAAAGAATCTATTATCTGGAACCATAGTAAACCGTTTCATAAACTGTAGTCATTCATATAGCTAACCAAAGAAAACCATTTCATGTGATTTTGTGCAACTGTAGTAAACCATATCCATCCAAGAGGCACAGAACATTAGATTTTCCTACAACTATGTGGCATGTCATAGTGTAAACACAATAATATTAAATTTATAACGCCGTATATATATAGAGAGAGAGACAGACAGAGAAACAGACAGACATAATTATAAATATACACCAAACAGAACGGAAAATGATATCCCTGGATCCAACGGAAGAATGCTTGATAACATTAACTTAATTTTTAAATACAAATAAATATTATTATCACAAAGGTTAGATAATTGTAACTCGTACTCTCTATTCTCTGTCGTAGGAATCCGGAAAGACTGTGTACTTAGATGAAAATTAATTACTGGGTCGACATGCGGGTGTCTGCTACGTACAAATGCCTATACCACCGACTTTGTTGCATCATTTTTTGGTGATGTGTGCATGGTCGCGATGGTATAAGGGTTGGCGGTTACAGGCAAAGCGATGGGTGCTATAACCCTTTGTACCAAGTTCAAATCTCCGTAGAATACGAATTAAAATGCTCTAACGTGTATGATAATATATATATATATATATATATATATATATATATATATATATATATATATATATATATATATATATTGTACTTTGGTATAATTTCTCTGGAACATACTAAATGCAGGACATATCTATCAAAATATCATCAAACAAACGGCATAAAGTCTAATGGATTAATATCTGTGTTTGTCTCTACGGATACATACATGTTCTAATTTTTTTTGGTCTTTCATACTGATAAAAAAAACATTTAAAAAATAGTTATTCCTCTTCTTTTTGTTAGAAATTGCAGATAGGATATACCTTTATGCAAAACGGGACTTCTTACATCCATCTTCAGTTTTAACGTTAGAAAACAGTTTAAAAAGGGAGTTAGCAAAGTATGCCGTATGCAGTTTAAATACAATTATTACTAGTAATTAAATACATTAATACATCCTTCAAGTCTTCGGCTGAAATAATAATATGTTTCAAAAGAAGGAGGATTACAGAAAGAGTGAAGGCTGGTAGAACGACACAGTCACATAAATTATTGTTCATCGAAATGACTGTTGACAAATCCCACTTCAATATGTTGTCAAATTAAAGTTGCTATAATATTTAAGTGATGGAATGAAAAATGTCTTACTCGCCCAAATAATTAATTATTTAGTTGACCTCAGAGGCTGGGGTTGTCAACATTCTCTTTGATATTCCTAGTCAATTTGTCACGTAATTTAGCCTTATCTGACCTTACAGTGGCAACCACTTCATTTATCTTTCTTTGAAATTACTATGTTTGATGCGGGGTTTCCATTGGAAATGAGCCTACAAGGATGTAACCATATTTCGACGTCATGCAGTAGCGCACTGAATAGATTTGATTATTTCATTGGACAAGTAATGATTGAGATTAAATGTATAAACAATTACGAATGAATTCCATGTTACATAAAGCATAATAGAATACACAGACAAGACAGCATCTACCTATCGTTGCACTTGTTGGACTTTAAAGCAGAGAAGTGTCAGTCACTGACAGTGAAAAGCAGACACTAACCGTCATTGTCGAATTTACTGTATCTCGCCGTATATTAGTGTACCGCTCTAAAAAGCCGAGACATCATTATGTATGTGCTTCTTTTGAAATGAAATTAACGGATGCACAGATCAAGCTGAAATTATAACACTATCATATTAAATTAGCATACAAAGATTAACAGATACACAGATAAAGCTGAAGTTATAACACTATCATATTACATTAACACAGATCAACAGATACACAGATCAACCTGAAATTTTAACACTATCATACCAATTTTTTTTTAAATTAATAAAATGTAGACTTTATGTGTAAATAGTTAATTTCATTTTTGTGATGTACGTTTTGCGTTCAAATGGCCGCAGGTTTTCATTTCACTTTCTTTAATAGTTAAGCTTTCGTATCAATTATCCATCCGTATTGGTAACCCATAAATGTATTCATTCGAACTGCACGACCACTTCTTTTTTAAAAAAGGACACTTGTTCAGTTTGAAGATAAAATCAATAGTTTATTGTGTTTGCTATGAAGCGAAGCTTTTGAGACTGTTGTACCGATTCTATCGTTAGATGCTTGACATTTTATTTAAAAACTGATGCAATTAAACTGTTGCATTATTGACTATATGTAAAAAGTTTTTTGGCTCCAAGAGTTAATACAATGCATGGTATCTAACATGAAAAGTGTCTCTACAGCACAATCTTTATCGTCCCGTTTAGCCACTTAAAAGTGTTGATGTTCTTCAATCTCCCTTTTCTCGTCTCTTTAAAGATCCAGTACAAAATAAACAGTCAAATTTCTGTGTCATTGTCATTTTAGGAATCAATATCCTCTCCAAAAATGGTTGGATTAGTTTATTCTACCCCTCGCAACTTGCAAAGGTTCTTACGTGCATGAATAATGTCTCTTAACTCCCCATATACCATTCAAGATAGAGACTTCAAGATAGAGACTGGGTTTGTTTTTCATGAATTTAAAACTACTTCAAAAAGTATGACACTAACAAATCTGCAAATTGGTATGTGTGATTACTCTCCCAAGTATCAACATAAGTCGGAAGGCGGGTTTGAATAGATCCATCTAGGGTCATGCCCCCGTGGAATACAGGTTACTGTGTACTAACTATTGAGATACTCATCCTATAACTATTTATAGACTTATTGGGTGTGAACAAAGAAATTAAGATATGCGATTAACTTTGGGTCTATTCATACATCTGGTGATTTAGTCTCTGGTCATAAAACTATTCCAACCATATATCCACAGATAGGCTTAATGGGCATGAAAATATAAATGTATACATTCAACTAACATTTGCTTTTGGGGTCCATTCCTAACCTCCAGACTAAAAGCTCCGATGTCGTATATCTTCGAAACAATATATATATATATATATATATATATATATATATATATATATATATATATATATATATATATATATGCAGCACACATATGCACAACAGTCTATCATTACTCACCTGCGACTGTGCCTAGAGGCACATATTTAGTGGGTTGGAATAAAAAGGAAACGCGTTGGTTTGTTTTACTAACGCGCTCTCTATTAGCATAAAACATCTTTCTGACAGAGTGACAGCAATATCCTTTGAAGGGGATAGTTACTATTTATGACATGATTTCGACATCAACTTTTTTAAAAGAATTTTTTTATAGCAGTTTAATATTACGATCTCTAGAGTGTTTAACGTTTAAAACAATCTTTTATCTACTGCAACCTAACCAATTTTAATCGCACAGATTTAAATATAACAAGTTATTGATTACATAGGTATTGAGTCTGCTGATTTAATCAGGCTTTACCATTTCTTCCTTGACTTTGGATTGCTTACTCTGGTAAAAAGTATGACTTTCAACTAATAAAGCAAACTTATTTCTTTATTAGTGCGGGTATTTCATTGCTTTGCTGGGAATGCTTAATATTAGATCTTAGACCTTTCAAATTTATTAAAAGGTTATCTACTGTGAAGGGTGAATATTTTGTACTTACTTTCTTGGGGTCTTGGGTTAAAAACGCTAAACACTTGTTGCAATACTGTCAAATGAATTTCAGTTGTTCCGCTTAGAATTTACTGAAGGCGGATTCATCGTTGTGCAATAATAATGCTCTCGGATTCGCGTGTTTGCAAAAGAACCCAAACGATTTATATCGATTGCTGTGCAGAATATTATCCCAGGAATAGGGCTGCCAGTTGAGTTTATAAATCACTTCCTTGTAAAACCATTTTTATAGACCTCTCACATATCATCTGAACTCAAAACATTCCAGTTGACCCATCAGAATATGTCATTTTCAATTGTAGGCGCGCATGAACGAAGCAGATGTAGAAATTTCTAACTGAAACGTTTTACCTAATTTTGAGAAGAAGTGGTCATTGTTTTGGGGCTCCGATACCAAGCGCTGTAAATGGTACATAATTATAGAAACTGCATCTACAGACCAGCCCATAGAACTAACGTAAGCGGATTTTGAATACAATCTCATCTGATACTTCCGCTCCACTAACAGCGTACAGGAGTTGATATAGATTGGAAAGGCTTAGTGTGTCTGTGGTAAATCCACTTAGCGGAAAACATCGTGTGTCATCGCTGCATGAGGAAGATTGCAAACGAGTTGTAAAGTAATTTAATGGTTATGTTTTGTCTTTGATAATGAGTTAAAATCTTCAGATAAAAGGTTTGATTAAGGTGCAGGAAAATTGTATTGAGCGATTTCAATTATATCTGCATTTACAAAGTTCAAAATTTTACATAATGGATGTATTTTCATTGAAATATTTCATAGTATGTGTTATTTCAATGACCAGTGTTTGTAAAGGCCGGGTTTACACCAAACAAATAGGTGCCCGGGTTATCAAAACTAGGTATGGAGATATAAAAGGTGTTCTCGTGGAATTTTCAAACCCGAAATATAAGCCTGTTGAATCATACAGAGGTCTACAATATGGAACAACATATGGGGGACGAATGAGGTTTATGCCTCCAACAAGCCCCCTTGAAAGGTGGAAGTACACGCGTGTGACATTTTCAATGCGTCCCGTGTGCTTCCAAAATGAGCTTAATGAAACTAAGCTATTGGAGGACGTATCTGCTCTCAGTGCTGTGCACCTTACAAGGATTGTCCCCTTTAGTATATCCAAGTCAGAGGATTGTTTGACCCTTAACCTGTACGTGCCCAGTCGAGGTAAGCCTATGTATGTGTTGTCTTATGTATGATGAGTTCATGAGTTTATATCTGATTCCCACCAGGTTACCAAAGACAGATGAAATAATGCAGTGAGCGATGATTCAACGGCAATGTTTACAAAGCGGTGATTAATCATATATTTTGATAATTTGAAGGTCTGTGTGTTCATTCTACACGCAATTTTTTTCTTTTTATTCAGGTACTAATATGCAATCACGATAATGAGTTTGTTGTGTAGATTCTTAGGGGGAAATATGAAGCTGAAGCTGAGACGCGTCAGCTCCATTTGCAATTTTCTTTCAGTTGATGCCACTAAAACACCTGTGTGTTCCTTAGTACTTTCAAGACTGGACTATTGTAAATCTCTTCTATCTGGTTCATCTTAGTATCTGCTACAGAAACTTCAAAAAGTTAAAAACACAGCTGCTCGGCTCATCCTTAGAGTACCAAGAACCGAGCACTCCTCCCACTGGCTATTCGATAGCTCCAGAATCAAACAGAAAGTCTGTTCTCTTTGCTACATTTTGTTGACTGCCTCTAGTTCAAAAAAGCTATTTGACCTAAACCACGTGTATACCCCTTCCAGATACTTACGTTCCTCTTCCGACACTCGCATTCTCACTATTCCCACTATCAAAGCGAAGTCTACGAGACAACGTTCCTTTGCGTACCAGGGCCCAGCTACCTGGAACGAATTGCCTGTTGAGCTTAGATACAATGACACTGTGATCTCATTTTAGAGTGCTCTTAAAACACACATATTTCGACTGCAAGAACAGATTCAAGACTTAGCAATATTTCTTTACCTTAATTATCTCCAGCATGTTTTTGTTTGCAATTTCACGGTGTTTGTTTTTGTAGTCCTTACGTGTGAACTAATATTCTAAAGCTCTCAGAGCTTTTAAAGATTAAGCGCTGTACTAGATCCTCATTATTATTATTATTCTTTATATCTGATATAATTTTTTATAATATTCAGATTTTAACATTGCTGAGCGGCTAATATATATATATATATGTGTGTGTGTGTGTGTGTAAACATTTTGTCGTTGCAGCGTATGGACCGAAACAGCGCCACTATCTTAAGGAATCAAACATAAGAAAATCAGTTATGTAGCCTAATTAGACACCAATAACTTATTATGTGTGTTCTCTATTCATCTCAAGTTCTCTAAAATAAAACATTTTCTGGTATCTTTTTTTTTTTCTTTCGAAATAGTTAAAAAACAGATTACCCCAGAAACCATTTCACCATGAACATCTTAATGCTTAATGCAGTTCCACTTCCTGTTCAATTTTAACGCTTTCAATTAGAGAACGTGCCGTAACATATTTTCATTTGGATCGATTAAACAACGCTCTTATTCATAATGAAAATGTAAATATATGATTGCATATTATATATTTTGTATGTACCTTAGAAAGTGCATACTTTGCCTAAAAGAAGAATAAAAAGCAGAAGGGTCCACTCTGCGAGGAACAGTGTTCGACAAGTTTCCGCTGCTACGGTACCTTTATGAAAGTGAAATACTAAATAATAAAGCAGACACTAGATGTATCATTATGCGTATCATCTTACTAACGCCATGTTTATTACTTTTCAATTTAAACTACTGCTGAAGAATAGGCAGATTAGTACAAAATCATCATTGCGCCAGATTGTTTTCTCCATTTTTCTAGTTATGATGTCCAGCTATATATATTTTCTCTATCATCTTTAAGACGACATGACATAACTCAAGGCTAAAACCCATTCCAAATAAGAAAAGTTTGACTCTTTGCCGACTGCTTTGAATAGTATGAATATAATATTTTCAGTGGCACAAAAAAAAAAAGTTTTTTACAACAATAAACAGATGACGCAAGAATGATACAGAGGTTTTACAGCCTATATGGTTCACGAAAGGTTATTACTGTGAAATGCAAATACACTGTATGGTCCATGAAAGGTTATTACTGTGAAATGCAAATACACTATATGGTCCACGAAAGGTTATTACTGTGAAATACAAATACACTGTATGGTCCATGAAAGGTTATTGCTGTGAAATGCAAATACACTATATGGTCCACGAAAGGTTATTACTGTGAAATGCAAATACACTATATGGTCCACGAAAGGTTATTACTGTGAAATGCAAATACACTGTAGGTCACAATTTCTAGACGAGCATTCAGTATTGAAGCGATGAAGTTGAATTCACAATGATATCATGATATATACTTACGAGCATCTTCTTTCGACTTTGATCTGAAATTGTGCATTTAAAAAGGATATATATGTTAACTTCAGCAACCGTCTATACATATACACATCCCCTTTTCCACGGTGTTAAAAAGTAACTTTAATTTCGAAGTAAGAAGGGCTGGTACTATATAACTAGATTAATATGTTTCTTCTTTTTGCATTTTTGATTTCTCGTCAATATTAGACCAGTACACTTTGAAAAGATTCCTTCGACAAACATTGCCGTAAAGAAATAAAACATTTTTTTAGGCGTTTTCTCAATCTAATCTTTACAATTTTGGTGAGTGAGGTAATTACAATTTTGGTGAGTGAGGTAATTACAATTTTGGTGAGTGAGGTAATTACAATTTTGGTGAGTGAGGTAATTACAATTTCAAGCCCAAACGAAGTCATCAAGATACCTCAAATGGAAGCTATTTTTGTTGGTGAGAATGGTGATCAGAAACGTATATTTACCCACCTACACCCTTCACCCGGTTTGACACGAGCAAATGAATACAAGTGATTGTATAGCTATCCACTCATATATGATATATATGTTTCGCAGGTAATACGAATCATTATACTAGTTTTCCGAGACTGATAAGTGTCAGATATCTTCGCATGACACTGACATTTTTAATCATTCGTTTTTATCAGAGAGTCAACAAAACGTCAAACATATTTAACAGTCCATTGATATTTCTTAATACTCGGTTTGTAAAATTGCCGTCTTTTTGGAGTGCTTTGCAGATAATACATTTTTTTTTTCTTCTCTGCTGTCTTGATATTATAGTCTAAAGGCTTTTATATTCTACGTAAACATCGCGTTCTGTGTACGTTGGAGAAAGAATGAAATTCGCGAAAAATTAAAACGTTCTATTGTAAAATTTGTCTGTAAGAAAAGAGGTGGTAAGCAGTTTTTTTAATGACTACGTTCTTCATACATAGTAACATTTATCGAATCTTCATACATAGTAACATTTATTGAGTCTTCAACATAGTAACATATACTGGACCTTCATACATAGTTACATGTATTGAGTCTTCATGCATATTAACATGTATTGAGTCTTCATACATAGTAACATGTATTGAGTCTTCATAATAGTAACATTTAATGAGTCTTCATACATAGTAACATGTATTGAGTCTTCATACATAGTAACATGTATTGAGTTTTCATACATAGTAACATGTATTGAGTCTTCATACATAGTAACATTTACTGAGATTTCATACATAGTAGCATGTATTGAGATCTCATACATAGTAATATTTACTGGGTCTTTATACATAATAACATTTACTGGGTTTCATACATAGTAACATATATTGAGTCTTCACACATAGTAACATTTATTGAGTCTTCACACATAGTAACATTTATTGAGTCTTCTTACATAGTAACATATAATGAGTCTTCATACATAGTAACATTTATTGAGTCTTCATACATAGTAACATTGACTGGGTCTTCATACATAGTAACATTCAATGAGTCTTCATACATAGTAACATGTATTGAGTCTTCATACATAGTAACATTTATTGAGTCTCCATACATAGTAACATGTATTGGGTCTTCATACATAGTAACATGTATTGAGTCTTCATACATAGTAACATTTATTGAGTCTTCATACATAGTAACATGTATTGAGTCTATTTTGTGATTTTCTCTTCTTTAGTGTCATTAGCTTTGTTGATCATAACACTTGTCCTAATTAATCTTTACCGTTATATATATATATATATATATATATATATATATATATATATATATATATATATATAGCGACCCAATGTTTTATTGGGATGACTGAAAATGATTTTTGAGATTTTTATGCTAAATTTGTAAACATCACAGTCGATTCCCTCTCTTATGAGGACATTACATGTTACAAGTTTTTATTAATTATCACATAAACTGGACTACCCACCAGCAGAGGAAGTTATTAGTTATTGCAAATTAAAATGACTCCATCATTTAATCATGATAGAGCCTGTTTGTTTACAACCCTAGACATTTAGCCATGCCATGTGGAAGTTGCTGTTGAGGCCGAAATCCACCGCACACAGTTCTAACTCGAACCCGTCCTCTCTAGTTTTGATTGCTTTTTTTTTTCATTAGTTGAGGATAATTTTGAGTAAGTGAAAACATTACGTGAGGTTGTTACAGATCATACACTAACGAACTCGTGACCTAATTAAACATGGAATCATTGTAAAATGGGTGGAAGTCACCTTGTTTATGGTTGTCCCACAATAGTGTATGACATTTGTTACAGTCCAAAAGTAGACTTTAAAAAGCTATATTCATCGCAAAGTTGAATAATTGTTTTTAGCTTTGATATATCACTTCATATGCGCATACAACTGACAGTTTTGTAGTGTTAAAAAAACTGTCTTGCTCTCACTCTCTGCCTTCTACCAAAACTTCCACAATATCTGGATAAAGTTTTACTAGTAATACTGGGATCATGCATTTAGTGAAATGTCTCTATAGGCATTTATTGATATGATAAGAAAGAGTTTTGATTGGCAGACTGCTATGAATGCCTTAGAATGCAATGACAAACCGTTAGTACAGTAATAATTATAGAATTCTTTGATTTTCTCAGAATGCAGATACATGCAATAATCCTACATGTTGTGTAGTAATTGCTTGTTGGAACAAATGTAATGATCTTTATCTTTGTGGTTGATGCTGAAGCTGTAAATGTCTCACTTTATTTTCACATGTACCGTTTTCCTTGAATAACTTCCACGACTATAGATTCAGTTGCTCACATCTATTCATTGTAGAGAATAGCTGGTGTTTTGAGGTTACATTCAATCAATGTTAAATTTCTACAATAATACAGGCATAGGGGAAAAATAATAACAAAAAGCAGAAAAGCGAATCTTAGAGATGGTTCACATATTTCTTAATCTAGACCATTTTCGCTACGATGACATACACCTTTCCATCTTAGCAAGTTAAACTACTTTCGTTAGCGAATGATGCTTCTATTTTCGGACACGGTACATGGTTCACAGAAAGATCTGAATTATTTTCATTCTGGATTTTTACAAAAAAAAAAAGTAAAATTTATGTTTCAAACTACATCTCCTGCACCACCACCCCACAACCCCACTACCCCCATTCTGTCAAGCATAATTGTCAAACTTAGAAACTTATAAGTTTGTATGGATGCGGTTTCGTTACAAATTAATATAGCTTAAGATTTGTCTAGAATAGTAAATGAAACCTGGAAATAACTTACGCCAACACATTAATCTGTTTGATCTGGCTTAATGCTAATATTCGCAAAATAAGTCAGTAGAGACCTTTATGTAATAACGGATAATACCAATTTATTTATCGAGAGACTTGAGGAAACATAATTTTCTAATTTCATTTTCTCAATGACTCTACTTCTATTTCTTCTTGGAAGGTCTTTCTTAAGCAGCTTTTCTTCTTTACCAAAATACGTTTGACAGATGGAAGATTGTAGGGTTAAATATGTTTGACAGATGGAAGATTGTAGGGTTAAATCACATATCTACAAATGAAGGAAATATATATATTGAAAGTCATATTTAGTTTTTGTAACAGTAAACCAGAATGTTACTTTTTGGTCTTGAAAACGAAGATTTCGATACAAAAATAATCATTATCATTCCAATGAACATGTTGATAAACATTTATATTAACTACTACTTTTTATATATAGTTTTGTATGCTTTATACAAAGAAAGGAATATAAAGTGAAACTGTTTTGTGATAGGAACTTAACGCGAGGACGAGTGGGTAGAAAAGAAATGTTTTTAATCATGAAAAAGGGTTCACTTAGCAGTATGTCATCAGATAAAGGTACAGATTCAGCACGATGAAGTTTAATGGATTAGGCTTAAAATGAAATCGCAAACGGAGGTGAAGACATGGGAATATAACCTCCGCGTGTGTTATATGTACGTTCAAGGCACTGATCCTCCGAAAGGTGAAGCTTTGAAATAAGTATGGAACACATACAGGTAGGTAAACTTGTTTAATATAAGCAGATGTGTTTGAAGCTAATTGTCGTCCACAAATCATACTTTCATAACTTGTTTAAAACTTATTTTGAGTAAACTGGAAGTTTTCTTCAGTGGGAAAGAGTAGACGCCCAAGTTCACACAATGTCCCGTTTGGCATCTCCTTCGTTGATAAAGATATATCGTATGTACTTGCGTATGAGTCAGGTCCAACTGCAAACAACATAGAACCTGATCTACTGATTAGTTCCAACAAAATGCATAGATCCAGCTCTGCCGACACATGATGCAACGGTAGATCTGGATCTATCCAATTTGCAGTTGGGTCTGACTTATACGCGAGTATAGACAATACTTTTTATGTAGACTGTTGTATACATATATTATGCATTTCCCTTACAAAATAGAACTTTCTTACTTTCTATATCCAATTGGTGCTTTAAATGTAAATTGTCCTCGAAAGCTTCCATATAATAATGCGATCTTATTATGATTAAAACTCATTTAATATCTGCTTGTTTAGCATCAAACAGATTGTTGCTTACATCAATAAGTTTTGTTTGTTTGAATTGAATGATTTTGCAATAAATATGTACAATAGTTTGTATAAAGACAACTGGGCAGGCCCAGTACATCTGTTATGTACCTGTGTTTCCGTAGCCAAGAACCCTGCCTTCTTCCCTACGTTAAGAACGAAAGAACGAAGGCAGGGTAGCAGACTTCAAATTTAAAAGGAATTCATTATATACCAATATGGCGGATGGTCCGTAATAGCCTCGCTGAGCTTGAGAAGTGATTTAGTCTATACTCACACAACAAGTGTTGTTCTTAGGTAGCCACTACTATTTATTTTATAACTTTATGGAACTTCATTTGAGTGATTTAATCTAAATTAGTCTTCAGACTAGCAAGACCATGCGCATGCTTACAGTTAGATTCAATCTTAGCTCTCTAAAATTATCTCTTTACTGTTGCATGCTATCGTTTGTTTATTATAGATAGAGCTTACAAATATCATATTATATGCGTGAATTGAAGCAAATATTCACGGTCTATGATAAAACGATGAAATAACTTCAGCGATATTTCTGGTATTAGGAAAATGTAACACATGATATGCATCACTGCCAAATCGCTTAGAAATGACAAAATATTGTAAATGAGATAATGGTATAAAATAAGGCTGAATTCGCCAGAATTTCTCATTCAAAAGTTTCGTCGAGAAAACCACGATGTTGAATACTATTTCATATTTAATCAATTTATTTTAGACACTTGACAGAATAAAAGAGGGAACTTAATAATGGAATTATTTGCCAAACGACTTTGGTATACATTTAAGAACACATTCTAAAGTTACATCTATACGATCATATAATGATACTGTATTTTATCTACAACCTAACATTTTTCGTTTTCGCAATGTCCTTTATCATAATTTAGTCTTGAATCTCTGGACCCAAATTGTCATGTACAAAACGTTTCCAAAGAAAAGTGTTAAATAATACACTAGTAGAAGAGAAATACATTTATATTTTTTTTAAATTTCCATTAAAGGTATTGCATGGAATTACACATTATAGAGGTTAATCCCTTACAAAAGAAGATTTAAAATCAAAATCTTTATTTTTCCTGCACATGTGAAATTAAACAAAAGATAAGGACGCAAATGACAAAAGTTTTGTTTGTCATATTTACCAATATATTAGCTCTACGGTGATTATTTGTCACATATGGATTTATGACTTTCATCACTATTTTCTGGACAATGTATCATTTTTGGTTCGAAAACGCTCATTGTTGTTATTTAATCTTAAGCAGTTTGATAAAATGTGACAGATACAAGTTTATTTAAATTTACTGGGAGACGTTGCTTTAATAAGCTAACGCTTTCTACTTAATCCCCGAATGGCATGTACATGCATTTGACTAAACTTCTTAAATAAATATAGTATAAACTTCATTTGCGCGTGATATTATTATCCATTGAAAATGTTTATTTGCTTAACTGCAGTGAACTGATTAAAGGGATATTCATAAACTGGCATGTACATCGCCTTTCTACTACTTTCCTCACAATATTGTTCGACAAAGGGTAATATAGCATTTATTTTCATAGTCGATGCGTGAGCTTTGTTGTCTCCATGAACGATATATATGTACAGAAGGATTTTGAGAGCGCCAATATAAGCGTTAGAGGCTACAGACCTACTTTGCCTTAACATAATTCGAGTCTTTTTATATATTGTTTACGTGCAAATCAAGTCAACATTTTGAAGATCATCAATCAAGCTCTGACAGAAGAAACTTGTGGAAATTATCACTTAAGTGTGAATAAGTGGTACTAATGTGAAGTGTTCAAATCGACGGTATTTTAACTTAGTTGTAGCAAAATATTTGTAGACTATTGAAAAAAATTGGAAAACCAGTAGCAGATCAAAGGCATCTTTTTAAATGGTGGAGACAGGGTGTTTTCTATCACTCCCTCTCTATGTTTGTGTCCGTGATTCTGGTCTGAATTTTAACTCTCACGATTAATGTTTTCTTTGCTCTAAGGGAAAGAAATAGTACGATACGACAACAAGGGTTTGCAGTGCTTGGCCTCTCTCTCTCTCTCTCTCTCTCTCTCTCTCTCTCTCTCTCTCTCTCTCTCTCTCTCTCTCTCTCTCTCTCTCTCTCTCTCTTCCCCCTGCGGCCTCGGCGTTGCATAATAGACCCGATATGCTCTCTTGTACGAGGTCATCGGTGACTAAACGAAGGTAACCCGTTTGCTGTGAGTCGGAAAAGGACCAGAAACTATTCATCCAATCACACGAATCAGGGACATTGACCTCGATTTCTCATCATTGAGTCGACCGATGAGAATCAGAAACTAACAAAGTCTATTGCATTTGCTATAGCAAAAGAACTTCAGGGCATAGCTGTAGAACCAAAAGGTGTGAAAAACCTAAGTTATATTAGAGTGTAGCTGCAAATCGCACTTTGACAATCTGCTTCGCTCGTAGCGACTTGTGGTGATACTCATTAAGGTACTTCAAAGCAAATCTCTCACCTTGTCAAGAGGTGTTGTGCGATCTAGAGATTTGGAGGCTGCAGTGAGCCCGAGATTCTCGAAAATCTGAGATCTCGTAACGCCTGACAGGTAAAACGAATCAACAATCGCCGTAATGGCAAGTTGATTCCCACAAACACTTACATTCTGACTTTCGAGTACGCTACTTTGCCTACATCAATCAAATCCATGTTCTTCAATATTCCTGTCGACCTTTTCATCCCTTGGCTGTGCTATAACTGCCAGAAAACGGCCACGATAAAGATGGCTGCAAGAGAAATCCATCTGCATCGGATGTGGGCAGGAGGATCACGATGGATTGTCCGGCACATAGAAAATTTCATGTTCGAATTACCAGCGAGATCATTTCTCGCATTTTAGAGACTCTCCTAAGTGAATACTCGGAAGGAGGTTCAACGCGTGAAACAGGAGAAAGACGTGAACTTTCATGAGGCGAGGAATTTGGGGGAAGCCAAAGCTTCATTTAACATAGCCCGGCAGATCCTACGCCAGCGCGGCATAAGTGGAGAAGAAACCTTCCACAAATATTGTCAGTAACCACTGAGACATTGCACAACCGATACGTGAAACCAAATTCATGGTCTTGACGCCTTTTAAACCGTGAGAGCAGCCATCCAACCAAGAATGAAGCAGATAACGTAAATAATCAATGTGACAGAGTATTAAATAAGAACTCCAATACTTCAAAAGTGAAATCAGTTAAATCCAGCCTAGTAAAATAGCAGTAAACCTCTGGCCCTAGTGTCACACACGAGATACCCAGCTCTACGATCGATAAACCGGTAATATCTCTCCCACCAAAATAGCACTGAACCATTGGCACCAGTGGAAATGCATGTTCCGAGCAAAGAGAGAATTCAAGAATCTACTAGACGTCCTAAAGAATCGGACGATCCTATCAATCTCTTTAATACGTTTTGAAGTCTACAGAGTATGGACACTGGAGAAACATGATAACATTCTAGAGAACATACCAGAAGTCCCGTAATTCCACCACTTCCATAAATATGTCTGACACCATAATACAGTGGAATTGCCGAGATTTAACAGCAAATATTGATGAAATAAGTTGCCACTTGAAGAACATGAGCCAAAAGATGTCTGCCTTCATAAGACCGTTTTAAAAGCAAAAGATAGAGCTAACCTTAGAAATAACTTCCAACAATTTTTCAAGACATACTGATAAGGTAGCTGGAAGAATGTCCATCATCATCAATATCAAAACTCTTCGCATATAAATTAATCGCAATAATACATTACAAGCTATGGCCGTTCTTGTGACTACACACAAAACACGTAGCTCAATATATCTCTCTCGAAGCATTCCAATCAGTCTTATTTTGACCATCTTATTGAACAGTTACCAGCACCTTTTGTTTTACTCGGCGTCTTTAACGGCTACCATACCCTATTATGGAGCTGTAAAGATATCAACGAGAGAGAGAGAGAGAGAGAGATAGAGAGAGAGAGAGAGAGAGAGAGAGAGAGAGAGAGAGAGAGAGAGAGAGAGAATACATTCTTTGTTTCGAAACGCAATTTTTGCGTTTAAATAATAAGTCGTATGCCCACCTGTATCCTGCAGGAGGATCCTACTCGTCCTTATATCTGACCTGTTGCGATCCATCTATTGTACTTGATTTCTCTTGGGAAGCTGGTGACGACCTCTGGGGTAGTAAACACTTTCCAAATTACTTAGAGGCTATACTCCCACGCCTCATCGTCTAGGACAGAGATGAAAGTTGAATGAGGCAGACTGGGGAATGTTTCCATCTCTATGCGAAACTAAATTGACAGCTAATCTTTTCGGAAACCTAGTGAATCAAATGCTCTTATTTACAAGATGCTGCAGTATACTACTGAATATACAATACCAACATTTGGGCAATTCCTAATCGTGTTAACAAATTATGGTTTGATGATGTTTGCAAAGACGCACTCAGGGAATGGAGAAAGGTCCTTACAATTTAAATAATAATTCAACAGCTAAAACTCTCAATAAGTACCGTACATACTAAGCTCTAAGCTCGTTGTACCCTTAGGATGATTAGCGAGAGCATGAGGAAAATAAGGAGATCCTAAATTAGAATGGAATATAGTACAGAACATTATTGGCAAAATTAAGCACTTTTTAAAAATCTAATGAATTAGTCACAACCCTACCAGACATTTCAAATACACTGACCGAAACATTCTCCAAAAACTTCACTCAGAAAAACTATTCTTAAAACTCCTCTGTATCACAAGCGTGAAAAAATGGTTCCTTTAAGTTTAAATCCTCTAATGTTAAAGATTACAATGAACCTTTTTGCTCTCAGAGGACTAGAAGAATCTCTGCATCGACTCCATGATTCTACTGCAGGAACAGATTATATCCAAAATCCAATTATGAAATACTTAGCTGATACAGCTCGCAACACACCACTAAATATTTTCAATACAGGTTGGGAAACTGGCGACTTCCCGCGGTCATGGAAAGAAGCAACAGTGATACCAGTACCTAAACCTGGAAAAGACCATTGCGATCCTTCCAACTACCGTCCCTGTTCACCAACAAACTGAAACTGCAAAAACCATGGAGCGAATGATAAATGACATATTCCTCTGGAATGTGGAGTCCAAGAACTACACTCATAACTTCAGTGCGGATATTAGTATCCAGAGAAGCACAACTGACCATCTTGTCAGGCTTGAATCATGTATTATAGAAGCTTCATAAAGAAAGTACATATAGCAGACGTCTTTTTTGAGTAAGTTTATGACACTACATAAAAGTACAGCATAATGAATAACCTATTCAACTTAGGTCTAAGTTAACGCATGCCTATCTTTATATCAAATCTTTTACAAGATAGAAATTTCAGAGTTAAGTTTGGTACCCCACTTTTTGAAAGATATCCTCAGGTGGCGGGTGTACCTCGCTCTTTTCAACATTAAACTTAAAAATATAATCAAATGTCTGAACCCATGAACTGACTGCTCAGTGTATATCGATGACTTTTTGATCTGCTAAAGATCAAGAGGTGTTCATGCCATTCAACGTCAAATACAGATAAGCGTAAACAGAGGTAAGACATGAGCAGAAGAAAATTATTTTATATTTCGAAATCTAAAACTGTTTGTATGCGCTTCTCTCAATTACATCGAATTCATGATGACCCAAAACTCTCTCTGGACGGTTCTGTTATCCCTGTTAAAAGCTTATTTATGACTGTAAAACTAGTTTCCTCCATATATTGAATAGCTCAGAGATAAATGTAACAAAAAGCCTTGGATATTATATGAGACGCGGCAAACACAGATTGGGGAGCAGATCGGAAGGTCTTACTCCGAATATACGGGACTAAGATTTATACTTGACAATGGCTCGATTGTGAATGGATCAGCTTGTAAATCTTACAAGCAGATGCTTGATCCGATGCACAATCTGGACTTTGCCTTTGTCTTTGGGAATTTACACCTTCTCCTTCCGAAAGCCTCAGTGCCGAAGCAAATGAACCATCTCTGTATCTCAGATGAACGAAACTGACTCGTCAGTATACCATCACGTTACCATGACGTTGCCGTAAGGTCCAATATCAAACCTTGCGCACTTCAGAAACAAATGTTATTCCACCTTTATGTATACGAATTCGTCCTCAACTACAGGCAGCGAAAAGTAATCTTTCAAATATTTCAAAATTTTGTATTTTCATATTACCACTGTGGTTATCAAAACCTCACAAAATAATATTCGATCTATTCGAATTCAAAAATTCCTTAACAAATCTTCTTGTTTTTCCAAGTAAATTTAATGAAATCAGAGACTCCTATAATGGCTATACGTCCCTGTATACGAACGGTTTGAAAGATGCTGACAAGGCTGGAGATGCCATTGCAACATCCAATGGCATGATATCGAACCAGTTACAGAACATAGCCTCCGTTTTTATCGCTGAAATTAGAGCTATAGTCAAATTATTGAACTGTATCGAAACCTCTCAACAAGAAAAAAATATTATATCATCTCTTCGGATGCCATTTCTACTCTGAATGCTTTTAAAAAAGCCTTAAATCTGACAATCCGTTAATGTCCCAGATCATGCTGAATTTGCTCAAATAATCTGGAAACAAATCATGTACTGTTGGCTGCCTGGTCACATTGGTATTAAGGGTAATGAAAGGCTAATAAAGCAGCCAAAATTGTCTTGCAGTCACCCGTTTCCTAATGGAAGATTTCATATGCTGACCTCGAATCGTATATAAATCCGCATGTTCTCAATAACTGACAATTTATGTGGAATGAAAGCTCCACAAACAAGCTTCGAAACAGCAAATCCATCATTGAAGTGCGGCATCCCTCGTATAGAACCAATTGTATAAAAAGCTGGTATTGTACCGCTCGCATATCGGACACAAATACCTAACTCATGCATACCACCTGAAGGGTGAATCTCGACCAGAGTGCGTGAACTGCAAGCGTCCCCTGAGAGTGGAACATATTCTTGTTGAGTGTATCGACTTCCACCCTATTAGACAGATGAATAAACTTTATGATGCACCAGAACAAATCTTGGACTTTATATAACACATTTTGATTATATGTTTTATTGATTTTACATGACCATATAGCTCTTATACAATTTCTTTTTATTATTTCGCTTTTAAAGAAAATATGTATCTGATTCACGAAAAGGAGACTTTATTTACCTTTCAGCAAAGAGAAGGAATTCAATTTTAAACTTATTATACTTGTTATGTTAAAAATCGAGAAAGAAATACTGTTGAGATTGTTTCTTTTATACCTCTATGATGTTTTTACTTTACTATTCCCCCATAGATATTTAACCTTTGTCTTTTATAAATTAGATAAGCAAGGTAAAATATGAGTAAACTTGTCAATATACAATCTCATTGTTTTCAAGTCGTTCATATGCAATAATTAAAATTGGTTAGATTTTGTTGAAAAGGATTTCTTCTTAGCCTCAAGGTTTAAATGTCTGTGGTTCAGGAAGCAAAAGCTATTTAGATGTTTCCACTTCTGTAATATGCGTTGTTTGAAAAAGCAAATATAATTCAGAGATAAAAGAATATGTATCAAACATAAGCTAACTGTTTCGACTTTAATGTTTAGAATGTCTTGGATCTGCAATAAATGTACTAATCTGAGCTTTAACGGCAGAATAGAATTTAAAAATAGGCGATATACATTTCTGCGGCAGTAAGTTTGAATGGAACATATTTTTGACGTTATTACTGAGGTTATTTCTACAGGTGTCTTCGTAATGAGTTCATGAATTTTGTTTGTATATCATATTTGAATGATAAACAAGGAATGTGTAAGAATTGTTAGAAGTGCAATTCTTACTTGTTATACGTTGAATGAATGAATAATTTATTTCTTAACGTGTTTAAGGCCTACGGCCAACAGGACAGTTACATATCATACATAAATGTACATATATTATAGTGGTTAATATTGACTCTAAGAATTGAATCTATAACATAAGTACTGGACAATGTATACAACTACAGTACAAAAATAACAATATCGAATTTGCGGATAGTACTAAACGATTTACAGTGTTTAGTACGATGAATGTATGAAATAAATTTAACTGGTCGTCAGATCTTTCAACGTCCACTGCGTGAATAGATCACATATCCAAAGAGAAGCAAAATATTTAGTTATATCTTAATGTACTGTTTATAGACTACAATCGTCTCTCAGTCTATTTATATAGTTATAAGGACACGTATCGCGACCAGCATTCTTGTTTTTCCCCTTGACATAGAACAATTTTCATTGTACCCATACATGTGGTTTGTAACATTTTGCACACGTGGATTGGAAAAGGTAAGATTTTTCTAAGAAGAAGTATTGAAATGGCTTCCTATTAGAAGCATATGTTCCTATAGCAAAGCTTTAGATTGCTCATTAATAATCATACTAGACAAAACAACTGTATGTCAGAGTTAACAAAAGGCAATAAATAGGATTTATGTTAATATTTCCATGCAAATATTGCCTTTGAGATCAAGCAAGGTTATGTGCCTCTCGGCAAATAGCAAATTGTAATAAACAATATTATAGTTGGGTTAGGTTTTTTGTATACTGCGTAAACAACGAATAGGCTATTCTTTTCTTATATTAACTGACGTATTTACGTGTGGTCTTAGGAGTTGACAAATTTACCGTGAAGAAAAAATATAAGAAGTGTAGGAGGAAACTATCCCAACATAACCTATTAAGCATAAACATAAAACAGAAAGCTCTTTTAAGAGGGAAATTGTTTCAAACTTTATATATTGCATGTTTAAATAAATACTGAGAATTGCGATAGAGTGATAAGAAAGATCTCTTCAAATGCTGAAGGCAGAGATTTGCAGTCACTCCTTATCCAAGTTTTGCTCATGATCAAGGTCCAGATTTATGTCGCAAAGATTAAAGTTTTATTTGCTGTAAGGGAAGGAAATAGTAAGATATGATAACAAGCTTTGCAGTGTTTGTCCCATCTCTCTATCTCTCTCTGTCTGTCTCTCTCTCTCTGTCTCTCTCGCTCTCTTTCTCTCTCTCTCTCTCTCTCTCTCTCTCTCTCTCTCTCTCTCTCTTTCTCTCTCTCTTTCTCTCCTCTCCATGCTTGGGAATGTTAAACAGTCCACATACACCCTCATGCATGTCGTAAGAGGCGACTGATGGAGTCAACCTGTCTGCCGTATGTTGCTTCTCGTGTTGGTGGAGATGATCATGATGGCTGAGCAGAGGGGAGGCCGAGTTATTGGCATTCCAATGCAAGAAACTACTTGGGCTTCAACTTCAGGCTCGACCGGCAGTCTGAAGTTCCCTGTGTAATCACTAAGCTAGTCACGCTAAGCTTCAGAGGCTATGCCAATTACAACTTCAATTTCCATATGTCTCCTGAATCCTTATGGTCATCATTACTACAAAGGGAAACTTATACTGTTATGTTTGGAACCTTGCAAAGGACATGACCTCTGAGAGTGGTGGCAAGGATAATTTGAGTAAGGTTTCTGCTTTACTCGAGTATAGCCGTGACATGAGAAATGAAATAAATCTATGTGAAAACACATCAAACAAACAATCAATTATAGGAGCCTAGTTTAAAACGGAGCATGAATAATCGAGCAGTGATTAGGACAATAACTGTTCCGAGTCAAAGCAGTTGACCTTGCTTTCTCATCATAGAATCGACAGATGTAAACCAAAAAGAAACCAAGCTCTCGACATTTGTCATTTCAAAAGCCTTTCGTGGTCCGAGTGTAGAACAAAAGAGTGCAATAAAAATTCAGCTCGGGGTCAATTACTTGTAGAGTGCAGCTGTAAAGTTCTAATAATCTGCTTGGCTCAAAGCGGTTTGTGGAGACACCCATCAAGGTATCTCCGTAAACATCTCTGAACTCATGTTGAGGTGTTGTGCGACCTGAGGATTTAGATGACTGCAGTAAGTCTGAGAGGCAGAAATCTCAGATCTCAGAATGTCTTCCAAGTAAAATGAATCAACACTCATCGAAATGGCAGGTTGATTCATACCAACAATTTATTTGACGTTAGACTGCACAACTCTGCCTGCCTTAAATATCTCAGTATACCTTTCATCTGGCCCACACAATAGCAGCAAACTCCTGGTCCCAGTGGTAGTGCATTATCAAACAAAGAGCGAATTAAAGAATCTACAAGACTTCAGAAAAAATCTGACGATCATATCATGATCTTCAACAAAAGTCGAGAAAGTTTGAAAATCTGAACTGCCCCCTGATAATGTGCCAGATAAACCTCTAACAAGCCTCGTGATTCCTCCACTTCCATAAATATGTCTGATACCATAAGACAATGTAAGACAATGGAATGCTGCAGTTTGAAGCAAATATTGACGAATTAAGTCTTTTACTTAACGAGCATGACCCATTAGCAATTTGTCTTCAGGAGACCTTTATAAAAGAAAATGATATAGGTAATCTAACAAATATCACAGCATGCAATACCTTTTCAAGAAATACTGATAAGATTTCTGAAAGAGTGTCCATTATCAGAAATAACAAAACAAGCCACAGCCAAATTAATTTCAATAATACATTACAGGCTATTGCTGTACGTTTATTCATTATCCGAACTCTTATATTTTGCTCAATATATCTTTTCTCAAGCAATACATTTATATAATCTGATATTGAATATCTTATTGAATTCTTCTAGCACCATTTGTTTTACCTGGCGACACTAGAACTGCAAAATATATCAGCGAGAGAGGGAATAAACAAGAAGACTTTGTTTCAAAACACAATCGTTGCCTTTTCAATGATAAATCGTATATCTTCCTACATTCTGCCACTTGATCGTACTTGTCCTTAGATCTGACCATCTGCGATCCATCTCTTTAATTTGACATCTCTTGGGAAGTTGGTGACGATCTCTGTGGTAATCACCACCTTCTGCAATACTTAAAAAGTAATAATCTCAAACCTCGGGAGCTAAGTCAGAGACCGAAATTGAAGGCATCGAATTGGGAATCGTTTCAGTTCCTCTGCGAATCAAATTGGCAGCTGATCGTTTCAAAAACTTAGTGGATCCGATACACTTATTTATCATACTCCAGGAGGTTGCTGAGGATACAATACCAAAATCTACGGCTATTCACAAACCTGTCAACAAACGATGCTTTGATGATGCTTGCGAAGACGGCATCAGGGAACACAAAAAGGTCCTTAGAGATTTGTAATGCCAATCCAGCAGATGAACATCGGCATGAATCTTGGTATATTGCGAGCTAAAGCTCCGCCGTACTACCAGGGAATGTAAGTGGAAAGCATATATACCATAATTATTTAGGCTTAACTCTCATTCCTCAAATCAGTATGAAATATACTACGAAAACTTGATAGCAAAAATAAAACAGCTGTATCAAATATTTGAAAATTCTGATAAACTGGTCACCACGTTCTAAGTAATAGCAATCACATTGCCTGAACCATTTTACCAATTTTCTTGACCTGTGAACTATTCTGAAAACTTCCGCCTTGGACAAAACAAACTGAAAAGAGATGATGTATTTAAATTTTGGTCTGCTAAGCCTGAGCATTAGAAAAAACTTTCACTCTCAGAGAACTAAAAGACTCTCTTAATTGAGCTGAAAACTTCATCAGGACCAGATGATATTCCTAATCAACTTCTGAAACACTTACCTGATGCTACTACACTACTAAACATTTTAAATAAAATTGGGGAAAATGGCGACTTCTTGAGGTCATGGAGAGTAGCAACAGTGATATTAGTACCTAAACCTAGAAAGGATTATGCTGACCCTAGCAACTATCGCCCCATAGCAATTACAAGTTGTATTTGCAAAACCAATGAAAGACTCCTACCGTATCTTGAATCCAGCAACTACTATCATACTTTAAAATCTGAACCACAATTAATGTAGTCAGACTTGAAACATTTAGTAGAGAAGCTTCCATAAAGAAAGAACATATAGTTTCCATCTTTTCGACTTGGAGAACGGAACTGTGCACTTCTTCTGCCGATTAGATAAAATTCACGCTTTATCGCCAGTGTGATGATATCATTTTGTTCTGACACTGACGAATTTTAATATCCCATTATCAAATATATAATTCATAAAATGAAATGACTGAACGAAACAATGAAAAGTTGATAAACAAAAACATTGTTGCCCCAAATGTCACTGTCATTGATCCACCCGTGCTATACAAAATACATGCGATGCGACGGAAGCTAACTTTAATTAGATAATGGTTATGCTCATATTGATCAATTTATATTTTAGACACAAGTTCAAAAATAAATAAATAAATAAAACCCCACAAAGCTGCAACTTTTCAATAGGATTTACTTTTTGCAACTGTAAATATTATAACTATATCAAACGCATATTTAGAATATTTGTTTTACCTAGTAACCTATGTCAAAACATGTAATGCGATTAAAGTTGTTCTAAGCTTCAAAACTTTCTCTTTTACAATAATATTCATTGTACTATGAGAAGTTCGCGGAGTACAAACATAAGTTTAAAAAAATGAAAACCATAGAAAGTACTTAAAGACTTTAACTGATTTTTATCTTCCTTCATCCATGGGGATTAGATGAAAATTATAATCAACTGTTAGTATTAAGATAAACGATGCAAGTAATATCTTAATTCGACATTAATATCAACCATACCAACTATTCATTATAATAAACTTGTAGCACAAGTTGCGCTGAGTGTTTACGTTTAACTCAATGTAATCACCATTGCTCAATTATATACAAAATCAGGTATTTTCGCCGGAACTTGTGAGAAATTCTTTTAAAGTTCATGGATGCATTTAAAGCCATCGTAAGTAATTCTACCCTGATTTTGTAACACAGTACTTGGTAGATATAACATTTTTGGCATCCATGAAAGTGCAGTGCAGTAAAACTATGTTTACAGAGGGAAATCCTTGTACATATTAGTTTTTTAGGCTTGTGCTTTGCAAAAGTCTCAGAAGCTCTAAATGTTGTCCATTGTTTTCTGTAAGTCGTTATCGTGATATGGAAAACGGGCAGCACGAAAGGGAATAGTTAGGTTGGTGTTAATTCAAATTTTACGAAGAGCAAATGGAATGTGCGTACGAGTTGTCTTGATAGCAAATGGAATGTGCATACGAGTTGTCTTGATAGCATCTTCAAAATGGCTAATCGTGCTTTATCTGCATGACAATACTGTTGGTAATCACTCACATGACAAGACGTTTGGTAATCACTCACACGACAATACTTTTGGTAATCACTCACATGACAAGACGTTTGGTAATCACTCACATGACAAGACTTCTTGTAATCACTTACATGACAAGACTTTTGGTAATCACTTACATGACAAGACTTTTTGTAATCACTCACATGACAAGACTTTTGGTAATCACTCACATGACAAGACTTTTGGTAATCACTCACATGAGTTTGATTTCAGATGCTATACACAATGAAATTGCCCATGCAATGGTCCTAACTTAGACACTACACCTTATGTTAACAATGTAAAGCAACATAAATAATTAAATCCCATTGTTTTCTTATTCACACGTTTTATATCTAGTTCATCACAGCACGTCATAGCTTTTAGATTTTCTTCTTTTTTTTTTCTCCATGATAAATGGAATCGAATAGAAGCTGTAGAGGGTTCGAATAAGATTGTTGGAATCACTAAACTTCTGACACTATAGATTAGACGGATAATAACTCAGCCCCGGAAATGAATACTGTTTGTAATTTGTTAGAATGTATGTGGTAGTATTGCTAATTCAGGAATTGCGTGAGACGCGACTTAGGTCTATCGTGAAGATAACAATATTTTTTAGAAAGAATCATACTTCGTTCCAGTATCCAGTTTTCAAACATGGCAGAACTATAGAAACAGTTTATGGCGTATAGTATAATGCATAGCTTTTTGATACAGTTGTTTTTGTTTGTTCTTTTTTTTTTTTTTTTTTGGAGGGTTGTCTTTGGATTTTAACAATTAGATCTAACATGTGGTACGGTTGGACCTGTACTCATAAAGTGTGGCTAGTTTAAAAGAAAGAAACTGATTCTTATATCGAACATAAAAATGCATGCAAATACGACTTCGTTTTAGTCTATGTATTTTCCAATATCTTCAACAAACTGTTTAATTCTCTTATTCAAGTTCTCTTTCATTCTGTCTCTGTAAGGACGTTTATTTGCTTTGAACAAGATATTATGACTATGAGTATTATAGTTTATTGTACGTGTCCTGGCTGATATCTTATCTTGACAAGTTGTATTCGCATGTGGCGTACAAGTTTTAGGTCTACAACGCCAAAACAATGAGATACCATACAATATACACAATAATATGTGTAATATACATTCTAAGTTATAATTAGCATCAGTTTTCAGATATTTTAACATTGCTATTATAGAAAGAAAAAAAAACATTGTAATAAATATGTTTCATTCATAACTTCATTCATAACGCGCATGAATGTACTGGTCAAATTGGATGACGTCATATACCTCTTGACAACGACGCATACGGGAAAATATTGTTTTGTTACTTCCTATGCTAAGTCTGTTGGACAATATTATATTATACGAGAATAATAATTTAACATTTCTTACGTTTAAAATTTCAGAATAAGCTCGTACTCTCTGTTTGTCAGTTAGTTTTTACTGTTCTTGTGCTAATATACATTTATTTTCGTGAATCCGGTGCTTAATCTCACCATATGAAAGCAAATTATCTGCATTATTTACATGCCATTTGGGCATTCGTTCTTTTACCGTCAAATCTTAATATGGCAACATAGAAAGTTTCTGGAGTATGTAACATTTATCTGCGTTACTAGAAGATCAATAATAACCAAATTCAAATTTTAAGAGAGGGATTAACCATGAGGCGTCCTAACTTTCTTTCTAGTATCGGAGAAAGGTATAGTTTGAAATAACTGCCTGAGATGTAGGCATATTAGTAATTTTTCAAACAAAAGCACACTTTATAAAGTTATAAATGATTCTCATCGAGGGTATGATGCATTATTCCTACGTTTATCGAAAACAAACTTTGAATTATGTGATTGTGTGTCCATCCGTGCGTGGTTATATGAGTTTTAGTGCGTGCGTCGTTTCTTTCGCCGTTTAAGACTATCAGGTAAGTGTACAGTTCTTCAGGTTGCTGAATATGATGAATGGCATGTATAGATGATGTACACATCTATCCCAATCTTTCGATCCACTTCCAGCACTTTTATGTGATAGATGACTTCATCTAAAAACCATAGAATGACCCGTTGAATCTTGTTTGGCACACGATGATCTTCATTCACATAGGCTCCTTACATCGATTATCGGGTGAAAAAATACTGGTTTGGGGTTTATTCTGAGAGTGATTAAATAGTTGCGAAATAACTATTATCTCGGATTTGCGTGATCACAGGAGAATAAAAACGATTGATATTGATTGCCAGACAGAAAGACTGAACACTGGCCACTGGCTTAAAAATGTTTTATGCTATGTAAACTCAAATGTTCCTTAACCCCTCTAATAGAGTACGTCAGGTTTTAGTTCTATGAGTGCACAAACACGCTGGATGTAGCAAATTCCTATAAACACATCCACCTAATTCTGAGAAAGATGTGATAATTTTCTGGGACTTCGATTTCAAGCGCTATAAATTGTATAATATATAAGGAAATTACGACCCACATACCAACTTAACAAAAACCCCTTATGTGAATTCGAACGTGACATGGCTGATATTTCTGCTGGATAAAAAATATAAAGGCGAACATGAGCGATTGAAGGATCCGTATTTCTCTGGTAAATCTAAAGAGTGGAAAACATTACATGTCATCGCTACTTATAAAGACTGCAATCGAGATGTTAAGTTATTCGGTGGTCAAGGCGCTTTATGTGGTAATGCACGATAGCCTCGTCATGGAAGTGTCCATTGAAGTGTGGGGAATTTGTAAAAATTCATTCAATTATTTCTGCATTTGGAAAGTTTAAAATTATCCATGATGTGTTTCTTGTCAGTAAGTCGTGTTATTTTGTGTATTATTTCAATTATGAGTGTCTGCGACAGCCATGCTTATACTAACCAAATCGGTGCCCGGACTATCAAAACCAAGTATGGGAATGTACGGGGCGTTCTCGTTGAATTTTCGAACCCAAAAATAAAGCCTGTGGAAGCATTCAGAGGTTTACAATATGGAACAACATATCGGGGACGAATGAGGTTTATGCCTCCCACAAATCCACTGGAAAGGTGGAAGCATACACGATTAGCATTTGCATTGCGTCATGTTTGCTCCCAAAAGCAGGTAACTGAAAACAACATCTCTGTGGACCTTCCAGGGGCCAGTGTGGAGCGCCTAAAAAGGATTTCCCCTTTCACTATTTCCCGGTCGGAGGATTGCTTGACCCTAAACTTATGCGCACCCATTCCACGTAAGATTGAATTTATATTGTCTTTTGCATGATGTTTCTACAATCGTAGCGCTCCGTTTAATTGCACTAGCAAAAAAGATTAGACTTTGTAACTACGGATGTTTTTAGGTCTTAATTGAAACGGCGGCAATTTATCATGTTGACTGGAAAGTATAATAAAAGTCAAATGGCAATTTAATAGTTAATTTGTAAGAATTCCTATATACTATTCAACTGATACGTTAAATGCCTGAAGCACCATATTAGTCATAACGGACTTGACGTAGATACCGGCTCCAAATCTTAATAGAATTCAGCAGCATACAGGTTTCTCTGTCAATACATGGACGAAAACAGCTTTATCAGCTTACGAAAAGTACAACTTAAGAAACAATCTTGCACTTTTTATCTTAATTATGCACTTATCGTTATTGTTTTCATTGTTTTGTTCTTTTCTACGAGTGCTCAACTATAACGCAATTCGTTTTCTTGTATATACGTTCGATGCAGTTGAAATCAGTCCTCTGATCCGATGTTAAAGTGAACGTCTTTGTATTTAATGCATGAATCTTCCGTATCACTGACTGCTTTATTCTGCGTGTGTACGTTTAATGCGTGTGGCGCGCTAGAAGTATTCTGGATAAGAAAGGTTGATAGTCATACCAGGCATTTCTCTTGTACTTAAAATGCAAAAATGATATACAGCATAGAGAGGCCATTTTACTACAACGGTGTACAAATACTTGTATTTCTTATAGAACGGATTAGAGGTATACTAAATACATAAAGATGAATAAATGCGCGTGACGTCATCTTCCTTTTACCTCAGACTTTTCAGACTTTTACTGATGACTATTTAGACTTAGTTATTATGTGATAACTGAATCATATATATATATATATATATATATATATATATATATATATATATATATATATATATATATATATATATATATCTTGTATTATTCTATAAGGCCGCATATGTTCTCGACATTTTAGTTGAGTTGCATTAGATTTCGACACTTAATATATTGATCTTTAAATCGTTAAAAATGAAAATGTATACTCGCTTTGTTCCTAAAGGACTTTGAAGACAATATCCTTTCATATCTTTTAAATGTTTTAATAAATTAAACTAATGCTATTATAAAATAGCGATTCAAAGCTCTTACCGATATTGTTGGTACAAATATTAATGTTGTACAATCCTACTGTTTCCTTTAATTTATTTGGAAAGATGGTTAATGATCTTTTTTGCGCTAAAAGTGTCTTTAACATGCTTAAATGTAAATCAGATTATCTCAATAAAGTACTTATTGTGTCTTTATGACATAACGTTATCTTAGGGTTTTGTCTTGTGAATAAGGGTTCTGGTTTGTGGTGGATTTGCTGAAAACAATAAATGAACTAAACGCCTGAATGTTTACATGGCAATATATTTAACACAGAAAATACATTATAACATCATTTTAAGGTAAGACAAAGTTATGTTGCTTTGAGTCTGCCATTGGTTTTCATTTCTTGAACTTTATTTGAAGTAGATATTAGGAAAATCAGGAAAGTTTGCTAAACACCGCCTTGGCTTTTTTTTCAATGGACATGAAAAAGATGATTTAACACCTAGCCAAGAAAAAATGGAGGTGACATGTAAAGAGATTTTAAATCACAATGTAGATACAACGTTAGCTTAATATTGATATAATACTTCACAAACACTTGTGCTTTTTTATTTTTTCTTCATAGTTTTTGTAGTTTGTTGATTCGCAAATATCGTTTCATATAATACCTAAACTATTTCAAATGCATAACATTCTTTAAAACTGATTTGATCATTTGGAAGACTTTTACTTATAGCATCACTTTCCATAGGTTTAGCTATATCTGCTTCGTAATACTGGGCAAAGACTGTTATGAAACAACGTTTAATCTAAATTGCAGCCTTTGACTTCTCTGGAATTTAAATGTGTATTTGCTTTTTAAAAGCAAGGTATGTTGGGAATACAGAAGTTGATTTATTTCCGATTACCTGTTTAGAAATGTTATTTAGTGTGCATCCAGAAAATGCTTAATGTGCTTTCTTTGTATGCTGAATAATTGAAATAAATATTGAAAATTAATATTTATAATACAAGGTATTGTAATAGAAATGATCAAATGCAAATCATTTCCTTTTATAAACTCTTCAAGCGCCTTTGTACATGTTACTAACTGATATCACGACTAGTTTCATCCCCAAATCAATCAATCTGATTTATAAGAAGGAATTTATTATCTGATGAAAATAGTGATTGCAGGCAACACTATCTCCATTCCCCTTCATCCGGTGCGGCAAGGAGGACTATATGAAAGTGTCTAGCTTTCAATTGCATATGTCACTGTTGTATTCCCCGAGCACTACTCGTTTATTATTGGCTGTCTTTCTGACAATGATAAATGTCAAATATCTCTTGATATAAAAACTGATACTTTTGAGTATAAAGAGAGTTAATTATGACAGTATCAATAAACTATCAGTATGATTTACAGTCTGTATAGATTTATATAATAGGAAATTTTAGAACGGAAATTTATTCGATCATGCTTAGATTTTTGATATCTCATTTAATCCTGAGTGTATTGGATTGTCTGAACAATCACTTCAGTGCATTGCCCTGTGATTCTCCATGTCTGCTCGAGTGAAAGATAATAACAAAGCGTCCTTTCTTTGAACCAGATATATGAAAGCATTAAGGGCTATATTTTGACTTTTGGCAATATTGATGCTGAAAAACTAAATATATCTCTTATTTAAAGGAGGCTAATTAATGTAATTGCTTTGAAGTTATTTCATATGATGAATATGAAATGTCACGTTTTGTTTCAAATGTTTTGATTACGTACAAATATGACGTTAAGTTCACCAATTGCATGAATTCTCCCTTTTTGTACTAAATTTTAAACAAGGAAAGGTGGTATAATTGATCAAAGATACATGGCACAACTCACGAAAACAATTAGCTCAGAATTAATTTAAACTCGATTTATTCCTTTCTGAAGACCGTACAGTTACACAGACCCTGAGAATGCTAAATTCTTAATTGAGTCATGTTGTACACCCTGAGAATGCTAAATTCTTAATTGAGACATGTTGTACACCCTAAGAATGTTAAATTCTTAATTGAGTCATGTTATACACCATGAGAATGCTAAATTATTAATTGAGTCATGTTGCATACCCTGAGAATGCTAAATTCCTAACTGAGTCATGTTGTACACCCTGAGAATGCAAAATTATTAATTGAGTCATGTTGTATACCCTGAGAATGCTAAATTCTTAATTGAGTCATGTTGTATACCCTGAGAATGCAAAATTATTAATTGAGTCATGTTGTATACCCTGAGAATGCTAAATTCTTAATTGAGTCATGTTGTATACCCTGAGAATGCTAAATTCTTAATTGAGTCATGTTGTATACCCTGAGAATGCTAAATTCCTAACTGAGTCATGTTGTACACCCTGAGAATGCAAAATTATTAATTGAGTCATGTTGTATACCCTGAGAATGCTAAATTCTGAATTGAGTCATGTTGCATACCCTGAGAATGCTAAATTCCTAACTGAGTCATGGTGTACACCCTGAGAATGCAAAATTATTAATTGAGTCATGTTGTACACGCTGAGAATGCAAAATTATTAATTGAGTCATGTTGTGTACCCTGAGAATGCACAATTCTTAATTGAGTAATGTTGTATACCCTGAGAATGCTAAATTCCTAACTGAGTCATGTTGTACACGCTGAGAATGCAAAATTATTAATTGAGTCATGTTGTAAACCCTGAGAATGCAAAATTCTTAATTGAGTAATGTTGTATACCCTGAGAATGCTAAATTCCTAACTGAGTCATGTTGTACACCCTGAGAATGCAAAATTATTAATTGAGTCATGTTGTATACCCTGAGAATGCTAAATTCCTTACTGAGTCATGTTATACACCCTGAGAATGCAAAATTATTAATTGAGTCATGTTGTACACCCTAAGAATGCAAAATTATTAATTGAGTCATGTTGTATACCCTGAGAATGCTAAATTCTTAATTGAGTCATGTTGTATACCCTAAAAATGCTAAATTCTTAATTGAGTCATGTTTTATACCCTGAGAATGCTAAATTCTTAATTGAGTCATGTTGTACACCCTGAGAATGCAAAATTATTAATTGAGTCATGTTGTATACCCTGAGAATGCAAAATTATTAATTGAGTCATGTTGTGTACCCTGAGAATGTTAAATTCTTAACTGAGTCATGTTGTACACCCTGAGAATGCTAAATTCTTAATTGACTTCTGTTAAGCTGATGAAAGTTCAATAGCGACATTGGAATCATTCTATGTCATACTATTCTATCAACCTCACAAGACAGGGGCTTTTTTGAGTGACAAGGAAATAAATACTGGGTTGGTAGGAAGTCAGAGGGTATCAAGCTATAGATTGATTACATGCAGGATTATATTATTTTGATATTCACAAATATTAAAAAGCTTATCTAACAACAAATGACACTAATGATAAAGTTTCATTCAATCGTGCAAGTGTACTATATCCATGACATTTTTTATGAAATAAGTGTGGGGGGGGGGGGTGTCCGCGGGTCCGTGCCTATGGAAACCATGCTTTGTCAACCTAACGAATCAAAATATTTTTCAATGACAGATCTGTTTCCTACCATTTCGTTTCTTTGTTTCCTTCAGTTGTTGTGAAGGGCGAATGTAGACATACATTTTGGTAACGGTCCAAATAAAAAACAGTTGTCCAACGTTTCGAGCGAATCAAGCTTCTCGTCAGGGGAAGAATTAACTTACTACCACAAACCAAACACTAAATACAAAACTGAAAAGTCAAGAAAAAACCTGGACTAATATACGTCTGAATGACAGGGGAAATCTACAAACAAAAGTCAAGAGAAAACCTGGACTACTATAAGTCTAAATGACAGGGTGAATTTACAAACAAAAGTTAAAATAGCAAACAAAGAACGAAATAATCGAAAAAAGGTATTACAATGGGTAAACTACATGTCTTAAAATGGGTAACTACATGTCTTAAAATGGGTAACTACATGTCTTAAAATGGGTAAAATACATGTCTTAAAATGGGTAACTACATGTCTTAAAATGGGTAACTACATGTCTTAAAATTGGTAACTACATGTCTTAAAATGGGTAAAATACATGTCTTAAAATGGGTAACTACATGTCTTAAAATTGGTAACTACATGTCTTAAAATGGGTAACTACATGTCTTAAAATGGATAAAATACATGTCTTAAAATGGGTAACTACATGTCTTAAAATGGGTAAAATACATGTCTTAAAATGGGTAACTACATGTCTTAAAATGGGTAACTACATGTCTTAAAATGGGTAACTACATGTCTTAAAATGGGTAACTACATGTCTTAAAATGGGTAAAATACATGTCTTAAAATGGGTAAACAACAAATCCTAAAATGGGTAAACTACATGTCTCTTCTGCACTGCCGTTGAGACCAAGATAGTTCTACAACAAAGACAAAAGATGGGATGATTGTGTCTCTCGCACAGAGAACCAAACTGTTTTCACCCACTTCCAGGGTTTTGACAATGGACATAAACCATGCATCAACAATATGTACTAAAGAAATTGTATTCCGGTATAGTTATGAGTTGAGGAAGCATAGGAAATATGTCATGAGAATTTTGTAGCGGGATACTGAACAAGAGATATAATAATAATAAGAAGAAGAATAATTCGTGTAAAGTTACGGAATATTTACTTGGGTAAATATTATCACAAGAACTGCGTGCGGGTAATAAACTGATGCATTTTTTCTGGAATTTAGGTAAGATTACATGGAAAGGTTAGATTTTTTTCATTGTGAACAAATTCCCTACGAGTTTTCAATTGCCGTATCCAGTATTGTTCCTTACGTGTGCGTTCTATATCCGTACACCCGGGTTAGACTCAGTCGGTAGCATCTCGAGGGGCTCTACTGAATGTCCAGTTGGGGCATAGTAGTTTTGCGAGTTTCGCGTTTTATTTTGTTGCGAGTGTGGCTCCTGTGATTAATCATTCGTTTCTGAAATCAAAGGTTCTGATAACATATTGACTAGCACTGATTTTGCATATCAGGAGATGGATTACATTTTTGGTATGACATCCTATTTCAGATTGATAGTTCATGTCCTCGAACCTCTGAACGATTTGGTATCGGACATATGTTTGCAAATTAGGCAACGCTTGTCTTTGGTGCAGTATGTGCCTTAATTTGTTGTTTTGTTTGAATCTACCTTAGCACGTACCAGATGATGCTTGAGATTTTTAGGTCTATGGTTTGCAACCAAATAAACTTCTTGAAATATGCCCTTCAGACGTTCAGAAAATTGGATCTAGTGCCAATGCTTCCGATTGATCTGTTGTATGCTTGGAGCAAGGGGGTGGAAAGTAACCACAGGTGGTACGCGATTGTTTGTTTTCTCTATTATATTTCGAAGAGTCTAGTTTTGTTAATACTTTGCAATACAGGTAAGATTATATGTTCGCCTCCAGGAGGGTAGATTGGGTATCCAAGAAATATTTTGGTCCTGTTTGATGTCTCCGACGTAAATTTAATCGTAAGATAAAAGTTCTTAGCGAATTTTAAAATATTTTCAAATTGTCGCCCGTTTCGATCATTTTGATTCAATGTCGTCAATGAAACTGCATCAGCTTAGAAGTCTATTAGGTACCTCATTGAGAACCTTTTGCAAGAGTCTTTCCATGAAACTATTGGCATACGGAGGTGCCATTTAAGTGACTATTCCAGTTTCATTAATTTGTAGGATGTGTTGGTTGTTCAATACAAAACTGTTCAACTTAAGAACATGGGTTAAAAGTTTGACTAAATATGTATTAAGAGGGGAAGGATCAGGTCCACCATTTTATGCTTCTTTGCAGGCTGCGATATCTTCTTCCTGTAGGATGTAGGTGTATAAGGAACAGACATCCATAGTGACAATTAGAGTGTTATCTGAAAAGGTTGGTTTTCGCTGTTTTGTTAAGGTAGTTAGTAGAATCTTGGATGCATGAAGGCAAGAAGGCAGTGTTTCCACGAAAGTCCGAAGGTGATAAACAATGAATTCAGAATTACCTTCAGCGGGATGGTTGTTTTCAGAAACTGTTAGCCTCTACTGGTTCGCTTCTTTGTGTATTTAGAGAGGAAATAAAATTGCCATGCCTTAGGGTCGACTGGTATATACTCCATTCATTTTGAACCTATTGTATAACATTAGGTTTCGGCATTTGGTACGAAACTCTACATTCCTTTCTTGATTGTTTTCATTAAAAATATCCATAAGATGTTGCCTTGATTATTATGTCAGTTGTTCAAACCATTGTTATCAGCCAAAATAACCAGAGGCTTTGATCCCTGAAATACATGTTTTCTCAATAATTGTTCGATTTTTATACATGTGTACCACTAATAATTTATATATTCGTGAAGCAATGTGATTCTTGATCGGGCCGTTTAGTTGTGCTTATGATAATGTATTTGTGTCAGTATTAAGCAGATTCATTAGACTTGAGAGATATAACTTCTTCTATAGCTGCTTTCAAATGACATTGTTAGTGGCATGCATAAAAATGTGTTAATGCAAAACAGCCTTAATAATGTAGAAAGAGAATTTCATTTACAGGGGCTTCAATTATTTCATACCGTTTTTTCTCCTTTGATGTGAACAGCGTGCATAATATTCACCCTCGAAAGTTCAAAACTCTTACAATGTAAATTGTCGGAACCTGCAATGAGTGGCCAAATGGTGGCATGACCCTGGAGGGGTGGTTGCCCTTAAACAATCGTGTTATATTATCGTCAGCGACACAATTGGCAATCACAATTTGTTTGTAAAATAATTATTAAAAGATCCTCTAGAAAAATGACAATGTAAATATAAAAAAGGAACAAATAAAGTGTTTACAAAAGTGTTAAAATAGTAAATGACTTGACTGAAAAAGCCTGTAAAGTTGGTGTGTGCTTACAGCTGCAAGAACAAGCCATGGAACAACATAACGGCAGTTTCATAAGTTCGAGCTGCGTGACCATTAGCGATTCAACTGAATGTATAATGTATACGGAAGAAACAATGATATGTACTTAGTAAAGCTTCCAGAAGGGGAACTTTTGTTATCCATTTATCAGGCTGTATGCACTAATATATTTTAGATGCAGCCTCGGATATCATTCGTGATGCCATTCTAACAAACTTTCATAGGTTTTAGAATTCAAAATGTTCTTTTCCTTTTATTTATCTCCAGTGTTTATGTGTGACAGTTCCATTTCCAATATGTTATATCAACTTTCATCGAATCCCATCTGTTCCTCAATGACAGATTTTGGCATGTTTTCTTAGATACGAAATCTTGAACAGTTAATAGATCTGAAGATTCGTCTAGACAGACAAATGGAGTCTGGAAATAAAGGTCAAATAGTGTTTTCTTTAATCTGATATAGAGTTTATATCAGACGTGTCTATGACAATGAAGATCAAAAAATGCAAGTAAGTTGAGCTACTGAGAATAGGAAAATTATCTTATATCTATTTCACAATGAGTTACGACCGGTGTGCAAGCCATGGAGACTCTGAAATGGCAGATATATATAAAAGATTAGAGACAAAGGAACGTCGTCTTTATATAGAGGTCACCTTAATTCAGGCGGTTATCAGTACCAGTTTGGGGAAACTATGTATCTTGTCTGATCAGCTACAATTGAAAGATCCGATTGAAATTTACTCTCTCTCTCTCTCTCTCTCTCTCTCTCTCTCTCTCTCTCTCTCTCTCTCTCTCTCTCTCTCTCTCTCTCCTAAGCAAGTTCTGATAAGGGATGCATATTTTGAAAGATTTACTTCCAATACTTACACGTTTGTGTTGCTTGCTGTAGGGAAGAGAAGATGTATGATCTTTTAGATTAAAAGAAGTCGTCTTGTTTTCCTGATACCTGACCTGAGGGAAACAAATATAAATTCTCAATAGCATAATTAAAATGAATATTCAGGTCTAAAACTAAAGTGAAAGTGGTATATACGTATTTATACGTATAAAAAGGCACGGCGGCGTTTTCCAAAAGGACTGGGAAAATGGGTGCATTCAATCACTATGCGAGCTATCTGCAAGTTGGAGGTACTGTTCCTTCAAAGTCGAAGCATTTCAAAAAGTGTGAAATATATACAGGGAAGGCATATTCTTCACACCACAAGCTGATGTTTTGGAGATTTGCTGAGTTTTTCTTTCCATCGTTTTAGTTACCATATAGAATACTTTATTTTGAAAATGAAATGATGTCTAGACAAAACTTAAGTCATATTGGCGTCTCCTTTCTTAATTAACTAACATATTTTGGAAAAAAATGTTGAATCCACAAAAACTGTACATTTCCTTGAGAAAAAAACATTTCAAGGGGGGGGGGGCGGCGCTTTAGATGAAGATTTTACTTCAGACTGTATGAACTAAGAGGCAGTCATGCTAGTTTTCAAACTCAGAGGCAGTTATTCTAGTTTTCAAACTCAGTGCCAGTCGTGCTAACTTTCAAACTCAGAGGCAGTTATGCTAGTTTTCAAACTCAGAGGCAGTCCATGCTAGTTTTCAAACTCAGAGGGGCAGTCATACTAATTTTAAACCTCAGATGCAGTCATGCTAAATTTCAGACTCAGAGGCAGTCATAATAATTTTCAAATTCAGAGGCAGTCATACTAAATTTCAAACTCTGATGACATAGTTGTTCCGTATCTGAACATCCATTTGGTTGACTTTATACAATTTGCATTAATTCACATCATAAACACGTATTGCATCGACAAGCATCTAATGTCTGTTTGGCACTGAATAACAATACCTGTTTGCTGGTGCTTGCTGTTTATAAAAATATCATCTGAAGCGATTTAACTGTGCGTTTTTACATCCTCTTTACTTAAAACTTAAAAGGCATGTTTGTTTCGACAAGTATTGCGACAAGTTTCTATAAACAAATTGTAGAGTTCTACATTGTTCGTTTTATCATTTAACGAGATAAAATACCAGAATGATTCTAAAACTGATAGTCATAGATAAACTTCTTCAGACAATGCCCATTTTACTCGGATAAGCAAGCACTACTAGAATCATGTTCTTACTTTGCTGTGCATTATAAAGAAAGGAATTGTATCGTCATTATCATCAAGGCGACGATGCTGAGTTAATGCAATGTCAAACCTCATCTTCCTCTTCCCAGACATGACTCTACTGGCATAAGGACATAGTTGCTTAAGCTATCATAAATATATCGATTTGGACTTCATCTGGCACATTGATTATTAAACTGCATCTCCATACGACTATGGAATTCAGCAGACAAATGTAACTGTTAAAGCAACCTAGAAAATTTTTATAGTTTGATCAAACAGAAAAACCTAGAGATGACATACAAATGTCTTGACGTCGAAATGTCTGATGTCTTACAATACTTGCCAACGTAAGTTTTTTTTCATTTATGGTTTTCTATGGAAGAATGTAATGAAATTTCTTAAAATGCAGTTTACTTCAATGAGACATTATATATATATATATATATATATATATATATATATATATATATATATATGTATGTATGTATTCTAAACAATAAACTATGTTTGCATGCATTTACACACGTATGTATGTATCTATGTATGTATCTGTTTTTCATTCTATTAAAGAGGCAAATGTCTCACATAATGTTTTTTGTCATTGTGAAAATTTGCTTGAATTTAGCTTGTATATGAACATTGAAAGAGGGAATTATGACTCGAAAATATTTTGTTAAAGCTTAACATTTTTCCTGTGCTGGTATGACTTGAACTTCTGTAGACGTTTGGTTTTATGTAATGTTCAAAGCACGCAAAACAAGAGTAATTCGAAGTTGATGGGGCCAAACGACTCCAACATATTTTCTTCATTTCACTTCAATGCAAAGAATGTCTTTGATTAACAGCATCGGAAAAACAATATGCCTTTGTGCAAAAAAGGCGTAACTAGTACAATAATCTTGGAGGAATATTATTCCCGGCACTATTTCTTAATTATCATTGATGAATGCTTGCTTTGTGCAACACAGGTGGAAGATATGCAAAAAGTATATAATATTAATTGCGAGCTAGAAGACACAATAACATACAAAACATTTACAAACAAAGCGTGTTAAATGATCTAATTACTATAGAAGACACAATAACATACAAAATACTTACAAACAAAGCGTGTTAAATGTTCTAATTATTATAGAAGACACAATACCATACAAAATACTTACAAACAAAGCGTGTTAAATGATCTAATTACTATAGAAGACACAATAACATACAAAACATTTACAAACAAAGCGTGTTAAATGATCTAATTACTATATAAGCACAGCTATGTTAAATCAACAGATGTTCGTATCTAGTGGCAGTTTGATTCCGTCTGTAATATGGGAAGTAGGAACAACAAATTCCAGGATCTCTTGAGTCATGTCGGCTCGTTGCCAATATTGTGACTAAATTTTTTCATCTTTTAAAGAAGCTGTGTTTACTCTAGGTCAAACAGTCTGCACTTCATTCGTTGGTCATTTTCTATCCGTATGTAATTTTAGTTTGTAATACCGTGAAAAGTTGAGGTGTATGTTTACATGTATTTAGATTCAATGTCCAATACATATTTTGTGAATACCCTCTTAGGAATCACGACGGGTGATTTCTTAATTCTTTTAAGCAATGAACAACTGCTGCGTTTCCATCTCGTATGTATTTTAACCGTTGTTTCCATGTGGAGAAAAGGTTCAGTAAACTTTTTACTGTATCAATGCTGATAATGGCCGTATTCTTAGTTAAAAACTTTTCAGTAACCCTAGAAATAAATAAACGAAGCATGATAACACTTAATGTTCCAAAGGTTTGAGTTCTGATCCTCTTTTAGGTCCAACAGGTGAGAACATAAATATATTTTTATACAGATATATGTGACACTCGATGTTACATGTTGTTCTGCCTTAATGCAAATTAAATGAATTTGTACTGACATATTTGATGTTAAATACCCCCCCCCCCCCCCCCGCAAACAAAAAAATAAATAACATGTAATCTATCTTTATTATACAAGTTAACCATATTTACGTTTGATTTAAATAGCAAATTCTCTCCCGTACCTCATTTTGGATGACCATTGCCGATAGATACGTGTTTTTCACATATATTTCTTATTAGCCATTCATAGTTATCCTTCAGTCGGATTCCTTCTTTTTCACAAATTAACTACTTGAAGGATCTGGCCCTATATTCACAAAGCACCTCAGCTTGAGTACATACTTAAACTCAGTATTCAATATTCGATAATTATGAAAATGATTTAAATACAAGATCATTGAAAGTCACAATCTTGAATGTTGCTGAATACTAATATTTATGCAATAAAAATATAATGTATATTATGTAATAATAAGAAAGAATATTTAAGTTTGAGCGAACACTCGAGTTGAGGATTCTAGTGAATACGGGGCCTGAATTTAAAAGTTCTGCGATGCACTGGAAAATCAGCTACAAGCATGCAACAGCGAGCGATAAAACAGAGGGTTGTTTCAGATTTACTGTATTATAGTAGAACATTTGTTTTCACTCCGCTTAATCAGGAATACATTTGGAACTAAGTCTAAGGTAACTATGCAGTTCTATGGACTGCCTTTTAACACTTTAAATAATGGATATCATATTTGAGAGTGGACTGCCTTTTAACACTTTAAATAATGGATATCATCTTTGAGAGTGGACTGCCTTTTAACACTTTAAATAATGGATATCATCTTTGATAGTGGACTGCCTTTTAACACTTTAAATAATGGATATCATCTTTGAGAGAGGACTGCCTTTTAACACTTTAAATAATGGATATCATCTTTGAGAGCGGACTGTATTTGCCTTAAAGATGATTGGGGATTTTTTTGGATTAATTAGAAAATAGTGTATGTCATAATTTTGCGCGTTTTATGCCAAATTGTCTCTAAAATGGTTAGGGCATGTGAAATGTGAGATAGTTTCTCAGTAATAGTGTTATCCAATAAGCTTAATTATAAGAGAATATTCTATGCGAATATTTTATACAATTATCGAACTGTTTTATCGGCAAATGGCATGTATAGGGAAACCATTCGATCTGTTCAAAATCAAAAACTTTATATTCGAATAAAATAATAAATGGCACTAAAAAGTCAACTGATAAATATTTGGGGGGGGTCTCTTTTGTCTGTCATACGGGGGGGGGGTCACTTTTGTCTGTCATACTATATAGGACATGATAGACAACAGAACATATATGCAAAGGGTGGCCTATTACTGAAAATTGACTTTTGATACACGTGGGAAGTCAGAAGATGAAACTGCAGCGTTACTGACGGCGAAATACATATCAACTGATTACATTAAAGTAGAGGGAATGTACAAATGGCTTTATACTATACTAATGGTCGCAAGCAATGCCACACACGATGATGCTAATGCAAGTGCTGAAGAGGAAGAAATAATAACAAACGATTATAAATAGCTGAAAGAAACAAGAATAACGACAAACACCACGTGACAATTTGCCATTATCTCCACAGTCAAATGTTTCTGACTACCATCGACCTTATTCTTTAAAAGTTCAATAAGTAATGGGAGTATGCATGCGAATAAAGTAAGGTTATCAAAAAGATTTCATACCTGTATGAAAGCTGTGTTAATAGGAACACACACTCGTATGTATATGATTATATATATATATATATATATATATATATATATATATATATATATATATATATGTGTGTGTGTGTGTGTGTGTGTGTGTGTGTGTGTGTGTGTGTGTGTAATATAAAAATAAGCTGTTATTAAGGTATGTTCACGAATAATGATGTAAATAACTTCAACTGGTGCTAAAATTACAGGTTCAGAAAGCTCAGCTTGGTGAAATATATAAAATTGTTGTATCAGTGAGTGCAGTTAATTACTGGTCCTCGAAGCTCAACTTGGTAAAACATATCAAAATTGTTATACTAGTGAGTGCAGTAAACTACAGATGTTGTATCTCACCATATATCATTTTATAGCAAAAATTGTGTTATCTACAAGAATGTAAAAGGCTCATTAACCTCGAGCTTTCTAAAAGGCAGTGCAACGCCAACTCACTGAGTCAAACAAATTAAGAAATAGTATTCTTCACTAATCATATATGTGACTTATTATAAAAAAAGAAGTTCCAACATCCGAGTGCAACCAAGTGTGGTTGGAGAGGAGGGATGGGTGTTAGTCGGAGGAGGTAGCATAAGAAGGAGGGATATTTGAAAGTTGAGGGGTAAATCAAAATTTCGCCTCAACCCATGGACCGTACAAATCTTTGCTTGGGCTTGCAAATTGAACGGGGCCAAGCAGAGAAAGATACATTTAGTTGAAATGCGGCACAACAATGCACGCGCGCATTGACAGAATGGACAAGACCACAGACTTCCCCCCGATTAACCCCGGTAATACCGCAGGTATACATATACAGGGTAAAGTTTTCAACAACATAGACCAGGTACGTGTACAGTGTAAAGTTTTCAATATTATAACCAGGTACGTGTACAGGGTAAAGTTTTCAACAACGTAAAGCAGATACGTGTACAGGGATAAGTTTTCAACAACGTCAAGCAGGTACGAGTACCGGGTAAAGTTTTCAAAGCAGGTACGTGCACAGGGCAGGCACGTGCACAGGGTGAAGCTTTCAACAACATAAAGCAGGTACGTGTACAGGGTAACGTTTTCAACAACGTAAAGCAGGTACGTGTACAGCGTAACGTTTTCAACAACATAAAGCAGGTACGTGTACAGGGTAAAGTTTTCAACAACGTAAAGCAGTTACGCGTACAGGGTAAAGTTTTCAACAACGTACAGCAGGTACGAGTACAGGGTAAAGTTTTCAACAACATAAAGCAGATACGTGTACAGAGTAAAGTTTTCAACAACACAAAGCAGATACGTGTACAGGGTAAAGTTTTCAACAACGTAAAGCAGGTACGTGTACAGGGTAAAGTTTTCAACAACGTAAAGCAGATACTGTAGCTTTGCAAAGAAATTCGTCAAACTTTTTTTCATTAGGTTGAGCCATTTTAAAAATTGATATACATAGTGGCATGGTAAAAGTCGTCACCGCAAATCATTTTCGAAACCAAAAGATGCTAGTTTGGCCGACTTTACCCAGGGATTTGGGCACATTTGTGAGCATTGTGTCAGAACAATAGCAACTAATGATCTAAACATTATCCCTTAAAAGAAACAATACTTAGTTTATGTTGCAATATAATTTATTTGCATATTCCTTAAAACAATAACTTTGCGACATGTGTCATGCATGACTAAATATATTATCTCAGAGATATTTGAGAGATTCAATCTCGATACCGCATCAAACTCGTTCTGAAGTATTTAAAGTTAGTTGTCCAAGTTTGAAACCTAATCGTACTCCAAATTAGGAGGGGGGAAAAAATGGTACTCTTTTATGAAAAATTAACCCCAATTTTACACATTGTTCAATAAAGTATTAATTCCAAACTTAAAGGTTAACTTCAGAATTATTATACTCCAACGGTTTTAGAATAATGTAGTATTAAATATGTAAACAATTTGGAAAATTAATAAGGAGACAGCTCTTCAGTGTGTACACACTGCGAATGCTCGTCATGCACATATGAAGTCATTCTAAATGACCAAGGTAACCGGCTACACGGTGTGGGCGAACACGTGCTTATGTTAGGCACCGTTTTTAAGTATAATCAAAAGAGAAATTTATGAAAGGCGAAATAATATTTCGGTAAGTACTACGACGAATCCGTTTTAATGTCTATAGCCTCAATTCATTTTAAATTTAGGAAATAAGATTTTTAATTGTAAATCAGGAAAAATACACAGTGACTGTGGATTAAATTGGAGAACAAATACCACGATATGGATTCGGGAAAGAACATGCACTTGTCTCTTCGGGGTTCTTTCATTCTTTATCATGAATCCACTGCTGGTCGTTGTTTCTCCATTACCTATGAACTGCAGTACTTGTAAAGCTAACTTCATAACAGCTCGCATCTTCATATCAAAACAATTTTTGCTATATATGTTTTAAACATACAAATACGCAAATTTTATTTGGCTCCGTGTCCGTCATAATCCAAATCTTATATACTTATTGTTGTTATCATGTGACATATCAGTGTTGTAAATTCCATTTTATTTCCTTGGGGGAAGCTTGATTTATAAAAATTATGGAAGGATACATTAAGCTCGCATTTAACTGTAAAATAGAGTTAATTTAATGAGTTAAATATTTTCATGCTAGACTACAAATTACGCCGTATTCAAATACAAATTTGAATGCATGCCCATCTGAATAAACAACCAAGGAAAGTATTAATAAATACTTTATATAATCAGAATATTTTGAAAATGAGAGAAAAATCAGTTTCCTCAGCATCATAAGTCCCACTCTGTTCAATATTATTCCACCTACCTATATATTTTCCTACCTCTTTACTGAACTTTCACTTAAAAGAAGAATATATATAGGCAAATAACATTTCTAATTAACGGGATGCAACATTTAGTTGCATTATGGGTATAGCTATTTAAAAAAACGGCAAAAGAGAATTAAAACTTGCGTACCTATATCACATTAGAAGATCAGATATTAACGGTTTCAGACATACAAGAAAATGCAATCGATTATAGCAGTAGCAAAGGCTTCATAATTTTGAATAAATATGCATCAATATCAGTTTTGGCTTTCAAAATATTAACATGGAAATTCATGAAACTATTACGATGTTTTTAAGAGAAAAAAAAGATGATTCGAAACAACATTTAGAAACTAAAGGAGATTCAAAACAGCACAAGTACCAAATGCAAGAGCTACGACACAACTGACGAGGATTCTAATTAAAACGCTTAACAGATACGTTAAGCCAGGTGAAGGCCTCACATGTCGTTTCAATGTGTCCATAGGCAAATTAGAAAAGAGATCCAAGTGATTCAAAGATGAATCTATCCTTGTAAAACTCCAGAGGTGATCGACAAATATCTCAACAAAGCATAGGAAAAAGAATGAATGTAGGCTTCGTAAGAGAAAAAAGACATTGTTCCAAAATTCCACACTGCTCACTCCTGCCATAGTTATCATATACGCACATGTTACATATAGTTTCAGTGATGGTTATGTTTTAGACTCTAGGGCAGCTCTTTACAATCGATTGAGTTTGAAGGGCTTCAGACAAATAAAGCTCTTTCAGTTTCGATTATTGTTTAGAATTAAGGTGAGAGACTGGCAATTCACGCATAATTTTCCATGTGTTACAGTTCTATTGTCTAAGAAAAATGTAACAGAAAGGAAGTGAAACTAACAAATCAAGTAAAAATCAACAAGTAATTTATTTCTTGATAATTAAAGTGAAAATTCAAAAGACACTTACAGTAATCTGAATTAAAATCCAAATAATCCAATAATCCTAAGTGTCATAATCACAATTCCTAAATATAGAATGTTCCGAATGAATTTCAGTATCTTTGAATGTGCTGATGTGCCAATCGTCTTTCGTGTCCTGATGTGCCAGTAGTCTTTAATGTCCTGATGTACCCAAATGAAGTACTCCAGAATATCTTTGAATAAGTTCACATAAATCCCGAAATCATCAATTCAAAGTCCAAAAGTCTATGAGCACTCTTATAATACAATTAATATTTTAAATAATTCCTCTCTCTGAATTTGGAATGATTTTTCACAACTGTAATGGCTCTTTAAAAGAGTGATTTTAAGGTCGAAACTGAAAAACTGTCAACTAAATTTGGTATATGTAAAGATAGGTCACATGACCGAATGTTCTAGAATACTATATGGTGTGTGTGACTTTTGACAAATAACTCTAAGGAAATTCTGTTTTTATCTTTAAACAAAATTAACCTTGACCTCAAACTGAATCAACAACTTGTTTACCAAAACCGTCCTTGAACTCTAAAATACTAAGTAAACAACCTAATTCAAGGACAATAGCTAAATGTGTCAACATAATACTTAACATTAGGGTTTAAGCAACTATTAAAGTCAAGAAACATTTATAATTTCCTAAAATATTTATAATATTATATGAAAATCATACATAACACATGTATTTGTTGATCTGAGCTTTCGTTATAACTTTTATCCACATTTACCATTAACATAAGCGTGGTGTTCTTTTGTATGGTACATAAAGGTAACATCTACATGAATGACGTGGAAGCATTCCTAAATCAAATTACTAAATTTTAACGTCTGAGAAAAATGAACATATCTGCATCATATCTTCATTAATGTATCACTGGAAGAAAGATGTGTTAAACCTATCAATCAACACTGACTAAAATCATTAACATCCAATAATTATCGCGTGAAAGTAATTTTACCAACAAAAAAAAGAACTTTATCTTCTTCATTTGCCTGTAAATTAACGAACTTATTTATGTTCCTTTCCAAATTTATCCGTGATAATTGGACTATTTTTCAGTTTTTATGGTTTATCAGAAAATCATGTCATGGTTGACACTTAATCAAAATAATTAATTAAAAAGATCGTTTGTATTTTTTACAATGATTTTTCGTGTTTTATATCTTTTGTGGGATCTAAATGCGTAATTTTTGGGAAATCGATTTAAATTTTGATTATGGTGTAACACTCTTGTACTACCTTTAGCAACTAATACTCACTTTAATTTATGAACAGTGTCGCAATTTGCGTCTTGAAAGTATTTTGCGGTGTATTTCTGTAGACACACACAATGTCTAGGAAAACTTTAACTTAGTTTCTTTGATCTAGAACTTTTAGGCTATGGGCTTTCCTTTTACTTTTTTCTAACTTATTTAGTTCCAAGTTCAATTATTCATAATCAGTGGTTGATCTCAAAAATAATTGCTATCCAGTTAGTTTTGAAGCATCGGGCACACTCTTAAATAAAAAGATTTTAGTCGGAAGAATCATCGATCATGAGCCATGTTTGCAGCTATTTCTGCGTACTTCTTTTTTACGATATGAAATGTTGATACTTGTGTGCGTTAAAGTCATGAATTAATAATTATATTTGAACAAACGCTTATGGAACAAATAAACTTTTAATGAAACGGGGCCCATTCTACAAAATATATCGGATGAAAATAGCAAACGTATGCAAGCATAGCAGGTGCAGCATCTCGACTGAAGTTTGCAAGATGTCGTTATAATTTTGAAAGAGCAAAACAAGATTGCAAATGAGTAAATCACGTAATTATTTACGGAAATGCAATTATTTGTCACGTGAAAGGATCCTGAAGGGATGTTTTCGGTAACAATTAAAAAGTGAATCGATTGCGAAAGCAATAAAGTTTCAGGCTGTATTAACATAAATTACGCTAAACTACTAAACATTTCTACAGACATACGTACGTTACAGTGCGTACATAGAATTTCATACTGGGTCCTTAATGCTACATACATACGTATGTTATAGTGCGTACATAGAATTTCATACTGGGTCCTTAATGCTACATACATACGTACGTTATAGTGCGTACATAGAATTTCATACTGGGTCCTTAATGCTACATACATACGTACGTTATAGTGCGTACATAGAATTTCATACTGGGTCCTTAATGCTACATACATACGTACGTTACAGTGCGTACATAGAATTTCATACTGGGTCCTTAATGCTACATACATACGTACGTTATAGTGCGTACATAGAATTTCATACTGGGTCCTTAATGCTACATACATACGTACGTTACAGTGCGTACATAGAATTTCATACTGGGTCCTTAATGCTACATACATACGTACGTTATAGTGCGTACATAGAATTTCATACTGGGTCCTTAATGCTACATACATACGTACGTTATAGTGCGTACATAGAATTTCATACTGGGTCCTTAATGTTGCATACATACGTACGTTACAGTGCGTACATAGAATTTCATACTGGGTCCTTAATGCTACATACATACGTACGTTATAGTGCGTACATAGAATTTTATACTGGGTCCTTAATGCTACATACATACGTACGTTATAGTGCGTACATAGAATTTCATACTGGGTCCTTAATGCTACATACATACGTACGTTATAGTGCGTACATAGAATTTCATACTGGGTCCTTAATGCTACATACATACGTACGTTATAGTGCGTACATAGAATTTCATACTGGGTCCTTAATGCTACATACATACGTACGTTACAGTGCGTACATAGAATTTGATACTGGGCCCATAATGCATAATACTTTATTTGATACGTGAAATAAAAGAGAAAGACATCTGGTACTAGAAGTGTAGCTACTCGAGTTCTTATGAGTTTTTATTCTATAGACAGTTCGGGCAAAAACATCTGACTCATCATAATTAGAAAAACATATACTGGGCTGAAGACAGCATTTTCTACTTTCGTTTTGTTTTGAATCCCCTTACAATCTTAACAAAAATACAACTATATTAGCCTATATCAAATTGTCGTCTGAAAATTGATTCGTAATAATGGAGTTCAAGACCATCTCTTAAAAAAAAAGTTGTCAGACAGATGGCACATTTTATAAAGCATAGCCAAAGATGACACCATGTTTAGATATAAAATTAGATGAAGGATAGCAAATGATGACACCATGTTAAGGTTTTTTATAAGGCACAACAAAAGATGACACCATGCCTAGGTGTTAAATTACAAAAAGAATAACAAAATATTACACCATATTTAGGTGTTAAATTAGATAAAGCCCAGTAAAAGATGACACCATGTTTAGGTGCTTTATGAACATAGCAAAAGATGACAGCATGTTAAGGTGTTACATTTTATAAAGCATACCAAAAATGGCAGCGTGTTTAGGTGGTCAATTTTATAAAACACATCAAAAGATGACAGCATGTAACATTTTTAAAAAGCATACCAAAAAATGACACCATGTTTAAGTTCATAAAGCACAACAAAAGATTACACCATGTTTAGGTTTTAAATTAAATAAAGCATAACAAAATAATACACTATTTTTATGTGTTAATTTAGATCAAGCACAGTAAAATATGACACCATTCTTAGGTGCTTTATGAATCATAGCAAAAGATGACACTATGTTTAAGTGTTAAATTTTATAAAGCTTAGCAAATAATGACACCATGTTTATGTGGTAAATGTTACCAAGCATAGCAAACAATGACGCCATGTTTAGGTGGTAAGTTTTATAACGCACGTCGTAAGATGACAGCATGTTGAAGTGTTACATTTTATAAAGCATAGCAAAAATGACACCATGTTTAAGCTCCAAAAGCACAGCAAAAGATGATACATGTTTCAGTGTTACATTTTATAAAGCACAGCAAAAGATGACACATGTTTCAGTGTTACATTTTATAAAGCACAGCAAAAGATGACACATGTTTCAGTGTTACATTTTATAAAGCACAGCAAAAGATGACACCATGTTTCAGTGTTACATTTTATAAAGCACAGCAAAAGATGACATGTGTTTCACTGTTACATTTTATAAAGCACAGCAAAAGATGACACATGTTTCACTGTTACATTTTATAAAGCACAGCAAAAGATGACACCATGTTTATGTGGTAAATTTTATAAATCAAAGCAAAAGATGACGCCATGTTTAGGTGTTAAATTAAATAAAGCACAAACAAAGATGACACCATGTTTAGGTGTTTTATAAAGCATAGCAAAAGATGACACCATGTTTAGGTGTTATATCCAAGTATAATTGTCGTTACTGACTATGGTACTTACTTTTACATCCAAGTATAATTGTCGTTACTGACTATGGTACTTACTTTTACATCCAAGTATAATTGTCGTTACTGACTATGGTACTTACTTTTACATCCAAGTATAATTGTCGTTACTGATTATGGTACTTACTTTTAAATCCAAGTATAATTGTCGTTACTGACTATGGTATTTACTTTTAAATCCAAGTATAATTGTCGTTACTGACTATGGTACTTACTTTTACATCCAAGTATAATTGTCGTTACTGACTATGGTACTTACTTTTACATCCAAGTATAATTGTCGTTACTGACTATGGTACTTACTTTTACATCCAAGTATAATTGTCGTTACTGACTATGGTATTTACTTTTAAGTCCAAGTATAATTGTCGTTACTGACTATGGTACTTACTTTTACATCCAAGTATAATTGTCGTTACTGACTATGGTACTTACTTTTACATCCAAGTATAATTGTCGTTACTGACTATTTGGTATTTACTTTTACATAATTACGATCAGTAATAGCTTTAAGTCTGATCCAACTGCGAACTGCACACACTAATCAGTGTAACAGCATTGACACACTAATCAGTGTAACAGCATTGACACACTAATCAGTGTAACAGCATTGACACACTAATCAGTGTAACAGCATTGACACACTAATCAGTGTAACAGCATTGACACACTAATCAGTGTAACAGCATTGACACACTAATCAGTGTAACAGCATTGACACACTAATCAGTGTAACAGCATTGACACACTAATCAGTGTAACAGCATTGACACACTAATCAGTGTAACAGCATTGACACACTAATCAGTGTAACAGCATTGATACACTAATCAGTGTAACAGCATTGACCATGATCTGCCGGCGCATTATGCGACGGCAGATCAGGGTTTATGTTTTTTGCAGTTAGACCCGACTTATAAACGAATGTATACGGTAGACAGGATAACATTTCATATTCTATTAGCTTTGCATCGGCCACATTCTCGTCTACAGCTAGTGACTAGTATAGTTCTTTGTAAAGTTACCTCAAGGAGCTATGTAATCCTGGTGTACTAAATGTTTACATATACATATCTTTCGGGCATATGCTTTGTTTTATTCCAATGGAATTAATTGGCTCAAGATTTGTGATATTAGATACTTTCAGGATAAGCCATATTAGAGTACAAAATTGCAATTACCGTTTATAATTGCGTGTAATTCGATTCCAAGTGCAAACTGCATAGATCCAGATCTGCCGTCGCATATGGCGCTGGCAGATCTGGTTCTATCCAGTTTGTCAGGACTAATCAGTAGAACAAACAACATAGACCCTGATCTGCCGGCGCATTATGCGATGGCAGATCAGGGTCTATGTTGTTTGCATTTGGACCGAGGTTATACGCGAGTGGATACGGTACATGTATTAGCAATGCTAAACAATTTTAGAATATAACACCTAAACAGTACGCCACTCGAAATTCGTATTCTTTAGGTCGATTAACAATGTATCAGACAAAGAAAAAAAGTATGTTGGCCATCTCCATCTCATTTATCTGACTGGAAGGGACAGATAGCTGGCACGTGTTAAAGAGTATGTGTGGTATGTAAGGAATTTCCGAGAAGGTGTTTATAGAAGCGAAACTTTTTATATTGGTTGTTATACTAGCACATTTCATTCACACTTTAATATCTGATTACACATATTTGTAGTACATCGTTGATAAGATTACACATATCTGAAGTACATCGTTAATAAGATTACACATATCTGTAGCACATCGTTGATAAGATTACACATATCTGTAGTACATCGTTGATAAGATTACACATATCTGTAGTACATTGTTGATAAGATTACACATATCTGTAGTACATCGTTGATAAGATTACACATATCTGTACTACATCGTTGATAAGATTACACATATCTGTAGTACATTGTTGATAAGATTACACATATCTGTAGTACATCGTTGATAAGATTACACATATCTGTAGTACATCATTGATAAGATTACACATATATGTAGTACATCGTTGATAAGATTACACATATTTGTAGTACATCGTTGATAAGATTACACATATTTGTAGTACATCGTTGATAAGATTACACATATCTGTAGAACATCGTTGATAAGATTCTGCTTCTTGAGAAAGCCATTGAATGTGTCTGTTATTAGTGTCACATTAACGTTGAATATATCTGCAATTAAATTGTAATACAACATTTCCATTTTAATTATGCAATATATGTACAAAATTCCGTGTGATTCAATGTTCACGATTTTCACGATATAGCAAACATTATGAAAACACCTCCATGCACAGTGTCATCAGTTAAACGTCAATATCTATCCCTTCTATTGACAAATCATACGAAGATATTCTTGTTGTAATTTGCACCTGTGTGGTATACAGTTTCTACGACTTATTTATGTTAAATCTCTGGACGCTATTACTTTTAGCTCTTAGATTTTCATACTTTTCAGAAAAACAGTAATCTTTGTATTTCATACTTTTCAGGAAAATAGTAATCTTCGTACTTCATCCTTTTCAGGAAAACAGTAATCTTTGTATTTTATACTTTTCAGGAAAACGGTTATCTTTGTTATTCATACTTTTCAGGAACACGGTAATCTTTGTACTTCATACTTTTCTGGTAAACAGTAATCTTTGTACTTGAAAATATCTGCAAATAAGCTGCAGCTCATTTTTGAATATGCAAGATAAAGATAATGCATGGCAATATTATGTGCAATATTTTGGCATTCATTAGACCTTTGTCGTTAAATGTTGTTCCCCGAATGCAAGATGAAGAGTGGCATTTTGCCATGTCGTTAATGACTGGGCAGATTTAAATGCGATGGTATATAGAGTAAAACACGCATTGTCGTCGTACGCAATGAAACCTAATGCTGATAATCTAAGCCAAACGTCAAAAGTTGATTTGCCACAAAGATACTGTATGTTTTCATGATTTATTCAAAAATAGTCTCCGTAGAAAAGAGTCACTGATTTATCTATCATGAACTCTTTTGTCTCCATTATATTTACCGTGTTCAAACTATTTTCTTACTTTATGATTAAATAATGCCATATTTCAAACGGTTATCATGCTGTGGGAATTTAATATTCTCCATATACGACAATATTGGCAGGAACAAGAGAAAATATTTATCTTGAAATTAATGGTAAAAACAAAGTAAGGTTGTAGCTTTATGCATTTTATCTCAGAGTTCGGTGATTGTATAAAAAAAATTAAAATGTATTTAAAGGTCGAAATGCGTTTTAAAAGGATTTGAACGATTGACGTTGCATATCTCAATGCATTTACTCTAAACGCAGTAGTCTGGCACATAAACTATACTTATATTCTTATCCTTGTTGACAATTTGCTACATTGCGTGAGTAATGATTCATGCCAAATATTTGGCCCGTGAGATCTCAGCGGTGATAGTTACATGTTTGAAAGCAGCATATGTTCGAGTTTAATGAACCCTTAAAAATCAGAACATTGCCTCGACATTACAAAATGGAATTGAATACTGAAAGTTTCCTTGAAATATATCAGAGATCTTGGACTGAAAAGATCACTACTTTTACACGTCTGTTTTTGGTCAAAACACGTCATGTTCGCACGGATAAATCTGCCAATGAGGAAAGACTGTTTTGTTTAGCATTGCAACTTTTTAAAATGACATACTCTGTCTGTTAATACCATCTAGCCTCATTCCGCCGCCATATTGATTCTCTTAATGGTAATGAAACCACATAAACAAAACTTCATTCCTGCACTTGATCTTTGCTATATTTGATTGCCAGCAAAAATAAGATTAATTATATCTTTGATTCGTTTGATTGGCAGCAAACATATGCGGAAAACACATACAATAGTTCAACGAATCCCCTCTGTGCCTCATATAAATCTTGAATTCTTTTTTTTTTTCTCTAACATACATTAAGAAATATTTACACAATTTATATCAAAAATTGCGCGTTCCTGTTTTTAAACGTAACTATATGTGACAGGCTTGTATTTTTAATAGTATCCAGTAAAATTGCACAACCAACACAAAGTGCGTTTTAAAGGATTATTTTTAATTCATAAATTTGCTGCTGTAATCTAATGATAATGAATCGGACTCAAATGAAAAGAAAAAAACATACTAATCAAAAACATGTATATTCTTAAACTGAATTTTTTTCAACAAAGTTGAAAATATAAAATGGAATGCACAAGCAGAACTAATTAAGGCATAAGTATAATATTGTAACAAGATTGAGGAATCGTATCATCAGCGTCGCTAGAAAAATAAAATCAGTTAAATGCATCAGTAATAATTTGTCAGTTTGTTTACTCTGTTGAACAATGGTTTTTTAACAAAATTTCTTTGCTTACGATAATGATTAAAATAATACTTCGTATTAAATAATAATGTATTCGAAACAATATATTTCTTGCAAAATTAAAGCTACTGAGTCAATCAAAACATATTTTGTCACATGTTGCATGATTTATATAAGTCTATTCTTCCGATTTTTTTTTGGGGGGGGGGTTTACAAATAACAGTTATGGTCATTAGTACATGTTTTAAGCTCAAATAAGATGCATTTTCTTATTTTTAGTGCATTTTCTAAAGTCACGTCCATTTCGGCATGGTGTGAATCAAGCCTTTAAATGTCAAATCTATTTGTTACCTCAAGAGATCTTAGGAGAAATAATTGTATAGGAGATACATTTCACATTCCTATTTCATAGCAATTTTATTGATTTTTCTCTTAATTGCTTATCGTATTTGAAGACAAAAAATGTAGTGCACGCTATAATGAAGCTATTTTAAAAAAGAATCATTGATAGCCACTGAGGTTATTTAATGTATTGCATACGCGTGATCTACATAATTAGCGGCAGAGTAGTTCCGTAATGACTCCCTACGCAGTAATGGTCCATTTTTTACTTAAACATTTTGTTATATAAGATGTGAAATTTTTACATTTAGACTATCAATATTAGAACTAGAATCACTATAAGATCATCCCAAATCATAATGACTATATTTCAACGTCAGTTTAACTACGACCATATCTGCCTTTATAACACATTTTAAGCTGCGTCAAAGAAAAATGCATCCTTTTCCCTGTTACAATTTACCATCGATTCTGTTTATATTTACATCTATCTTAACCATGCTATTAACAGTGATTAACAAAGAGTTTCAGAGTTATGCAATTATCTTTGAACAGGCTTTACACGTTTCTTGTAAGAGGGGGCCCCGGGTGGCCGAGTGGTCTAAGGCGCTCGCCTTTACCGATCACTGCCATCTCACCTCTGTCCGCGTGGGTTCGAGTCTTGGGCTCGGCCAATGTGGTAATGTGAGAAAGCTTGACAGTAGCTTCCCGTGGGTCGGTGGTTCTTCCCGGGATTTTCCCGGGATCTTCCTCCACCAGATATACTGGCCGCCATGTATGGCCTATCATGTGCTGAAAAAATGGCGTTAAACCCATAAACCATTTCTTGTAAGAAAGATAACTTTACTATGCTTTCCTGTTACTTGTCGAAGGATTTCTAGAGATTTAAAACTGTTACACAATCATCATTTCATCTTACTCATATATCCGGATGATCAATGAAGGTGACTTCTTTGCAATTCCAACAATTATTCTTTCTTCATTATTTGACTTTTTTTTTCTTCAGAATATTCTCATTTGATTAAACGAGAATGGGAAATAAATATAATAATTAGCTCTTGAAAAGACTCAAAGGGACGCAACCCACGCAAACTGTTGAGATTATCTAATCCTATGGACAATAATAGACGTACCCATAAGCTGTCTCGATTCCGATTGTTCTGCCTGTATATTTCGGATAAAAAGGTTTCTTCTTTATCAATTTCTTCAGCATTTGCTCATACAATTCTGAGGGGAAAGCCTAAACCAGTCTTGTAAATTGTCATTTAGTTTGTTTTTTGTTCTTTTCGCCCAATATATGTCTGAATACGGTAAGAATCGAAAAAGGTCTTCATACGATATCACAGCGCAGACCAGACGTCTGTACATATTAATGATGACTCCCTATCTATACAGTTTTCAATTATCTAGATGTTTCAGCAAAGAAAACAACTTTTTATACATTTGTAGGATACAAAGACAGCCGATAATGCGAACATCTCAGAAGGTTTAACCCTGTTTGCTAGTGAGTAATTACATCTGTGACCTGCATGCGTTTACTCAATGACTTGTATCTCTTTTTAACAGCTGTTTTACAGTACTATGTAAAGTACTGGTCAATTGCACTTCGTATATTTAGTTTTAATATAGATGAACTCAAACAGTAAGTGTTTCACTGCATCAGTTGACATTGCTTTTCATCGTAGGTCAGCATACACATTCTCCAATTATTAATTACCGTTATACTGTGGCGTGCATTCAATTTAATATTTCAATGTTTTGTTTGTTTTATTTTTGGTTTGGTTTGGGTTTTTTTTGTTCAAGTGGATCTTCTTCTGTTGCAGCCATTCAACCATAATTCCCCTTAATTCAAGATTCTTGTTACAGTTTGGTATATATTTTTTTTTATCACCTTCTGAATTCTCGATAAGTACACAATTTACGATTCTGTTTTAAAGCCATTTATTACATTTAACATTTATTTATCATACATTTATTTGTCTAATGACAAAGGTAATTTCCTTGTGCATGTGTCTTTGTAAGCCCTTTTACATAAATTATAATCAACTAAATGTGAGCTCACGATGATTCAACTAACATTTGTAATAAATAAATTTTATGCTCAAAGATACGATACTTTGTGTCGGACTTGCTCTCAACTCGATGTTTTGCTGTGTAGTTTTAAGAATTATGTTTGCCTTGTAAAGGGGAACTGAAAGAAGCCAACTGTTTGACCTTAACAGAGTTCAGCAGAGGCAACTATTCAAAGACTTAATCCATGAGTAAAGAAAGCTATTCGATATTCAGGAACTTTTACTGATTTTTGAAGTACATATATTATATATTCGATAGCACGTTGTACATATGATTTTATGGAACGGTTTGGGGGCTTAGCAACCGCAAAAGCAACACCCGCAACTGAGGGAAGGGGCGGAGGGCAAGAAATTCACATCAGATAATTTTTTTTATTGGGTGGGGCCCCCGGAATTAAGTTTTGCGAGAGGGGGCAAAAAGTTCTTGCTACGCCACTGATGTAACATCATTCAATCCCAGTACTCGACTATTACAAAGGTCATACCGCGTTTTGCACGAGTATTTCGTGCTATACTTAACTGGCACACTTGGTTCTCGAAGCACGTAAAACGCATGTCGGTTACATGGGTATACAAGAAAAAATACAATGTCAGGATACCACGCACAAAACAAATTAAGAACTTGTCAGCTGTGTAATGCTTTGTGTATTGCTAGGCAGTTGTTACGTGTATTCAGGAACATATTTAAATGAAGCCGGAAAATCTACCGTTAAATTAATCACATATAATAAATATGAATAACAGTATATTATATACAATTATAATAGGGAAATAAGCCCATTAAAACCGTCCTGAGTTGCGTTTACTCATCGAAAATACGGGCGTTACATCGGAAACAAATGATATGAAAAGCCCTTCAATAATCTATCTGATTAGTTTCATTTGTGTTCCGACTATGTTCTTAATTTTTCTTAATTACACACTTTTAAGTTTGAATAATCCTACGTTCTTGTGGCAAGTACCTGGACGTTTGCTAGATATTTCTTAATATTTCAACCAACTTTCTAAAATCCTGGTTCAAAGCAGTTGAAGATAAGTGTACCACTTAGAAAAGAAGATAATTTATCACTGCTCTATTGACAAGACTGGTAAGCATCACTGATCCGCGTCAAAGCGCTGAGTAAGAATAATTTCGGAAGATATTTCAGCCATTTTGATGCATTTGTACCCCTAAATGCATATAAGATAAGAAAGAGCACCTGATTGGCTAAAGTGACACACTGTCATACCGATGCAGCACTACATTATTATCCCCAGTCACTGTCGGCGATGTATAAGGGTATTGTCTTGCATCAGTTTCAGTTGGCTAGGAAGGTGTCAATCGCAGACACACGAATGAGGCTGCTGGCATGAAAATTTAGGAGCCCATGTGATGTGAATCTATGTTGCAATCGGAAATTTCAAAAAGTCATATGTATCATGATTCTTAATACGACTGGATTCACAGAATCTGCATCTAACGAATTTGCCAATAACTGAAATCGCTAGGTAATTGGTATGTAATGTTTAATAGATGTGTAGCACGTAACTTGTAATATCACTTACATGCCCAATTACAGGTCTCACTCATCTATTTCAATTTACTCTATATTATCATGTAAAATATTAAAAATAAAAATTAGAATAAATCTTTATATACAAAAATCTTCATGTACCTCATCTTGCAGATTTATCATGTGCACATAACATGGCAAGGAGATAAGTGTGTGTTGTGCAGTACTTAAATGAAATAAAACCTCTTGAAATGGTCCAACTTCAAAATAGCATGCAAGCATTAAAACAGAAACATCGTTTTTACACTTCACTTTGAACATATCCACATCCATGAAATTAATAGCCTGTCAGGTACCAGTGCCACAATAAAGTGGTATAGAAGTATGAATATATTGAAGGGCATTAACAAAATTTACAGTACTTAGCATCAATTTATGCTTAGTGGCACGCTAACATAAGAAATAACCCCTCCCCCAACAAACAAACAAAGTAGGTAAATATGTTCTGGTCAGTTATCTTGAACGGTTATATGGAAATGACACTGCATTAGCCGCGTCATACAAAAAGCACGTGTATGTGATTAGAGTTAGGCTACATATGCTTTGAGAAATTTTCTATTTGAGAAGAACTCTAATTCGTGCACTGATGTTTCACAACATAGAGACTTCCTTAGTTCCCGAAATCCGATTATGCTCAACAAAGACAAAACATCAAACATCCCACCTTAAAGATATCCCTGAACGGTTCAACATGAAAATAATATTCCTGCTGCAAATACATTATCTGACCTATTTCTCTTAACATTTGCCCCTAAAATCTAAAACAATTTTTCCCCAACGGCAAACAATGAATTTAATATAGCGGCGCCTTCAGACTTTTTGGAAAGCAAATATGTGCGGACTTTCTTAAGTTCTGAGGCCAAAGCATTTGAGTATAATGGGTAGCATACTAATGCTAAAATCTTAACCCGTGTTGCATCAAACGGTAGGCACTTATTCACATATTTAATGTCACTGTTGTAAATGAAACTGTTAAGAGACATCATTAAAAGACATTAATTGCATAGCCTCCCCTTATAGTCTGAGTAAATACAATAAAGGCAAGAAAGAAATCATCAACGGTGTCCCTTGACCACGAGTCATAAAGATACAGATAAAAACAATAACTAGTGTTAACATACGAACACGGCGAGAAGACAGAAGAAGTAACTAAATGCTATTCTTACTGTAGCATTATGTCAGTTTATTACATTTTCAAATGTTAACAAATGGCTGTATTTAGAACCACACACGATGATACAAAAAGACATTAAAGAAACAAATAAAAGACAAAAGCACACTAAATAATAGTCATATGGAAGCACAAATATCTATTAAACGAGAAGTGCCTGATTATTCAGTACCATCTTGAATTAAGATCTGCATTAGTGTAATTGGTGTAGCTGAGGATAATAATAATGAAATGTAGATATCTCACAAATATGTCATACTCGCAGTGTATTAAAAGCTCTCAGTGAAACCACAACACAACACAAGAGAATGTCCCATCCCCATTCGGACAATTTGAAATAATTATGGCAAAGCGGACTCAAATCAAAATATTGGTAACGCAATCATATTGTTTCATGTTTTATTTTAATTTTGTTTCTTACGTGATATTTTAGATACTTTTATAAAATAAACTGCAATATCTTTTAGAAAAATTGCTCGCTTTAAAATACAGTGTACACTAGTTAGGACACCACGCGTTATAAAACCACCTTCGCTTATCTCAAACAAATTACCCAAAACGTCTTTCCCTACCTTTTTATATATTATGCGTCATACCGCCACTATCGTCTACCGCCATCTGCCAGCCTAAAAGTTGGACGAAAATAGATTTATCTACAGAATATCCTTCTTTACAAGAACCGTTTGTACTCGCTTCAAATTCGGCTCTAAATGCAAACAGTATAAATCCTAATCTGCCCTTGCAGAATGTGCCGGCAGATCAGGGTCTATGTTGTTTTTTTCTACTGATTAGTCCTTACAATCTCCATAGAATCAGATTTACCAGAGTATTATGCGACGGCAGTTCAAGGTCTATGCCGTTTTTAAGTTGGACCCGACTTATAAGCGAGTACATACGGTATGTCCAACTGTAATTGCTTCTGGTGTATTCTTAACACTTGCGGCTTCATCCAATTATGTTCAAAAGATAATTGATATGTGGAAATATAGAAACCATCGTAACTTCCGTGCTCAATTTGAGATTCTGCGGTTAGATGGGTTTCGTCAAATAAATATTGCACATTTAATTTAAATACTATATTGATTCACGGATTTTATATGATATTTGCAAATCGAGCATTATAATGAAGAAAATTGTTTTTTTAATGAAGAAATTCAGAATAAAAAATATGGATACTTTTTAATTTATATTCAAGCGTCAAGAGCTTCTGTAATAGGCTTACGTTAACGTCTCTTAATCTCATTGAAACCTACCAATGGCCACTGGTTTTAAATTTTACATTCTTTAAATTATCAATAATAAAATTGAAGTAATTTGAAAATATTATTAATTGCTGTTTATACTGTATTTATTATTTTTCAGATTGACTATCTATATATCCATGCATTTATCTATCCATCCATCGATCTGTCTGTTTGTCTGTCTATCTATCTATATATCTATCTATCCTTTCTATTACTGATGGGTAAGGCAAAAAAACTTATTCGTTATAACGCATTTTTTTTTCTTCCTACGGACATATCTTGGCGTCCTGACATGTTTAGACTGAACACAAGATGTCAAAATATGAAATTTCTTCGAAGGTTTTCAATTATGTATATCATTCAGTGTAATAAGCTCACGTTAATAGGGAGCCCCTTAAGTGACATGGGTGCAGATATTTTTATCTCGTAATAACGAAGTATGTTTCAACCAAAGGAAATATTAGCAACATTTTATATCGCAGTTATTATCTCCCTTTTTCTTAACGCTAAGTCTAAATTCTTAATTCAGTTCACCGTGATGTGATAGCTCAAAACAGTGATTTCCCCATGCCATAATTCCTCAGCAAAATCCTTAAATGGAACCTGTTAAATTTCCTTACAAGAAATAAATTAAAACAAAATATAAAACAAGGTAATCAGAAAATCTTGTAATCCATGGTCAGCTAATCTCGCTAGTAAGCGCCAATTATGAACACAAAGAAATAATTGTCCTAAACTATCAAAAAAATGATCCTGTGATCTAAAACAAATGGCGTATGCACCCTAAATTACGCATATGTGTTAAAGCTCTTTGCATTTATCTATCGCTAGTAGAATCACCTAAAATTATCAAAATTATCATGTTTTGGCCTAATAAGTTAGGACAAGAGGGAATGGACAGCTCTTGAAAATACCACATTTATTGTACACGTAGTCTACAGAGCCTACATTTACTATGGGGTGCATTCTAAATGCCCTACTTGGTAACAAAATGAAGACATTGAACACTTGTAAGCAGTGATGAATTTTATTCTGTTTATCATGTTATTTCACAAAAAGGAAGGAAATATATATTTTATTGTTGAAACTAATATATGTCTTTGCTAAGTTTTGAGGTCAATAAAGTTCAGTAATAAGAAATTGTTATGTTTCCCTTATCATCATTTCTAGCTATAAATTTGGCACTTTTATAACATTTTGGCGTCACGTTCCAGACATACGTTTAAACAGATTGTTGGCAGATACACCAATAGTATGTGCATCTTTACTTATTTTCTGAAATTCTTGTAAAGTTGTCCGTCTCTGATATAGTCTATACATTCTTATAAAGTTATCCGTCTCTGAGATAGTCTATACATGCTTATAAAGTTGTCCATCTCTGAGATAGTCTATACATTCTTATAAAGTTGTCCGTCTGTGAGATAGTCTATACATTCTTATAAAGTAGTCCGTCTCTGAGATAGTCTATACATTCTTATAAAGTTGTCCGTCTGTGAGATAGTCTATACATTCTTATAAAGTTGTCCGTCTCTGAGATAGTCTAAACATTCTTATAAAGTTGTCCGTCTCTGAGATAGCCTATACATTCTTATAAAGTAGTCCGTCTCTGAGATAGCCTATACATTCTTATAAAGTTGTCCATCTCTGAGATAGTCTATACATTCTTATAAAGTTGTCCGTCTCTGAGATAGTCTATACATTCTTATAAAGTTGTCCGTCTCTGAGATAGTCTATACATTCTTATAAAGTTGTCCGTCTCTGAGATAGCCTATACATTCTTATAAAGTTGTCCGTCTCTGAGATAGCCTATACATTCTTATAAAGTTGTCCGTCTCTGAGATAGTCTAAACATTCTTATAAAGTTGTCCGTCTCTGAGATAGTCTATACATTCTTATAAAGTTGTCCGTCTCTGAGATAGTCTAAACATTCTTATAAAGTTGTCAGGCTCTGAGATAGTCTATACATTCTTATAAAGTAGTCCGTCTCTGAGATAGTCTATACATTCTTATAAAGTTGTCCGTCTCTGAGATAGCCTATACATTCTTATAAAGATGTCCGTCTCTGAGATAGTCTAAACATTCTTATAAAGTTGTCCGTCTCTGAGATAGCCTATACATTCTTATAAAGTTGTCCGTCTCTGAGATAGCCTATACATTCTTATAAAGTAGTCCGTCTCTGAGATAGTCTATACATTCTTATAAAGTTGTCCGTCTCTGAGATAGTCTATACATTCTTATAAAGTTGTCCGTCTCTGAGATAGCCTATACATTCTTATAAAGTTGTCCGTCTCTGAGATAGTCTATACATTCTTATAAAGTTGTCCGTCTCTGAGATAGCCTATACATTCTTATAAAGTTGTCCGTCTCTGAGATAGTCTATACATGCTTATAAAGTTGTCTGTCTCTGAGATAGCCTATACATTCTTATAAAGTTGTCCGTCTCTGAGATAGTCTAAACATTCTTATAAAGTTGTCCGTCTCTGAGATAGTCTATACATTCTTATAAAGTAGTCCGTCTCTGAGATAGTCTAAACATTCTTATAAAGTTGTCCGTCTCTGAGATAGTCTATGCATTCTTATAAAGTAGTCCGTCTCTGAGATAGCCTATACATTCTTATAAAGTTGTCCGTCTCTGAGATAGTCTAAACATTCTTATAAAGTTGTCCGTCTCTGAGATAGCCTAAACATTCTTATAAAGTTGTCCGTCTCTGAGATAGTCTAAACATTCTTATAAAGTTGTCCGTCTCTGAGATAGTCTAAACATTCTTATAAAGTTGTCCGTCTCTGAGATAGTCTAAACATTCTTATAAAGTAGTCCGTCTCTGAGATAGTCTATACATTCTTATAAAGTTGTCCGTCTCTGAGATAGTCTATACATTCTTATAAAGTTGTCCGTCTGTGAGATAGTCTATACATTCTTATAAAGTTGTCCGTCTGTGAGATAGTCTATACATTCTTATAAAGTTGTCCGTCTGTGAGATAGTCTATACATTCTTATAAAGTTGTCCGTCTGTGAGATAGTCTATACATTCTTATAAAGTTGTCCGTCTGTGAGATAGTCTATACATTCTTATAAAGTTGTCCGTCTGTGAGATAGTCTATACATTCTTATAAAGTTGTCCGTCTGTGAGATAGTCTATACATTCTTATAAAGTTGTCCGTCTGTGAGATAGTCTATACATTCTTATAAAGTTGTCCGTCTGTGAGATAGTCTATACATTCTTATAAAGTTGTCCGTCTCTGAGATAGTCTATACATTCTTATAAAGTTGTCCGTCTCTGAGATAGTCTATACATTCTTTATGGCATTGCATCGTCAGCGTTATGTCTTGTAGCCATCTAGGTCATGGTCTGGAATGCGCATTGTCGTGAGATAAGATGCCGAAGACTCATAGACAGTTGGCCTATGGTAAAATAAGAATCTTACACACAGCTGATCAAGAGTTTGGTCAGAGTTGCCGGAATGCTTATATTAATTAGTCAGAAATAATATAAGGCACTGTGCACTCGCAGACTTATCTATAACGCACAGAACTTATAAAACGTCATTAATCATTGCTCTTCCAAACGGCATGTATTGACCTTACGTCTAAAGAGCCTGTTTCTTGTATATTTATCCTGCAAGGCCGATCCTTGAATCGCGTTTTGAGATGAAAATTATTTCCTAAACAAATGAATATGTTTCTTTATCTGTATGAGACCTGAGGTAATAAAGGTTGCTTAAAGCTTTATACAATTATTGCATGATTTAACTTATTTCATTACATTTTAGATCAAGACTCAATGTACACAGAAAATATATTTAATCGAAAATACCATATTTTGGCACATACATAAAAACATTCCGCCCTCTTTTTAGTGGGTGCATTAGAACAAGAATCAAAATGAATAAATTTGTGCAGTATCCATGGTCGGACAGTACATAAATCTTGCCCTATTGGGTATAATGACCGACAGACATGTGGATTAGAGAGTTGGAAGTGACAGATCAGCTCTGAAACCGACGTTCGTGGTTTCAAACGTAAATGACAGAAACGTGTTTCTTTTAGACCTCATTGAAATTGAATTCCAACATAATCATCATCATCATCATCATCATCATCATCATCATCATCATCATAACCCCAACCACCACCACCAACAACAACCATTGGTTGTCATAGCCCTGCGTTGAAGTGTTTAGCAATCATCCTACATTCAAAAGCCTTATTTTAATCAAAGTATTGGTAATACTGACATGAACATTATCATGTTTTTAACTGAAAGTGCACATTGACTTCTTACATGTATCATTACACTTTTCACACCAATTAAAACTGATCAATTATGCAGACTAATATATATATATATATATATGTTGACACAAAAATGTATAACGGCGCAAATTCAAAACGGTTTTCTCAACGTTTTGAACTAAACAAGCTCTTCCTCAGTGGAATAAACAGCGTACATATACAAAACAAACACTAAACACAAAATTTAAGAAAAAGTCTGGATTCCGACATGTTAGAATCACAACGGAGAATTTACAACAAGAGATATAAAAATAAAAGTTGTGTAACAATAATAAACGAGCGGGTTATTGTGTCTATCACATAAGGAACCAACATGTTTTGACCTAATTCCAGGTTGTGAACAAACGACGAATACACGGCGTGACGAAAAATCGATGCCATCTACAAGATTTGCTAAACAAATTATATCCTGGTAGAGTTATGCATGGAGGTTCTAAAATAAAGATTTCAAGAGAATTGTGTGGCGGGATAATGGACAAGAACTATAATAATAATAATAATAATAATAATAATAATAATAATAATAATACAATAAATAAAATAATAAATGTAATTACTTGGGTAAATATTATCGCAAATATTTCGTATGGGTGAAAATCTGATGACTGGCTGTAATTTTGATAAGACTGCAACGGGAAGGTTAGATGTTTTTATTTAGACCGAACTCCCCATGAGGTTTCAATTGTAGTATCCAGTATAGTTCCTTCCATGTCGGTCCACCCCAGGTTTGATTCAATCGATTGCATTTCGAGGGACTCGACTGAATGTCCCCTCGAGTTGTAATGGTTGGCGAATTTCACGTTGATTTTGTTGCGAATGTGGCTTTTGTGAGTATTCATTCGCTTTCTTAAATCAACGGTTTCGCCAACACACTGAGTGGGACAGATCTTGCATGTCAGAGATCGATTGCATTCTTGGCTCGACATCCTAACTTCTGATCGATCGGGTAGCTAACTCCTATTGTCGAACTTCTGAAAGATTCGGTCTCTGGCATATGTTATTCCACATTACGTAACGCTTGTCTTTGCAGCGGTATATGTCTGAATATGTGTCCTTGTTGGTAGTTACCTTGGCACGTACCAGATAGTCCTTGAGATTTTTAGATCTACTGTCCGCAACTATGAAATCATTTCAATCGTTGTACCTGTTTATCTCATATATGTCGAAAAGTTACATGATGTCCGTTCAAAAAATGCGTCCGATGTAATAAATTATGACAGCATGCAGCAAAATTAACATGTTCTGAGTAAGTTCAATATGTACAATTTTGTTATTGTGAACCTGTATTGTTATGATTGGAAAAAGCACCTTATCTGATATCAATACCAATGTGCACTTTTGCCAACGAAACTAAAAATGAACTTAGGAACAGAAAACGTTATCTAGTATATAATTTATGTAATATGAAACTCCCTATTGGTCAAGAAGTAAGGGTATATAGTTCAGTAGATAGAACGATTGAAATGGTTTCATACTACGTACAACAATTTAAATGATTTCATAATATGTGTTTGTACTTCACTAGGTACAAAGATTGAAATGGTTTCATAATATGGACATGTAGATTGCTAAGTACAACGATTGAGATTGATCCATAATATGGGTATATAGTTCACTAGGTACAACGATTGAAATGGTTTCATAATATGGATATGTAACTCAGTAGGTACAACGATTGAAACGGTTTCATAATATGGATATGTAGTTCAGTAGGTACAACGATTAAAATGGTTTCATAATATGAGTATGTAGTTCACTAGGTACAACGATTGAAATGGTTTCATAATATGGATATGTAATTTACTACGTACAACAATTTAAATGGTTTCATAATATGTGTTTGTACTTCACTATGTACAGCGATTGAAATGGTTTCATAATATGGATATGTAGCTCAGTAGGCACAACGATTGAAACGGTTTCATAATATGGATATGTAGTTCAGTAGGTACAACGATTAAAATGGTTTCATACTATGGATATGTAGTTCACTAGGTACAACAACGATCGAAATGATTTCATAATATGGATATGTAGTTCACTATGTACACCGATTGAAATGGTTTCATAATATGAGTATGTAGCTCACTAGGTACAACGATCGAAATGATTTCATAATATAAATATGTAGTTCACTAGGTACAACGATGTAAATGGTTTCATAATATGGATATGTAATTCACTAGGTATGTAGTTCACTATGACACCGACTGAAATGGTTTTATAATATGAGTATGTACTGCACTAGGTACAACACTTGAAATTTTTTCATAATACGAGTATGTAGTTAACAAGGTACAAGTTGTTTCGTGGGAATGTTTGGCGCCCACTGGTAGTGGCGTAACAAGAAATACTACCCCCTCCCGTCCCCGCAAGACTTAATTCTCGAAGCCCCCTCCAAAAAATAAAAGTTGTTTGATAGAAATTTTGGGCCTTCGCTGACTCCCACGTAAACAACGCGTGACACTTTTCTTGCCTATTGGAGATTATGAATCAGGTTTCTGTAGTTTTAACACAATATAAGAGATTATGTGACAGCCATTCCCTTCAATTATGCAAGAGATTATGTGACAGCCATTCCCTTCAATTATGCAAGAGATTATGCGACAGCCATTCCCTTCAATTATGCAAGAGATTATGTGACAGCCATTCCCTTCAATTATGCAAGAGATTATGTGACAGCCATTCCCTTCAATTATGCAAGATTTGCAAAATAATTTCAAATATGAGTTTCATTTTATAAATTCCAGAATAACGAATGGGGAGTTTCATGTGTTTGTTGCAAAAGCTGTACCCTGTGATTATACTATTCAATGTATGTATTTCATTAAAATATATTGTATATTGTGTTATCTAACCAATAAACTATATATATGAAATAATTATGTGCAAGTTATTTATAGCTTTCACAAAAGTGTTTGACTAGATCAACAAAGAAGGGATTTATATGTTTAGAATTGGTAGACGTTCCGTTTGGAGCCTGAGTGCGCAAAGCGTAAAACAATAAATAAATGTCATGCATTTATTGAGATTTTAAACACTCACAGAGTACTAACCTGCTTTTTATAAAAAGGCAGATTCTTTCAAAGTTAAAATGTTGCTTTTTACTCTAAACCATAGGCTTGAAAATATTGATTTAAATAATAATAATAATAATAATAATAATAATAATAATAATGATAATAATAATAATAATGTTATTCATATTTAATTCCAACACATTATCTATGCAACGTGTAAAGTATTGCGCATATTGTTTTCCTTTTGTTATGTGCTTATTTCTCAAGTACTTTCAATCCGGCTGAAGTGTAACACACTTTAAATTCAAGACTGGTATTAAAAGAGTCAATTTTAAAACCACCGATTCTTTTGGTATTCTATTAATTAAGCAGTTGAAATGTCAAGCCTATGTCTTTACCATACCGGATGCCAGGAGGATCAAAAGACAAGACAGAACTTAATGGGCATATGTACCAAAAGTAGCCGGTGTTTGAAACAAAAATGTAATTTCTAAAATATAAAATCTTTTTAGAATATTTTAAATAAATTGTTTCAGAATTTTAACAAATGCCAACAAATTGAGATTGCAGCTTTAATTTGAGCTCGAATTAAGCATCAAATAAATTTGTATAGGGGGATTTTCGGACTTAAAATAATATTTACGACAGAGCGCAAGTGAGTACCTCTACAATATTTGATCCGAAGAATCAGGCAATAAAACAATGTTATTTTAAAGATTAATTATGGAGGTAATCAGTTGTGCTGTACACTCCAAACTTACTTTTCGAACAAATCAAAACTGCAGTTTGAAACGTATGGTGATTTTATGATGACATACAATTTTCGTGCACCGTACCGTGTGTTCAGATTAGCTCATTTGATTGAGTGAATTGACAATATATCAAAGGTATTGAGTTTGAATCCTGTCCGATAGAATGTATTTTTTATTTCAACATCTCACACGTATCCTTTTTGCGTCTTAGAAAAATCAATAAACTCTGGTATCTGAACAAAATTAAACACATAAGATTGCAGTTTGCACAGTGACCGTTTTAGCGGTTGTGTGAAAAAGCAAATATGTGTTTTGCCCTATCACATACTTGAAGGTGATCCCTAACTCATGCAATCAGGCCTATAAATATGCCATACACGTTTTGTGTTGGGTTAGCTCATACGACCCAGTCATCCGCAGATCTTCAGTGATGGTCGGCCTTCTTTTTTGTATGAAATTAAACTTACATTCTTTGTAGACCACAGATTAGTTGATCATATCTGTCAATGAAGATTGTTAATGAGAGGTCCAAATGCATACAATGCGCCAGAATTTACTTTTTTACAGGGAATATTATTGGTGAGCCGTGGTAGCCTGGTCTCTGTGTGTCCTTGGGAAAGGTGCTTAGCTCCCATTTCCTGGGCATTATATAGCTAATAATTATTAAAATGATATTTCATAGACTGACTATTACAACAAGAATCAATTATTGTTTACCCAAACTCCTATGTATAAACGCAAGACACCTGACAGAATTTTCCAGCAACTCAGATGCCTAAATGACAAATATCACTAAGTCAAGTGGAAAAACCAATCTAATTGTCAATGGAAAAACCAATCTAATTGTCAATGGAAAAACCAATCTAATTGTCAATGGAAAAACCAATCTAATTGTCAATGGAAAAACCAGCCTAATTGTCAATGGAAAAACCAATCTAATTGTCAATGGAAAAACCAATCTAATTGTCAATGGAAAAACCAATCTAATTGTCAATGGAAAAACCAATCTAATTGTCAATGGAAAAACCAATCTAATTGTCAATGAAAAAACCAATCTAATTGTCAATGGAAAAACCAATCTAATTGTCATTGGAAAAACCAATCTAATTGTCAATGGAAAAACCAGTCTAATTCTCAACAAAAGTAACCCTGACCTCGAATTCGAAGTTAACAACGTGTTTACATCCTACAATCAAGGACAAAGTTAAATATGTAAACATTACACATAACAATACTTAAAGATAAAAAAACATGTTTCTGTATTGTCATTTATTGCATATAATATGTAAACAGCCGCTTGTTCCAGTGTCATGAAATTACGTCAACATTGGAATAAAAGTGTATATTTATGTTTTCATCATCAAGGAGGCTAATTTCAGACAATGATGAAAGCAGGATTTTACGAGCACTGTAGTTGCATCAGCCCTCAACAGGCTTGCAAAGATGTGTACGCCAAAGAATTACATTAGAAAATCTTGTCGGAATGTATTGCTCTGAAATAACTGTAATTAACTTAGTGGACTTATTTATAAGCAATGGAACTTATAAAACAGGATTTCCGTTGCCCATGCAAATGACACCACAAACAGTCTTATCAACATTTTATCCTGCTTTAAACATGTCAATCCTAATTATTATCGTACGAAATCTGGCACGTATATGTTCGTTAGAGATCTTCAATCTTAATATGTTTTCAACTTAGGTTATATTGAATAGACCCTTAAGCTGATATTGGAAGGCATAATAGGTACTGCAAGCAAAATTAACTTACAATAACATAATTGCGAACGCCTAGCTGAATCAGTTTAGATTACCAGATTCTCCACAAAAAAAACAGTACAGTATCGTAAACTACCCGAATTCGCATTATTCTGCTCCAAATCTGTTTTTTTCCGACAAACATAATTCCTGTTGTACAATTATATTCAGCATGTACTAAAATCCTTTTCAGGGAAAATGGGAAAATCAATCTTCAGCACAACGTTTGTATTCATGTTCAATTTTATTCGACTTTCAAGCACTAATTATAGTATGTATCGAAAACCATTCCACAAAACATTTAATATGGAACCATGGTGCACAGTAGAGATCTTAAATCATACATTTATGACTCCCTCTGGACTAATAGAAAGACCAGAGAACCATTATGTCTGAATGCTTGAACAAATAAAAAGGTCTAATAATGCATTTTATAGATACAAAGAAGTTAGATCACATTAGAAATATATGAATTAGTTCACCTATTTACATGAAGAAGCCATCAGACTTTTACCCCTGTAAGCTCATGCTACTACGAATTCTATTTTGTATGAAGTTGTCTTTTAGTATTATTTTCGCATTTTGGTTCACCGCCATTGTCTGTCTCCTTTAAAGCAGCTTCTACCGATTTATATCTGTTTTTGCATCAAATGATACTTGTAATAAATTGTCTTGCATTTTCCTTCATCGGCAACCGTCATGTACAATCCTTTATGTTTATCAGCTACACATATTATAAAAATTGTATACAAAGGAAGAATTGCATGTTTTAAATAGAATGTTGTTTGTTTTGAGTGAATGCAGATTGTTAGTCCATAAAAAGGTATCTCAAAACATATTTTCCATTTTTATTTGGGCATGTGTCCGAACATTTTCGCTATCTCCCTAATGCACAAAATATACATTCCTTTTCGTACCTATATGTATCACATATTTAAGGAGTATAATAATTGGTATGCCAAATCTCTAAGATAAATGTGCCTCTGGGTTATTTATACCTATTGTTGTACTCATTAACCTTTTTATTGCCCGATCGATGCCAATGAGTTTTGCTAAAGAGACTATGCTATTCAAGTTTGCCAAGAAAATACGCACAAGTAGTTTCTAAGTTGCATGTAACATAATAAATGCACATTTATAGTATACATATACGAACAATGCAGCCAAAATGTTTTGAAACCTACGTCGTACAAAAATTTGTTACCGCCTTGCGTAAAACAGCCATGACATTTTAGTGAATCCCCAAGTCGTTAATTTGTCTGAATAGTGAATATAACTCTAATTCGTAGCGTCATTTTAATTGTCGGTGATTATTTATTTATTTGTTTTCGATTTAGAACATTTATATATCTTCAGAACCGCCAGCGAAACATAAAATTAGAAGAGTAGTAACATTTGGCCGAGATAATTTCCGTCGGTGTATTTACCATGACATAACCGTTGAAATAAACAATTCGTCAATCACTAAATAGACAAAAACCAAAACAGCCTTAATTTATTTACTTGCTGTTGCACATTTATCACCTGATTAGATTAAATATACCTTAGTAGGAGATCTAGACTTTGCAAGTATTTGGATTCTGTTACTAAGTAGCTGACAAACAGGCTGTCAATTTCAATTGTGTAAACCTAATTTCGTCGGCCTCGTTCAATCATTTGAAAATGTTATACACTGTGGATTTTATTTCTCTACCGTATTTGACATAATCATTTGAAAATGTTATACACTGTGGATTTTATTTCTCTACCGTATTTGACATAATCATTTGGAAATGGTATACACTGTGGGTTTATTTCTGTACAGTATTGGACACATCGGATTTGAGCATATGTATGATAGTCCATGTTTAATCAGTTGATACTGCAAACAGTCTATCAATAAAACCTTCTTAAGTTGATTGGTTTGCTTTTGATATAGAGAATTTCGAACATAATATTTCATTCAGTCACGAATTTTTCATCCTGAAAAACTCATTTAATAATTGGAAGTGAAAGGAGTTTGTAAAACAGTATTTAATTCACTTATTTTGACCCCCTAACAATAATTCTTATGTATAAAAAATACATGATAAGTCAGCAGTAATTTTCTTCTTTTTGACATTCCCTTCAGAAATATGGGGTTTTGATTTATTTATTATGCAAGAGGATGTAATCGTATTACAGCATTGAGTGATTTTCTCAGAATACTCTATTTTATTCAACATTAATCCTTAATATCGGCTACAGATGTTACTATTGTTTTGGGCTCCAGTTTCTGTTGGATACAATGCAAAAAAACAAAACAACAACAACAACAACAACAAATAAATAAAGAAAACAGTATTTGATTTTACGAAAGTGAAGGAAGGTATTATTATTTTACGGGACCACTCTCAGATTTTGTGAACCCCAGTCAGAACTGTGTGGTTAAATCCTACTATTCATTTTTTTCAACATTTTTGACAGTGGAGAATTCTTCCTGTGATCAAGTGCAGTGGATTCTAAATATAGTATCCAGCAAGAATACTTCTTTTGCGAGAGATAAAACATAATTAAATATTAGTACATGACAAAATATTGATTTCTAACGAAGCCATATGTATGATAGTCCATGTTTAATCTGTTTCTACGAGCATCTACACAGTAAACTGAAAGAAAGATACGTGTTAAAATAAGCTTCTTTCATTCAAATCTTCATACTTGCATTCATATTTTCATACTTGCATTCATATTTCATACTTGCACTCATATTTTCATACTTGCATTCATATTTTCATACTTACATTCATATTTCATACCTGCACTCATATGTTCATACTTGCATTCATATTTTCATACTTTCATTCATATTTCATACTTGCACTCATATGTTCATACTTGCATTCATATTTTCGTACTTGCACTCATATTTTCATACCTGCACTCATATTTTCATACTTGCACTCATATCAATAAAAGTACAATAAGCCGAGTTTATTTTAAAATCTTTATTACGTGGTTAGTGTATTCATGTACAAAATCTTTATTATGTGGTTATTATATTGCATGTACAAAAACTCACATGTGGCTTCCTTCTTCATTTTCTTGAAGATTTTTATATAATTCCGGAAGAGACTGTACATTCGAAAATGATGGCGAGATAGATGTTAATGAGAACAAAATGCCAACCAAAGTCAGCTGCATTATAAAATATACGCATTTCAGGAGCATACATATGTAAATACAAAATGATTACTGTTTATTCCTTCTTATGAAATGGAGAGATTGTATTAATTGTTATTCGATTTTTATTTGTTTGCCTCTCGAAGGAACTCAATTATTTTCAAACGTGTTAATTTCCTTATTTACAGTAATCATTCACTAGAAACGTGTTTACGAATCCTTAATTTTTTTTCAGCAGAACTGTATCTTATGTAGAAAGTCTATTTAACACTGATATTTGTCGAAAGGCTATTAAGCAAATGAGCAAATGACAGACTGCTTAAAACGACATTGCCGGCTTTGACGTTGTTCAGTAGAAGAAAATTAATCAAAGATAAGAAAGGCACACTTCATTGAAACGCATGGTGTCAAATACTGCCTGAAAACACTATAAATAATTATCGGAAAGTTTGAACTGCCGTGTATTCATTAGACACAGTTGTAATTCAGCTTTAGACTTAAACAAAGTAATTACTGGGGAAGGGGGGGGGGGCGCAGGTTAGCAAAGACAAAATGCTCTTCTGGGTCACCTTTCTGTATTTGTGCAAGCACATTAAAATATTAAATACGCATAGACGTTAAACAAGTATTTCCACGCAACTGATTAAAGCTAAACCTACAAAAAGAAAAACTTTAGCATATGTTTGTACGGTCTACAAAGAAGGCGACATAAGAAAATGAGCAAAATTATACGTGAAACAAAATCAAACGAATAAAAATCAAGGGTGCTTAAATGGATTCTTATCAGGTAAATTGTTTGCATGTGTTTCAGACCACACCAATAATGCGCAAAGCAATGTACATTTTTAAAAAGCAAACAATAGACAAAGAAAGTAACATTATATATAAATATAAATATCAACACAAATGCGAAAGAAAAGATTAATCAGACCGACAGGGAATGTAGCTCGCTCTTAGATACATATCAAGACGTCTTAAGAGTAGGAGTCGTATACTATCTTGCAAATCCAATTTGGAGCGTACTAACGTGTGTGTGTGGGGGGGGGGGGGGGATGGGGCGGTTGCCCCAGGTGCCAGAGGTCTTTGGGGCGCCAAAACAACTGATACAAATTTGGGCCTCGTATTCTGGCATATGCAATTTAGAATGATTGTTTTATATATTGAATTAACTTCAAATACGTTATATACCTATATTACTCGTATTTACCACACATCCCTTAATAACCGTTTGAGAGACTTTCCAGAAATATAAGCGATTTCTATTTTTGTAATGGTTTATTGGAACAATGTTCACGATGTTTCATCTTTTGTGCACATGAAAAATATTTTCATGGGCTGCCTGTCATTCATCGCATCATAATAAAAAAAAAAATTTTTTATTGTTAGTCGTTTATGTAAACGATCGTGAAGTACGAGCCAAGTCTTTTCATCACAAATCAATTTTTCCCCAATTCTACTATATACTCTTATTTTTATTTTATTTTATTTTTTCTTGTTTTTTTTTTTTTTTTTGTTTTTTTTTTCATTATTTATCTACATCAAGTCTCATATTATCAATTAGCACATCTAGTACAAATATGGTATAGGGTATGCCCTATATCTTTTAACAAGTCTCAGCGTTAGCAGTTGGGGCATAAGTTGTGAACATTTATCGCAAGCAATGTCCTCAATTTATGTGTATTGTATGTATATTTTGTTATCTCCTTCTAACTACCGTATATACTCGCGTATAATTCGATACCAACTGCAAACTGCATAGACTCAGATCTGCCGGCGCATTATGCGCCGGCAGATCTGGGTCTATGCAGTTTGTAAGGACTAATCAGTAGAACAAACAACATAGACCCTGATCTGCGGTGCATTATGCGACGGCAGATCAGGGTCTATGTTGTTTGCATTTGAAAGTTTGTAATACCAGTCATTCTGTACTGTGTGAACATCCAAAGAACTTCAATCAAATAGGCTAGAGGTCTAGATCCAGATCTCAACTCAATAATACTACCCACGGTAGAGCAAAAGATAAGTGGTATTATTATAAACGTAGTTATGCTAGCTGTACGGAAAAGACTGTAAGCCATACTTTGTATGTATTCCGTTGTTTATGGCCCTTTTTTAAAAATGCCGCAAGTCTGAAAATGTGTCTGCAAGGTTTATGAGCCTTGCTCTACTGCATGTACAGCACTCGCACTATATATTAACTGTCCTTGTAGTATAAAATTGTTCGCCTAAAGTAGCCTACTGATTGCTTCTTATGAACTGCAAAATACTCTTGTCAGAAGTATTGTCTAAGCACGCTACTAAATGTACATTAGTGTGCTTATTAAATGTTATTTAGTGTGCTTACTTGTATGTTATTTAGCATAGAGTTAAATACTACACTACCATACAGATTACTATGAGTTAAATACGAGTTCATAATAGTAGCAAGTTCATGGAAAAATTGATAATTCCACATGAAAATGAAGAATAACATGCAGATGCATGCAGGCACAATCAAAGCATCATCCTTTAATGTAGCCTGTCAGATTTCGTTAAAAGTTATACATCAAAACAGAACTGAATACAAACGAGTCACGGAATCGTGTATTTTAGTGTCAGTAAATATTACTTTTAAATATCTGTAATGAACATACGAGGATAATTCTCCTAAATAATCCGAGTTAAGATTAATATCTTCTGTGAAAAGTATTAGACGCCACTGATGTAATTTACGGCTTGATGTAAAGCAGTGTACATGTATATATTGCTAAGACGGTTTACATGCCGTTCTCAAGACGGTAGTCTTAGACACGATCGTGGCATGGTAAGGGGAGAAACTTAATTATGAAAATAACAAAATAAATTATTGTGTGTGTTTGTGTCAATTTGCTGAACCTTAATTTATTCCAGAATGCGTACCGAACGCCTTTCTTATGGTTATATACCGAATAGTTGATATCACAGTTTGTTTTTCCCAAGCGTGTATAATGACAATATAATTGACAAGTACTGGAATTTATTGTTTTTAAAGCTTATATCATCAGTTATTCTTAAACGTAAAGGTCGCTTGAATCAAAATCAAAGAAAATAGATGGTCATCTAACATTATATACATTTTCAGATTCAAACTTATAATATTATTTTCTTCAGATGGTGGTTGTGGGGGTGTTTGGAGGTGCGAGTTGAGCGTCAAATTTCTAACAAAAGTTAATATACTTCACAAGAAAAAGGCAAAGAAAAATATGTGCTCTTGCATATTTTCGGATATCGGTTGATATAGTTCTGCAAAATGGATATTTTTAGGATTTTAAATTGTTTATCCTTTTAGCTTATATTTTATATACCTTTTAAAGAATTTTCACATCTTTACCTTCTATCTTTTATCTTATAGTACTTCATACTTACATTTATTTGGAAGGATTTTTCTTCCTAAAATACTGTTACAATTCTTTATATTAACGTTTTTAGATCTTAACTGTTAACCAGCACCATATAACCAGTATAATCCTGACGTTTCGTTCAACCCTAATACATATATACATATATACCCACAATTAGAACTTTCCCTTTCGTATCGCATCGTATCTCTCTCTCTCTCTCTCTCTCTCTCTATATATATATATATATATATATATATATATATAGACCTGTTATGTGTTATGTCACCATTGTCAAAAGATGCAAAAAGCTTACAAACAGTATGGCACACTGCGATTTCTTAAATAAAAAACGTAATTTAGATACAGCCAATTTACCATATTATCTAATATATACATAACTCGTTAGTCCTTGTTTATCAATACTTTATTGGATGGTATGTATTGATGTTATGTCTGGATAGTCCAATATTGTGAACTTTTATCGAGCCTGGCGTATTCCAGATTGCCCTTGAGACAAACAAAATCCCCAAAACGATGGCAAAAATGATTAGCTGTATTAGACACGACAATATATAGCCTGTTAACTCTTTTTATGTATTCGATGCAGGAGTTAATGCCTTTTATCGCGAGGTCGCATTTCAGCTAAATGCCCGTAGTGTAAAATATTATGGAGTATCAAGTGTATACAAATGATTGACCTGACACTAACTGAATTTGCGAATATATTTTCCCCTACATGCTTCAATCCTACGTTTAAATTTCCGAGAATCATGGCACTAAAGTCTCTCTTTGAAGCTAGTGCTATAAGGAAACCGGACCAAAGTAGATATATTAAATTTACTATCATTGAACAGCTTATAAATCCTACTGACATAACATAAATGGCACTTATTCAAGCTTTATAAACCTAATGTTATTTTGCGTATTAGTGCAGTTAGGTAATTTGTAGCTTTTCGAGGTTAACTTATGTCTTTGCCAGAATCTTTCCTATGATTCAGTCAAATTTGTAATTAATCTAGACCGAACAGATTAGAATGAGCTTATGACAAGAGTTACACAGGTTTTATTATAATAACAAGGTGTGTGCCATCCATGATTTGATCATCAACGTCATTATGGTATGAGCCAAATATGAAGTCGATATTCGTTCATTTAAAAGTGTGCTTTGGCACTCTTAGTGATAAATACTAGGCTGAAATGGCAGTATTTTTTGTCCTTGAAGATATTTTTGTTATAAAATGCCTTATACCCTGTATTTCCAATCTAAACATGCTCTCTGCCAATTTATTTAGAGCGTGTCACACATTTGGTTAATTGATGTAAGATTTGCTACCTCTTTTACGATAAAAGGGATAATAAAAATTCAGCAATACGTTGGAAACTAAAAAAACACAATAGATGAAAAACGTAAAAAACTAATAATTGTCTTATAAGGCAAAAGTCAATACATTCTTGGATGTGAGGGGTCTGTCGAGGTAATGCAGAACCGACCGCTTAATTGAAGATTCTTTTTAAATCTAGAAATTGTTTGACTTAGTACTTTCCGTAGAGTATACTTGAAGTCTAGCTGTTTTTCTGAAATGGTTGTGTCAGCAACACGGAGAGAAGTTAAGGAATGCATATCACGCAATGAATGTATTTGACTGAGCTACTGAAGAATCCATTAGTTGTCGAAGGAGAAACTAATAAAATACTTTTGCTAAGCAGTCGCTTTTGCCTATTGTATCTAAGAACTGTTCATCCTTTGTATTTAACTTGCATGGAAATAAATATTAGTCATCGACTTGTAGTACGAAGACAGCGATGGATTAATCTGTAGAAAGCTCAACGACCGAAAAAAGAGGATCACCAGAAGCGTGTCAAAGCAACCACCCAACATTGTCACTGAAACTGTGTCATAATACATAAGCTGAAGTAATTTAGTGTCTAAAATGAACACAGAACAGATATAGGTACTTTATCACATTTAAATTTACGAATAGGGCTCTAAAATGAAAGAATAAAGAGACGATTATGCTAAAATGTCCTAACGTTTATCAAATAGGTTCATCAGATTTGGAAAGCAAGAGGGACAACAATTTACAATGCTAAAAAGATATGTAAAATGCAAATGATGCTTTAAGGACCATATCAATCACATTTGTTATTACTTTGAAGGAAATTTATCGACATCTATTTTTTTAAATATGCATAGCGGAGTCAAAATGTCTTCTTATATAAAAAAGGCTGAAAGACAAAATATTGAATATATTGTGGATCATAATGAAGCATGTGATTTGAGTAGATAATGTATGAAAGTATGAAGCAGGTGAATTGAGTAGATAATGTATCACATAATGAAGCAGGTGATTTGAGTAGATAATGTATCAAAGTATGAAGCAGGTGATTTGAGTAGATAATGTATGATAGTATGAAGCATGTGATTTGAGTAGATAACGTATCAAAGTATGAAGCAGGTGATTTTAGTAGATAACGTATCAAAGTATCAAGCAGGTGATTTGAGTAGATAATGTATCAAAGTATGAAGCAGGTGATTTGAGTAGATAATGTATCAAAGTATGAAGCACGTGATTTGAGTAGATAACGTATCACATTATGAAGCAAGTGATTTGAGTAGATAATGTATCAAAGTATGAAGCAGGTGATTGGAGTAGATAATGTATCACATTATGAAGCAGGTGATTTGAGTAGATAATGTATCACATTATGAAGCAGGTGACTTGTGTAAATAATGTATCAAAGTATGAAGCAGGTGATTCGAGTAGATAATGTATCAAATCATGAAAAAAGGGTGATTTGAGTAGATAATGTAACAAATCATGAAAAAAGGGTGATTTGAGTAGATAAAAAGAGAAATAAAGAAAATAATAGTGTCTAAATTTGTTGCAAATATATTTAGCTCATTTCCATTGAGTTCCCCAAATTAGGACCTTGATACATAAATACTGGTTCTCACAATAAAGCCTTCAGTATACCGTTGTCCCTCTGATATCACAGGTAGGGTCATGGATTCTATTTAATACTTTGAAACTTGTTTTAACATTGGTACTTGAAAGGTTTTAGTTAGTTTCAGTTATTGCGTAACAAGAACCAATTATAATGTTATTTCACATCATTAGGGAAAATATTTTGAATTTATGATACTCTATTGTTGCATAGTCTTGTTGAATATCCCTGGATATAAGGTTCTACAAATTCTATCGTAGGTCGATTATATGGCTCCAATGGAACAGCTATATGAAGATGGAGCGCTGTGTCTATCTATAAATTTATCTAACTCTCTCATTCTGCCTGTCTGTCTGTGTGTGTCTCTCTCTCTCTCTGCATATATATATATATATATATATATATATATATATATATATATATATATATATTTATATTTATTTATTTATTTTGCACCTACTATAGTGAACTAATCATAATATTTTATTTATACCATGTGACTGGCTAATAAAATTATATATCATCATGCATCCAACATATAATGTAGTATAGAAGGATAAGCGCCTTCCTCTCTGTTTGGTAATATATATATATATATATATATATATATATATATATATATATATATATATATATATATATATATATACCATACATTTTTGCGATAACATAAAATGTAAACATTTGCATAGAGTAAAAGTGTAAATTGTTATTTTCGTTTGTGTTTAAGTTCTCGGATTAATGTGTAAATTTTGACCGATTTATATATATTGACAGACAGACAGAGAGACATAGTGTATTTTCTGTCAAGTTTATACAATCAAGACATTAATAATAATACGGGTCTAGGAGGAGATTTTTAAAATGTTTTTACTCTAAATGCATATTCATACACTTCCACTAAATGAGTGCAAAAAGTAACATTTGTATAATCGAACATACGGATTTGTCTTTAAATCCAGAAACACTAAACAGTTTCTATCTTCGAGAGCAACCCATATCAAATTTACGTAAAATGTCTTAACACGCGACCCTGGCTGAATCAATTTGCTCAGGATTACCGGAGGAAGCACTCAAGTTGTATCGAATTGTGATTATAAAGAAACTTTCATTAGGAAAATCAATCTTAGTTTGGCAGCTTGTTTGGTACATAGTGAAAGCATTCTGAAAAAAAATAGAATAAATCATCAATGGCTGAAGCAAGGTTTGCCCTTCACGTTTGGTCACTGTCTTCTTTATTTGCCATTTAAGTGTAAATAATTGTATCTTATCGATATCTGATTAGATAGGGTGCTGAAACAAACTAGAAAATCACACTTTGTATTGAAAATAAAGATATTTCATTTACGTGGCTGATTCCATCTTGATTTATTTGCAGACCAAATGACCATTTTGTCTTATAGCTGATTTCAGTTCCTTCCTTGTGTAATGGCACATTAGATTAGAGTATACAGTTACAGGCCCCTAACGCTACTTACAATAAAAAGAACCATCTCCATCGATATATGTCTTCTGCAGTGTCCATTACGTGCCAACGCAATTAGTTTCTATTATTCCGATAAAGACTTGCTAGTGACACCTTCATATCATTAACTGGGATTCTAGGTACAATGTTGATTTTTTTTTTTTGTAGAAATCCAAAGTTTGTCGCTCTCTTTAAACCGTCCAGAGTGTGTCTTTATTATTAACCTCCGTGTATAACCTTTAACCTGGGAAGGGTGGTATAGTTTCACAAGAATTTTGTTTGCAAATAATGCAGAACGTCAAACTTGGAAATGTAGTATTCAATCTGAAAACATCTGATGGACATAGACTTTTTTATGTGCATTTCCATTCCTTTTTTGTCAGTTTCTATTAGTAAACACACATATTGAATTGACAATATATCTACAGTACTATAATTTAATTTTTGTTTCCTTTTTCACTAGTCTTTTCAAATGACTTCAATATGTTTGCTACTTATAATAGCAATTGCCATTTGTGGAACGTTTGGTGGGCAGTTTTGACAATTATCAAAATATGACATGAAGCTAAAATGGTCATTTCCAAATGAAACTTTAAATGCGGATGTCAAAATATAAATATAGTATTTAGAGAAAGGAAAGAAGTTGTTTACCTTGATATAGTACAACTTGCTTGATATAGCTTTTTAAGAAAACCGAAATCTGCTGCTGGCTGATGACTGTAATCATCGTGAGATCTAGTTAGCTTTCATGCATGAAAAACTACAATTTAATCGTACTTTATATATATATATATATATATATATATATATATATATATATATATATAATGGTCACTAATCGCTTGGTGCCAAAATGTTTTCTTCCTCGTTTTATAAAGACATTTTCAATGGTAAAGACTGCAAAAACTTCTTGTTAACATAAGATATTGGTTACCAATATCGATGTATTTCAGGCTTTTAATGAGAGAAAGAAGAAGAAAGCGGAAATAAGAGGGTTAGTTGACCGTTTATAAATTCTTTTTCGACTTACAGTTTAGAGAGCTATCAAGACACTAATCTTCCAATATTAAAGATCAAAACTTACTGGACAATTCCAGGATAGTCACATGTTTTTATGAAAGTGTGCATTAGTTCTTAAATGAACCATCAGCAAATTATCTGAAATGAAAATAAAAGTCTATAATCCATTTTATGTCATTTGCAATGCCACAGCCTTTTCCAGGCGAAATTACTTTAGCTGCAGGTATTGACCGATTTGATTAAATTAGTAAATTCCCTTTGACTTTCTTGTCAAGATGAACAGCTTAATCTCAGTTATTACGTCTGCAAAATGTTTGCAGTAATGACTCGAGTTTGTACGTACTGACTCGAGTATGTACGTACTGACTCGAGTATGTACGTAATGACTCGAGTATGTACGTACTGACTCGAGTATGTACGTACTGTTCATGTCTTGACTGATATATTATAATAACCATACAATCATATACATTATGCAAGACACAAAACTCTAACAGTAATATAGCGATTCATTAATGGGGCAGTTTTGTGTACATACAAGAGAGAGCAAGCGTTATCACATGTATTACGTATGTGTACGTATAAGAGAGAGAGAGAGAGAGAGAGAGAGAGAGAGAGAGAGAGAGAGAGAGAGCTATCACATGTTCGACACATTCTCAAAACTTCTAATTATTTCATTTTAACTGCTAGTATTGTTGTTGTTAGCTTTTGTCTCTCTGGCAATCTCAGGTGTTACAATATGTATTGGAAGCCTGTCGACATACAATGTGCATTGGAAGCCTGTCGACATACAATGTGTTTAGAAGCCTGTCGACATACAATGTGTCTTTGAAGCCAAAAAAATGTGCTTGTAGAATGAAACAGTTTGATATGTCTTTGATGACCAGAACTATTATAATAGCTCATGATCTGCATATTGTAAGCGAATATCCAAAAGCAAAGTAAGTGCAAAAAGTACATCCAAAATCATATCATATGAGCCCTGGTTGAATCAATTAGACCAGGGTTAAAAAATCAGGAACTCAGGTTGTATTGAAACAGTCTGTGCACTCACAATTCGATCAAACACTAGCTCAGATTCGGAAAATCAGTCTTAGTTTGGCAGCTTGTGTGGTACATGGTGAAAACGTTCTCAGAGAAGTTTAGAATAAATCAGCGAAGGTTTAATTTAGGTTCACCCCTCGCGACTGGTCACTGTCTTGTTTAGATGTTATTTATTATGTAAATAATTTCATTTCATCAATGCCTGATTAGATAAGGTGCTGCGGAGAAACAATCCGACCACATATTTAATGATGATGTATTGTCAACGTATTGCTTTCTCTCTAGATATCTGATATTTCTTGGTTCCTTTTTTTAAAAATCATTCGGCATGTTTTTTTAGTATCAATCTCAGTGTAAAAAAAAGTTTACCGTCTTGATCTGCAATTCATTCCATCGTTTTCAATAACTGTCTGTAAACAAATCCATCTTTATGCTGGAATGTCATTCGGATTATTTTATTTTCTGCCTTTTTCTTTCAAACGGCTTCAAAATAGTTGGCACTTTTATCAGGACTTAACGCTTGGGGTACTTTTACATCAACCATACTGTTAAATGAAGCTGAAATGATCATTAACTAATGTAACATTAATCTCATGGGGATGTCAAGTAAAACTCTTCTCTCTTCACAGGCTACTTATTGTTAGCTTATTAAAAAGATTGAACTCTACTGCTGGATACAAAAGTCGTGACAATTTCCTCAATTTTATTCATCAAAATCTACATTTTTATTATTCAGTTATTGCAAACTACTTATCTAGCAATTCAGTAGGCGGTAATAAGACATTTTCATTTGTAAAGAATGCAGATTTCATATTATTATAAAATAGATGTTACTTGTTAGTATAGTAAGTAGTCTTTGAGTTATTCATTAAAAAAAAGAAGAAAGATTGACAATAACAGTGTTTTGTGACCAGTGGGGAGTTCAGTTTCAGTGTTTTGTGACCAGTGGGGAGTTCAATTTTGGCATACAAAAGGTTAAAATATAATTTACAGAACTACCATGACACAAATCATCCAATAATTAAAACATCTAAATGCACTGCACAACACGAAGATAGTAGTTGCTAAACGGTCTAAAGTGAAAAGACACGTCTAGAATCTAGCTAAACAGTCTAAAGCGAAAAGACGCGTTTAGAATATTTTCATATGAGTTTCATTGCCAAAATCAATTCCGCTGAGTTTGCTTCAGCTTGGAAGTATTGGCCGTTTTAATTTAGTTACTAGAAACCTTCCACTTTCTTCTCAAGATTAGCAACAGAAACTAGATTAAAATGTATGTTAAATGCTCAAAGCAATTACTTAAATATTTCAAAAGTCCTTATGATTTGGCAAATATTAAATTACTTATTTGGTCCAAATTAGTTTTTTCTTCTTTTTTGTTTTTGCTGTTGAGAGAAGTGCTATTGTCAAGGTTGAAGAGTTTTAGATAATCACATATTTTATATGAGACACACGTACATGCTTTTCGTAAGTGTATTAGGTTTGTGTCCGCCTGAGATGGTGAGAGAAGTTAGTACATTGCTAATTAGTTGAACAGATCTTAAAAACTTAATAAAACGTATATTGGATATAGCATCTTAGCGAGTATTTACGCTTAATATTCGGTTCACCATTTATTTTTAATTTTGAGTAAAGGTTCATTGATTAAGTATTTAATACACGTTAGCTTGTTTGCATCTGTTCACAGATGTCGGCTTCATGAGCATCATTTCTTGCGTGCAAATTAACATAGCACCATGCTGGTTGTTTGATACCAATGCTGTGAAGCACGTACATCACAGATAAGATTAAAGTATAACATCTCTTACGTAAACTCCCTTAAACAACCACCACCCACGTCCAGCCATAAAGAAATTTTCTAATTTTCATTCTATCTATACATGCTAAGTCCTTGAAGTAGCCAGTTCGTCAATCTTCTTCCTTCCCATGGGAGGTTTGTAAAGAAATGTCGTACTGTATTTTATAAGGATTAAGTGCATTCCAACGTAACGCGCTGATTGATATCTGTTCTCAATTAACTTCCTCATTTAAACTGAAGACCGAGTTGTTACGTGCTTCACATCAATTTACTATCGATTTCACGCATATCTTCATTTATCTTACCATTCCATCCCGCTAGTTGTTCGCTCTAAAACATTTATCACCCATAATTATTTTTTTCTCGAAAGTTCGACAAATCTAAAACTTTTTATTTCGTTTTTACTCGGATAGTATTAGTGTAGCCTGCTTTGCCTTCACTGACAGCCCTTGTTTGTTTTAAAGATTGCACTTGAATAAAATATTAAATTCTAAAATGAGAACTGATACTTTTGAATTTTAACCAGTAATAAAAAAGTCTCATAATTGGTGTATCTACAAAATGTTGTTCTTGAAGAACAATACAGCAAATAATCTGTCAACACTAAAATTAACCTTATTAATTATTGTTTTTTACAAATCAACTTAAATGTTCATGACTGAGTAATGCTTCAGTTGACTTTCGTGGCAGAAATTGGAATACACTGAAGTTTCGATTTTTTCACACTCAAAACCATATTTTTTTTTTATTTCATAAAAGCTGATACTTCGTTTTAAATTGATATATACACTTCTAGTAATGAAGCTCCAACTCAAATAAAGTTTAAATTAAAACTCCCATCGTCTTCTTCATGTATGTATATAAAGCAAGAGGAACAGGGTCATTTGTTTACCTCTAAAACATGCCTAAAATAAATAAATTATACCTTCCGCAGACTTTTGCTGCATAGTATATTTGTGCTAAAAATACGAAGAGTTTTATTTTGAGATTGGTTGACAAAATGTATGAACCATTTTCAAATCTAAATTCTAATTTATAATGCATCTGTCTCTAATTCAAGACAAGCAGATAGAAAGTTGACTACATAATCTTTAATTTGCATTATTTGTATGATAATAAAGTCATATAAAACAAAAACATAAACATTAAATTTTAAACAAAATACAAGCTGTCCGGATATAATCAATTTAATTTTCAATAAATCTGAATTTTCGTGTCCTTCTTTCTCATAGTGCATAGTATCGATAATAGCATCGCTGAAGGAACTTGAAAGAGAGATCGGTTGCATCATGATTCAGTAATAATAATAATAATAATAATAATAATAATAACTTTATTTTTCATTCGGTATAGTCCTCAAAAAAAGAATATTAAAACTATAAATGCAACAGATATGTACAAATAAAACTCTTACTTACTACAGTGTCTGACACACTCACGTGTAATAATAAAATATACATACACGCATACATACACACATTAGGTAAAAAATGTAAATAATATATACATGTAGGTTTGAGAAATGAGAAGGTAGCGGGAAATGAAGTTAGGTATCTTAATTTCTTTGAGCAATGTCATAGTCAGAACGAAGAAATCTGTAAAGCGTGTTCTTCAAAGAATAGAGTGTTTTTGTTTGTTTAAATCATTGGAAATGCTATTTCACAATACAGAATATGTAAAAGATGTTTTGTGAGTGTCATTTTGAATATATGCAAATGAAGATTAGAGTACGCACTAGACCGCAGATTATATGAATGGATATTATTGTATGAATGGATATTGGAAGCTGGAATTAGGGGTTAGTTGATATATTATGGCGTCATGTTATACAAAGATTTATATGTCAAAATAGCTTTAAAGTACTTTACTCTATAACTAAAAGGTAACCGATGTAAATTAACGAATAAATGTGAGGATGGATAGTCTTTTCTTGTAATCATTCTAGCTGATCATTTTTGAAGATTTAATATCTCATTAAGATTAGTAGCATTGCAATTCCCCTATATGATGCAACCCTAATCAGACAAAGGCAATATATATCCATTATAAAACATTTTTAGTATAGATTCTGGCACATACGAAGACAATCTGTTCAACGGCGCTATTTTGGAAGGTACTGCAGAACACACGCGCGTTATTTGATTTTCCCACGATATATGTCTATCAATACTCACATTTAAATTTTTTTTAATTCTATGTTATTTAATTTAGTTCCATGAACAAATATATTGACATCATCTACTATCTGTATTGTTTGCCTTGATCCAATTGTCACACATTTAGCTGGTTTCGCACCACAGTGTAACAGAATCAACGTCCTGTTGTAAATTTTATTCAAGGGAAGGGATTGTATCACTCATGGCATGTAAGGTTGTGCTATCCGCATAAAGATCAGTTTCAGTGGCATTCATGTGAAGTGGTAAATCATTAATGAATAGGAGAAAGAGCAAAGGGCCAAGAATAGAGCCCTGAGGAACTCCATATTTGACGTAGTGTAAAGAAGATGTAGCATTGGCCACATAAACACACTGTTATCTTCCTGTTAGGTAAGAATCAAACCAAGCAAGCGAATTATCACCGATTTTGTATGCCTTAAGTTTTGTCATCGGCATTTTATGATCTACTAAATCAAGCGTTGTCTTAAAATCTAAATAAATTGTTCCGATTATTTATCCATCATCTATAATTAGCCATGCTTCAACCAACTTTGTGAGGGCAGATTGGCATGAATGCCTGTCTCTGAAACCTAAGTGTGAGTTATGTAGAAGATTATATTTCTTTAAAAATCTGCGAAGATGAAGGGCCATCTGTTTGTCAAAATTTTTAGATAAGGTTGGTAAAATTGATATAGGTGAATAATTGTTTGCTGACGATCTATCACCTTACTTAAACACTGGGAACACATTGGCAAATTTCAGATTAGTTGGAAAGATTTCTGTATCAGTTCTTGTATTTATCAAGTTAGCAATTGAATGGGCAGCAACTTAAGCTGATAGTTTGGGTATTTTTGGTGAGATTTCATCTAGTCCTGTTGCTTTGTTGCCATAAAGTTTCTCTTGAACACATATATAAGGGATCTGGAATGATATATGAAATGGGACTTTGAATTCCACAAAATATACAAGGAGTAAAAAATCTTGTGATGTGGAAAAATGTTCTCCAAGTATTGAAATTAATTATGTGAAAAGATGTTTAGGTCGTTTGCAATATATAATGGTTCTGTACTAGTATGACTTCCCGTTTGCAGTATATAATGGTTCTGTACTAGCATGACTTCCCGTTTGCAATATATAATGGCTCTGTACTAGCATGACTTCCCGTTTGCAATATATAATGGCTCTGTACTAGTATGACTTCCCGTTTGCAATATATAATGGCTCTGTACTAGCATGACTTCCCGATTGCAATACATAATGGCTCTGTACTAGTATGACTTCCCGTTTGCAATATATAATGGCTCTGTACTAGTATGACTTCCCGTTTGCAATATATAATGGCTCTGTACTAGTATGACTTCCCGTTTGCAATATATAATGGCTCTGTACTAGTATGACTTCCCGTTTGCAATACATAATGGCTCTGTACTAGTTTGACTTCCCGTTTTGCAATATATAATGGCTCTGTACTAGTATGACTTCCCGTTTGCAATATATAATGGCTCTGTACTAGTATGACTTCCCGTTTGCAATATATAATGGCTCTGTACTAGTATGACTTCCCGTTTTGCAATATATAATGGCTCTGTACTAGTATGACTTCCCGTTTGCAATATATAATGGCTCTGTACTAGTATGACTTCCCGTTTGCAATATATAATGGCTCTGTACTAGTATGACTTCCCGTTTGCAATATATAATGGCTCTGTACTAGTATGACTTCCCGTTTGCAATATATAATGGCTCTGTACTAGTATGACTTCCCATTTGCAATATATAATGGCTCTGTACTAGTATGACTTCCCGTTTGCAATATATAATGGCTCTGTACTAGTATGACTTCCCGTTTGCAATATATAATGGCTCTGTACTAGTATGACTTCCCGTTTTGCAATATATAATGGCTCTGTACTAGTATGACTTCCCGTTTGCAATATATAATGGCTCTGTACTAGTATGACTTCCCGTTTGCAATATATAATGGCTCTGTACTAGTATGACTTCCCGTTTGCAATATATAATGGCTCTGTACTAGTATGACTTCCCGTTTGCAATATATAATGGCTCTGTACTAGTATGACTTCCCGTTTGCAATATATAATGGCTCTGTACTAGTATGACTTCCCGTTTTCAATTTTGAAGAGCAATTATTAACTTTTGAACTTGACTTAAAGCTACGAAAATGTTTCCATATTTTGCTGCAATCACTTTTATTCTCGATTACTCATGCAAACTAATCCTTTTTGGCTTTAGCGATTGCATTTTTACTAATTGTCTGTGTTTTTGTAACTTCGTTTGTCAACCTGTTTGATGGCTTCCCTTATTTCAGAGTTAAACCAGTCCGGTTGCATAATTCTATTGACCCTTTTGTATTTAATTGGAGCATCTCTTTTTAGGACTGCAAGAAAAAGTGAAGTACAACGTTGTACATCAAAGTCCCAACTCATAAAAGTAGGTTGACAATTAGATCATATTTCAAGTCGGTCAAAACTGTATCGTCATGGAAATAGTTATAGGATCGGTACTTTATAGTGGTATGGGCCTTTTTAAATAGTTTCCAAAACTTGTTTCTCGTTTCACAAATTAGATAGTGGTCACTAACGGATTATGTTAGAACGAATTTCTCAACTATAAATTCAGGGTGCGAAGAATAAATGTGATCGATTAACGTAATCGTCTTGTGAATGACTCGAGTAGGGGACTGTATTATTTGAGTGATATTATATATTTGTAGAATACTATTCCATTTACTTTGCCGGTCATTCATTAAATCAATACAGAGATCACCCATTAACAAAGGTTCTGACCTAGAGTTAGAAGCAGTAGATAATTCATTCTCAAATCTCTGAAACCAAGACAATAGCAAATTTGGAGGACAATAGAGAGTACATAAGGATGGGCTTAAGCGATCGTTGTTTCAGTTCAATCCAAATCGTTTCCAACTCAGATGACTCTATATTCATTGTTCTTTTAAATTTAATGTTTATACACACACATATATAACGGCGCAAATTCAAAATGGTTTCCCAACATTTCGAGCTGAAGAAGCTCTTCGTCAGGGGAATAAACAGCTTACATATACAAAACAAACACTAAATGCAAAATCGAAGAAAAATTCTGGACTCCTATATGTTAGAATCACTAGGGGGAATTTTACAACAAGAGATATACAAATAAAAAGTTGTGTAACAATAATAAACCAGCGGGTTATTGTGTCGATCACATAAAGAACCAACATGTTTTGACCTAATTCCAGGTTGTGAACAAACGACGGAAACACAGCGTGACGAAAAATCAACGCCATCTACTAGATTTGCTAAAGAAATTATATTCCGGTAGAGTTATGCATTGAGGTTCTAAAAGAAAGATGCCAAGAGAATTGTATAGCAGGATAATGGACAATAATAATAATAATAATAATAATAATAATAATAATAAATAATAATAATAATAATGACAATTAAATAATAAAAATTATAAATGTAATTACTTGGGTAAATATTATCCCAAAAATTGCGTAGGGGTGGAAAGCTGATGACTGGCTGTAATTTTGATAAGACTCAAACGGGAAGGTTAAATTTTATTTAATTTAGACTAAACCCCGCATGAGTTTTCAATTGTAGTATCCAGTGCGTTCTATGTCGGTCCATCCCAGGTTTGATTCAATCGGTAGCATATCGAGGGATTCGTCTCAATGTCCAGTCGAGTTGTAATGGTTGGCGACTTTCGCGTTGATTTTGTTGCGAATGTGGCTTTTGTTAATATTCATTCGCTTGCTGAAATCAACTGTTTCGCCAACATATGGAATGGCACAGATCTTGCATGTCAGAAGATCGATTGCGTTCTTGGCTCGACATCCTAACTTCTGATTGATCGTATAGCTAACTCCTGTTGTCTGACTTCTGAAAGATTCGGTCTCGGGCATATGCTTTCAAATTAGGCAACGCTTGTCTTTGCAGCGGTATGTGCCTGAATATGTGGTCTTGTTTGAAGTTACATTGGCACGTACCAGATGGTCAATGGTACCCAACCACAGGAACTTCTTGAAATATACCCTTCAGACGTTCGGACGATTCAATATGGTGTCAATGCTTCCGAATGATCCGTTTGAGGTTTGGGCATCGAGGTGGAAAGTTACCATAAAGGGGACACGCTGGTTGGTTTTCTTGGTTTTATATATCAGGAGGGCTCCTATATCGAGGAGTCTAGTTTTGTTAATAGCCTCTTCAATGTAGCTCCTTCTGTATCTTCTCCTTCTAAAGTTTCCCTTGAGCTCTTAGAGTCTCTTTTCAAAGGTAGCAGGATTAGAACATATGCATTTGATACGAATGGACATACCATAATGGAGACTGTTTATTACGTGCTGGAGGGTAGCAACTCGACAGGAGTAGACACTGGTGAGAGTCAGTAGGATTGGAATATAAGTCAGTTTATATATATATATATATATATATATATATATATATATATATATATATATATAGAGAGAGAGAGAGAGAGAGAGAGAGAGAGAGAGAGAGATAGATAGATATGCAAGTAGAACACCTTCTTTTTGTCCTCTGTCTTTCTGATCCAATTGGAAGCCGTCGATTGACACTGGATGATCATTAAGAATCATCATTAAGAAATGTTTCGCAGGGTCCTAGAATGTCAGTTTGAGGATTATTGAATACAGTATACTTGAGTTCATCTAGTGTTGGGTTTTGCGTGCCGAATATCAAAATTTTCTATATGTGTACCCTTTTCTTTAAAAGAAGTATTTTATAACTAGAATCAGATTCATGGGTTTCCTGGTCAGGACAGACTTGGGATAGACAGTGTCCTTCAACCTGTTCGGTGATAGAGGCAATGTCCCTTGTTTGAGATAAGTAAGTGATTTGGTGGCCAGTAGTAGTTAAGTATGCATCACTAAAGAAAGTGTTCCCTTCCTGACGTTTGCAGTTTAAAAGGTTGCATTTATCACAAACATTGGTTAAAATATAAAACTGATTCCGGAGATTAAATATGAGGTTACCCCCAGATAATTCCTAACGGGTCGTGTATACATAATCAATAGATCTTCGACAATAAGAATCTGAGTAAGGTACCTGACGGCGCGTGATCCAGATCTAGCGCTGACAAAGTTGATATGCCAACAGACAGATGAGTCATGACTGTAGGAGTCGCAATTTGCACAATATTAGTTTGCTACTTTTCGTAGAGCTACCTGTATACAACTTATATTAAGAACCTAAAAGAAAAGTAATTGGTAGAATGGCACGTTAACATTTGTCTTTCAAGCTCACGATCTTTACATAATTCCCCATATGGATTTCGTTAGTACATAATCCCAAGCAAACACTATGCAAATGTACGAACACGATCTTGACAAGTACGTACACGATATTGGCAAGTACGTACACGATATTTTTCAAGTACGTACACGATCTTGAGTCATCCTAGCTGAATTAATTAGCCCGGATTAAGAATTAAAAATGTATCCATAGAGCTCTGTCATCCTAATTCAACATTCTCTCGGCAAAATTAATCTTAGTTTGACTGTTTGTTTGCGACATAGGGAAAAATAAATGCATAATCGATGGGGTTAAATTAGATTTACCCCTCGCTTATGGTCACTGTCTTGTTTATTTGTCTTTTCAATGTTAATGATTTCATCTGGTCAATGCCTGATTAGATTCGGTGCTGAAAAACGAGCCGACAAGGCATTTTGTGTAACATTAGAGATGTTTTATATTACGTGGATGACTATACTTGTATTTCTACATAGAACAAATGACCCTTATCTCTTACAGCTGATTTTGTCCTTTTGTTTTGTGCAGAAGCGTTAAATCAGAGTAGACATTCACAGGTCGATTGACACATTTTGTAATGAAAGGCCCATCACCGTATAGACGTGATTTCTTTGGTGAACATAATATGTCTGCTAAATTATATTCGATTATTACTATTTAGACATGTTATTGCTGCTGTGTTCTTTCTATGCATTGACCAGTACGTATATGTTTTCTATTTGTACATTAAATGTCTGTAGCTCTCTCTTTAAATCCTACAGCGTTTTTCTATAGAATGAAACATCGCGAACAATTTGTCTTGAATTCGGTGGTATATTTGGAAATTATTTTGTCTTAAAAAAAAAAAATAAAAAAAAAAAAAAAAAAAAAAAAATTGAAGAGTACGGAAATTTTCTTAAGTTAGTTAGGGTTGAGCTTGCACGCAAAAAAGGTGGCCGAGCAAAATCAAAATACCTGTTTGATGTTTATTTCATCCCTTTGCTTTTCATTTCTACCGTTAAACACGCAATACATTTCCGATCGTTCAACTTGAAAGTGATTAAATTTGAATCTTTAATCTTGAACGGGAATTGCGAGTCGATTAAAATTCATAAGTCATCTTCCAGTTCAAAATTTTCGATAAGGAGTTTTCTAAAATAGATTGTTAAACTACTGCACCGTTTGCTGTTCATTACCATTTACCATTTACTGGTAAAATTACCTTCGTGACAGCGTACATATTCTGAGATCCGGTGCAATGCAAAGTCATTTGTTTGCCATTTGTTTTAACATTCTATGAAATTTATATATCCCCCAGGATCCAATATCTTGGCGCGATTTGATTGTATGTGCATTTAAGTACTATTATACAAGTGTATCTTGTTCGTTTAAATGTGTGGCGAACACATTTGGAACTTTAATTTAAGGTCATCTCCATAGCGACAACAAATAATCTGTTACACGGATCATCTGATTTTACAACGAACGTTAATATTTGCTTATTTGACTTGTTCCAAACATATATCAAAGACACAAACGTTTATCTGACTTGTTCCAAACATATATTAAAGACACGAAACGTTTATCTGACTTGTTCCAAACATATATCAAAGACACAAACGTTTATCTGACTTGCTCCAAACATATATTAAAGACACGAAACGTTTATCTGACTTGTTCCAAACATATATTAAAGACACGAAACGTTTATCTGACTTGTTCCAAACATATATCAAAGACACAAACGTTTATCTGACTTGTTCCAAACATATATCAAAGACACAAACGTTTATCTGACTTGTTCCAAACATATATTAAAGACACGAAACGTTTATCTGACTTGTTCCAAACATATATTAAAGACACGAAATGCTTCTCTAACGTGTTTCAAACATATATCAAAGACACAAACGTTTATCTGACTTGTTCCAAACATATATCAAAGACACAAACGTTTATCTGACTTGTTCCAAACATATATTAAAGACACGAAACGTTTATCTGACTTGTTCCAAACATATATTAAAGACACGAAATGCTTCTCTAACTTGTTTCAAACATATATTAAAGACACAAAACACTTTATATAATTAAAGAGTATTCAAAATTTCATTTCTCTACTCAATTAATTACTTACAATTTTAATTATGAAAGACATGATGTTCTTAATTTTTAGCCTCTGGATTCATTTTGATGTATATACTCTTCTCCAAATTCTGCAGCGATAATTAATCCCTCTCTCTCTCTCTCTCTCTCTCTCTCTCTCTCTCTCTCTCTCTCTCTCTCTCTCTCTCTCTCTCTCTCTCTCTCATACATATTTTGCCTGAATCATGTATGTTTACATATAATTGTATGAAATCATAATAATTTAGTGACGCTATTCATGTACTTTTCTTATCGATTGTTGGGGAAGGGCTTATTCTAAATTGTGAAAACTTGTAGTCCGACCCCATTTGTTAAAATGTATGGCAATAAAATATGTTTAAGTCAAGGTCAAAGGTGTTCACGAATTGACATATTCATTTTATTTACACCTCTATTATTTCCACAGTTTTGTTACTCCGAGTCAAATTCAGAATTTGCTTCTCAAAAAAAGAATCTCAAGGATTTGGTGATTAGTAAACCACATTCGCTATTGGCCTTGCAGGGAGAATGCACTAATTTTGCTCTCTTGACATTTGAAATCAAACAGAAGGTGACTGAAATAGTTAAAACTCCAATATCCACTGCAATCAAGAGCATAAATGAAATACATATATAGAAGACTGAATTGTATGGAGGGTTCAATTGAAAATGATTGGGTTATTTATACACATGTGGCCCATTTGAAATCATCTGGTTTAACAGGCTTCTTGGTCAGAAATCTATGATTGAACAACGCATTTTTCATTTACCACCCACCTACATAAACTTTGAACCTTGAGGACTGAACATTTGTTTGCACTGTTTTCCACTTTACATACATACACTGCAAGACCACAAACAGTGCTCAAAATATATTTTAATCTACAAATTACTAGACCTGTCAGACTAAAGTATTTCTCAAATGTAATAAAACCTCCACTAAACCCGTCTATCCAAAGGTAGACACATCTGAAGTGTGGGCTATAACGTGTTAGTTCCATTGATTACGGACATGTATAGTACAGTACATTATGCAAATTGATCTACACTATCAACATAATCTATGACACAAGTAGTGGTTTGTATTAAAACATATCTTGGATATATGAATAAATAGCTTCAATAGCCTAACTTCCGTTGTGGATATGACCTCAATAGTCAACAGGGAATTTCACCAGTCACGGGTGATGTAGCCACCGAAGACATTCATACTGGTAACTGGGTGCGAAACTCAAGGTTGCGATGCCGTTTGTGTTCCTTCTTTGTTGAGGAACTCATATATTCTGCAAGGCTAGCACATGGTCAACAGGATTGGCTTTTGTTGCTCTTCGAAGAAATACGTTGTGGCTTCTGTAAACTATTGTCTATATTGACAACCTTGAGAGTAGATCATACTTGTCAACCTTTTCATAGTAACTAAGAGTATTGTAAATGCTGAGCTGAGAAACTTTTTCTGAATCACTTTCTCCACTGTTTTTACATAGTATCAATCTCCCTATAAAATCGTGTTCGGAAAATCAAATGGGATTTTTGTTGAAGTTGTATTGGCTGCTATGTTGATGATCCTCTCAACAGTGATGCAGTCGTAAAAGAAAGCAATTCCATTTCTGTAGTTGCATTAACTGATTGTGCAATTGATTCGAAAATAATTGTATCATATTCCAGACAAATGTCTTCCAGTTTGTATTCCTAGTTACCATCTTCCCTTACTCGATAGGTTTTGTATGTTTTATGTTCAATCTGAAATTATAAGAAAGAGAAAAAGAAAACAGTGGTCAATTGTCAGATAGTGTCTGAAAGTCTAATGACATTCTAAACGTTTTGATAATTGTGGCAAAATGTATAGCTTTAGTACCAGTATTTTGTGTGCATTACCTGCTCCTGATCGTAACTTTCCCAATTTATCATTCATAATGCCATTTTCAAAACTGTTTGTTCATATAGATGCTGGTAACAATTTAGCTTTGAATGACATGAAGATGTTGCAGTCATTTGACTTGAAAAGATCATCTCATCCGTAGATTATGGCTATGTATTTTACAAGGATTCAAACTAAATTGCTTTACGAATGCATTGCTTGCATTTCCTTTTACCTTCATATCAAACAACACAACAATTCCTGCTAAGATCAAAGTGTTTGGATTTAGCTTTGGAATTTCTATATTTAAAGTTTGTTTAGGTGTATTTTGCTCTCGGTGTATGTGATACAATGATATGTTTGACTGAAGTATTGAACTCCATGTGGTGTTTATTCCTGCTTGTTAGGAGTTATGTATGTTTCGTACATCGCCATTTATCGTGCTGTAACGTCCATGCCTTTGGTGCACGCCATTACTATTTACTGTTCACTAAAACGTGTAATAAACAAACTCCCACGACAGATACAATTAATATGCACTCGTATTGCGTGTTCACAAGAAAGCTGATATAAACCATTAAGTTAAAACCAAGTTTTACCTTATTCTCCAGATGAGTAGAGGAATCGGCATAAGTAGATGAATTGGTGCACACGGCACCATGCATACATGCACATGGAGCAAAAACGCCATCCGTGTTGTTTAAATATTGAACCACAAAATCTTGTTCTCGCAAGCTTTCGTGAAAGTAATGGAGTGTCTTTGCTCTATTTTCGTTGAACTCATTTTACTCAGTAGTTCTTCTAAAATGTAAACATACTTCTTTCTCTCTTCATCAGATTCATCGTTATCAAATAATTTCAATAGAAAATTGCTTCCTACAAATGTTAGACCCTTAGATATTGCTGATTTAAAAGTTACTAATGCTGCTCCAATATATTACGCTACAAATTGCAAATGTAAAGAGTAAAGTATAATCAAGGCGTTTTTGCATACGACATTTTGTTGTTTTCAAGAGTAGCAAGTTTTCATGCTGCTGCCAGGTTTTTTTTTGTATTGTATACCCTAGCTAATGGGTTCTTTGTGTTTAAATCCAATTATTTAAACCTTTTTCTCTTTTAAATCGTATTTAGGGGATATTTTTATATGTTTACACTGTACTGATTAGGTTTGATGCCGTTTTAATATCCAATGAGCAATTACAACGTTGGTTGTTTACATATAACCCTGTTTAAAATTCAAAGGTTAAATACTTGTATATGTTCAATAAACAAGCTGACGAAAATTGTGTAAAAGCTTATTTTGTTTATTTGAATGACATATTGCTGTAAGGCACCTATTGTGTGCAACTCGAATTCAGCAAAAGGTGATGGAGCGTAGTTAAATCCATAGCTCTTAACTGATGTCGAAGGAGTAATTTCAGACTCAAAAATGTACAACAACCCTTTCATAATGTAATTGTTTTGTAATAGACATTAACATTGCATGAAACAAAGTGACAGTGGAAAACATTGTTAACAGGCAAAGACTGTAATAATGTAGAATACGTATCATTGAAATAATTTTTCGTGTTATTGATTTGGTCAATGTAAATGTATACAGTTTTGGGCCAAACAAATACACAAACAGTATTAGATTCATCGGATGGCAGCATACTTCTCTGGCCATATATTTCTACCAGTTCAGGATTGTATTTCTTCCTTGTCACCATTGACAGTCATTCCCTTTTTGACTTTTTGCAAGTGCATCTGAAGGTTCTAAAATCCATCAGAATTAAACCAGTTTTGTTTCATTCTTGTCATTTACGTTATTAAATATGTTGTTTTTCAGTTCATTGGAAATATTGTAATCACCCCCACCCCTGGAATAAAGCATTCTTTGCACCAATATCAATAGATAACCATTTATTGGATTGTTGAGATAGACCTCTTTCTCAGAGTGTTGATGTATTGTAATATAGCTTTCCATTTGTATAGGAGAAATCTAAACAGCAAAAGGTTTAAGTTTCTCTGTTCGACTTGTATCTATTTGTTGCAACGATTACTAGCTTTCTGTTCAATGTAAGCTACTCCAGAAAGCTCTTACTCTTTCAAAGCTTGCCCTTCTTTTAATAGATTATTTTTAAAAGCAAAAACTCCTTTTTGTCGTGGCTTTCAGTATTGTTTCTATTTTTCCTATTTAATTGTTCCTTTTGTCTCTTTGCATCTATTGTACTAGTTGATGACCAAAATAAAGTCCTCGTGATTAATTTAATTGTCACTGATGGCTTTGTTTATTAGGTCTTCAATACTCACAACTTATGAATAGCCAAAGTAATTATTTCATCATGTTTTATTTTTTGTATAACTTGAAAGCTTTTGAAACAAAGTGAAACAATGCAGCAAACCCATCCAAGGCCAATGGAACGACTACACCTGTAGCTATTACTGCAATATCTAATTTAGCTGCCGTTGCTTCCATATCACATGCAACTGTTGCCATGCTAACCTCTACCCAATTGAAATCTTTCTATCTTTGAAAAACAGATGTTTGATCTCGTTCATTTTTTGCATTCTAAAATTAAGACCACTATCTATATCAAGGAAGTGCACTTGGTACTTTTTCGCTCATTTATATTTACGAAATTGAGAGCTTTGACTTTGGAGTGGTAACAGATTTCACTTAGATATTTGATGTTGTACCGTTGTATTTTGTATCTTAACATTTTTCTTTGGCTCACTTTTCAAAACAGAATTATTGTCGTGCTTTGTACGTACACAAGAGGTGTAGTGCTTTGGTTTTTAAAGCTTAGTTATTGAGTAACAATTTTTTTCAGATGAAAGTTCATGTTATTTTAGGTCGTCAATTGTGAACTGACAAAATGAAATTGAAATAATAAGCTCAACAACATATATATATATATATATATATATATATATATATATATATATATATATATATATATATATATATATATACTTATATATACTTGATTGTGGGCAAACTGCAAACCTAAATAGGTTTTTCAGTAACATGCTGTATGTAACTGCATGAGCAGAGTCGAATACTCTATTGCGTTGATCTTCCTTCCTCGGAGCGGACATTTGTCTGTAGGTAACTCTATGAAATCTATTACACTGAAAAAGTTAAAGTATTGAGGATAGTAAGCTTGATTTTTTCTTTTGTATTTATAGTCTTACCAACTTTATTCGATAAAAGTCCACTTGCTCTCAGGTAGTCAATTGTGAACTGATTAAGTGAAAGTGAAATAATTCATTCGCATTTTTATCAACGTCTGTATTTGATGGTGGACCTATTGACCTCTTAAACAACTTTAAAATTAGTATTGTATGGTAATAAGAGTTAATACTATTATTTTCATCAATCGACTTTTATCTGTAGGTACAGGCAATTGTCTCTATTATCTTGGAAGATTGCATTGGAGAATGTCCAGTCTTCGCCGTTGGAAGAGAAGATGCAGATATTATTTGATCTTGTTGTTCTGCTATTCATGTTTGCTTGAGTGTGTTTCTTTTGTTTTCATCTTGTGATGTTCCAGTTTACTCTTGTCCTTTCTTCAAACGTCAAACTTTGGTTTAAATGCCAGCTAATGTTCACCAAATTGTCCAGCAAGTTCATCTCTTCGTGATTGGTTTGTCTTTTGTGAAGTTACTAAATCTGATGATTCGTCAATCTTTGATTCTGCTTTATTTTTTTCTTCGCTACCTTGATTTTATTTGCAAGGAAATTTTTGGAACATTAACTCAATATAAATCTAAATTTGGCAAAAGGGTAGTTGCAAGATAATTTACAAATTTACTTTAAGTATTACAAAATTAATTTGATATTTAACTGCGTCAATAAAAGACACGGAGGTCATGACATGTCATATGTGTGAAGAAGTTAGCAACAATTTAACAAAACCGGAGCTTACTCAAAACTTGGCAAAACAACATGCACAAAAGTACAAAAAGAAATGGCACAATGGTATAACGAAAACAAAGAGTACGCCAACGTAACGGTTAAAACAGGATAGAAAAAAACAAAAACATAAATTAATTCTTATGTATAATGTTTATATAATATTATAAATATTTTAGGAAATTGTAAATGTTTCTTGACTTTAATATTTGCTCAGACCTTAATGTTATGTATAAGGTTTACATGTTTAGCTATTGTCCTTCAATTAGGTTGTTTACTTAGTATTTGAGTTCAAGGACGGTTTTGGTAAACTAGTTATTAATTTAATTTGAGGTCAGGGTTGATTTTCTTTACAGATAAAACTTGAATTTCCTTTAGAGTTGTGTGTTAAAAGTCACATACATCATATAATTTTCTGGAACATTCTGTCATGTGACCTATCTTTATATATACCATGTTTAGTGGACAGTTTTTAGTTTCGACCTTACCATCAGTCTATAAAGAGTCGTTACAGTTGTGAAAAATCATTCCAAATTCAGAGAGAGGAAATATTTAAAATATTCATTGGATTATAAAAGTGATCATAGACTTTTGGATTTGGGATTTTGAATTGATGATTTTGGGATTTATGTGAACTTATACGAATATATTTTGGAGTATCTCATTTTGGCACATCAGCACATTAAAGACTACTGGCACATCGTGACACTAAAGACTATTGGCACAACATCACATTCAAGGATACTGAAATTCATTCGGAACATTCTATATTTAGGATTTGTGATTAGGACCAGGGCCGTCGCTAGTTTGGGCTGGACGGAACGGGGCCACGGCGAGCGTCGCCTTTGGCGCCCCCCCCCCCCCCCCCCCCCCCCCCCGTCGGAAAAAGTACCGCAAACTCCGCCAAACGGCACCCTCTCAGGCTTGGCGCTCCTGGCGGTCGCCCGTATCGCCCGCCCCTTACGACGACCCTGATTATGACACTTATGATTATTGGATTATTTGGATTTTAATTCATGTTACTTTAAGTATCGTTTGATTTTCATTTTAATTATCTAGAAATAAATTGCTTGTTGATTTTTACTTGATTTGTTGGTTTCACTTTCTTTCTGTTACATGTTTTGTAGACCATAGAGTCGTAACACAATACCTCAGGGAGGACATGAATCAAAGGTACCTCAATGATAAATACTACATATTAATTCACATGAAAAGAGGTGCATTAAGACCAAACATCAAATCTGACACAACAATTCAAAGTTTTCGATGAATATTCTATTGATTTTTATCGGAGATGGTTAAATTTACAGGAACGTGTCACTGACATTGATCACGTTATTCCATGTTAATCATTTTATTTGTCTGATCCATTGCAACAGATAAAATATTTTAGCTGTACTAATTATTAGGTATATGAAAGCAAGCAAAAATATGTCACAAATGATTGAATGCTATCCAAGAAAGAGATAAATGAACACAAGAAAAAAGTTGAATCATTCAGAATGGCATGTTTCATCATTTTAAAATCGTGGACTGTAATGTCTGATTTGTTTTCCATGAAGACTTTGTTGCATGATTTTACATCTGGTACACATGCAGAGCACAATAAGTATCTACAGCTGTAATAATAACTGTTGTGACAATTGTTGTAAAAGACACGAATGCATCAACAAGAGAGCATCCAGTACACATTTATATAATAAGCATTTTTTCCGTGTTGTACTTTGCACACTCTTCGACGTTTTGCAATCTTCGAGGTTTTATGTTGCCTCTTTAAAGTTAATATGCTTCCACAGTATTCAAGTAGCACTCAATATAGATGTAGGTTAGCCTGATTTACGTTACAAAACTCAGTGCATTATCTAATTTCGTTTGAACCCAATGAATAAATCAATCATGTCACAGAATAAATAGCAACATTTGAAAGTGATTTGGACATTTAGCAGCTCTAGCATTTACAAACATTCCATATCCCTTCTTGAGTTATTGCTCATTCATTTTTCCAACTCTTTATCATTACAAATGGTAACCGTTTATCTCTTTGTTTATTCCGTTTGCAAAATATATGTTCAATTCCTGTTTGTATTCTTTGATAAATCCCAATTATTTTACCAGTTAGACTTAAAATCATGTTTTGCGTTTGTGCCTTTGGCCCTGCGTTACACATCGTCGGACACGGTCTCTATTATCGTGTGCCGAAGAAACAACCACGTCTACGAAGAAACGATCTTTGATATTTCAATAACAGAAATATGGCTAGGGGTGGCAAAGCTTTTGAAATGAAAGAATTTAAAAATCCATTACTTGAAGATGATGTTGATAATTATTATTTTGTAGATACTAAACCTGCAATCGATAATATTTTAAATCTTGCCAGTCGTTTCAAAGATATTGCTTCAACTAGAACTTCAAACGTTATTGATGGAAAAAGGCAGGTAAGAAAGGACTTGGCATAAATGAAGTACATTATAATTATGGAAAAAGAAAACAATCTTAGAATAGAAGCCAAAACACTCTTTTATGTAACACCAGATGGAAAAACAGTTCAAATATCAAGGTACGGCGACAAGAAAACAATGATGGTAGCTAGAACTATAAGACTGGCAGTGAATTGTTGGTCGCGTTAGGTTGAAAAATCAAGGGAACGAATAGGCACGTCCTATTGAAGAGCCGAAACCCAATTATCCGCTGAAACCTTATGTTCTACAAAGGCAACAACTCCTCGATGATATTGGGATGCAAACAACAGAAACAAATGAACAACTTGGTCAACAGGAAAGTGAAGGAAAGACTTTAATAGATGATACCATAAAAAGAAATCAAATCAGAAACTCATTTACCTTACAAGACGAAATATAATTGAGTGGTTATAATGTTAAACATGTCGAAGCTGTAAATTAGAAAAGAATCCATGGAATCTGATGTTGAATCGAAGCGAACACAGATTTAAGAGTTAGAAAGAGGCATTGGCGAGATAAAAAATGAAACAGATCCAAACATAAATACTGTAATGCAATAACATTTATAAAGTTTTGAAATCTAAGGGTCGCAAATTGGTGGAAATCGAACATAGTTGGAGAGCTCGTTTACACAGAATATTGAACAAAATTAATTTAAATGTTCACGAAAAATTACTGTTATGTGAAAAAATGAAACAACTCTTTAAAGAAAAGGGTGTAGCAATAGCTGCCATAGCCAATGCACTATGTACGACTGTATCATATGTTGTCTCTCTCTATTGCAAACACTGCAAGAGATGATATAACATACGGCAGAAATGTGCTGCTTCGTCGAAATTCATCAGTCTTCAGGAGGCAAAGATGATTCGTTCGCTGACAGAATTAAAAAGGGCTTACAAATATTTATACTTATTTGCTTGAGTTAGCCAAAGAAAGCAGCATCAGTTTTACCATGTGTTGCTGATAGTGTGATTAGTTGGCTGCGTAATATTGCTGGCTAAATTGTTTCCTTTTTATGCATTAGTAGGTTTGTTATTTTCAGTTTTGATCGGAGTATCTGGCAGGATTGTGTAGAAAGGCACACACACAAGCCACGGTTAGAAATTCGTAAACTATTTCTAAAAAGTAAACTATTGTAACTCCTGCAACTATTATTATCAATATCAATGATTGTTTCTTTATTTCATATTTAATATTGTTTGTGACGCTTCTAAATTCCCTTGTATTATCCGAACTTCCGAGTATCGGTTCGCATTAGCGTAACTACAAGTAGGACTATCATCATAATAATTCTTCTTTTCTGAATAATATTTACTCACTTTGTCTTCTTTGTTTGCCCACTACACTTTTCTGTCTTACTGTTACATATTGTTTATTAGTCTTTGGAATACCGTTCATTGGTATAGCGGTATTGATGGCAGATTCTAATCCGAGTATGCACCAGTCACTGGATTTCTTTAAATTGTTCTTGAGGTCACGATTCTACCGATTTCATAACTGTGTCAATCGAAAACAAAATGATACCGTCACCACCACCAAAATGATACCGTCACCACCAACAAAATGATACCGTCACCACCAACAAAATGATACCCACCAACGGTCACCACCAACAGCATAGTCTACCTTCACTTTTGATGTTGATAATAATTTTTCAAAAATGGTCTTAATGTTTGAATCTTAAAATTAATAGCTCCATTAACTTTCTAGCAGTATCTGCAACTGTCAAAAAAGACTGTAATAGCTGTTCTGTTTTGAACGTGTGTGCCTAAGATGCATAAGATGTAATGCTGTGATTCAGTTTTGTAATACCTTTATCTGTGAGTCCACTTTATTATGCGAGAAAAGATGTCCAACCTGTTTCGTCATCTTTGCCAGCCATAAATAATCCATCAGCTGACAATGTTCTCCAATATTCAATAGTACCAGCTCCCTAGTTGTAATGACGTTTGTAAACTTTTAATACAGCAGCAAGTGAAGGCTCAACAAGACTTTGATATACATTTTTATGCTCTTTTGGCACATTATCGATCAATTATTTTTGTTCCGCTTAATGTATACTCAGTCATGAATTATTGGAATGTTGAAGTTGTTGCAGCTAAAATCAAATTGCTTCTTATCTATGCTATTGCTTTTTTATTATTTGAATGATTCGTTAGGTAAAGGTATTTCACATTTAGACCGAAGTTTTCAAATCTGGAAATAAACGTTAAGCCCGTGAACATATTTAACTAATTCTGAAACAGTTTTATCTTTATATATTGTTAACGATATTCTAAAATCAGCTGCCAACCATACCTTCCAGTTTAACTGACTCTGCTAAAATCTCATGTTATCAAAAATCTTAAATTAAGTTTCATTGTAGAAGATTTTTTATCTCGTTACTTTCTTTTGCTGTGTTAACATGGTTAAGGTTTGTCAACCAATGTATTGCATTAAATTGAATCCTAAGACAAAGGTAAGGTTTTGCACTAGTTTATGGGGTTTTTTGGGGTTTTTTAAATCTTAAATCCATCGCGTTGGAAGAAGAGTCTTTTAATTTAGGACTAGATGAAGTTCCTTTAGGAACATATCATGTTACTTTAGAACTAGATCAAGTTTCTTTAGGAACAGATCCAGTTACTTTAGGACTAGATCAAAAATTTCTTTAGGAACAGATCCCGTTACTTTAGGACTAGATCAAGTTTCTTTAGGAACAGATCCCGTTACTTTAGGACTAGATCAAGTTTCTTTAGGAACAGATCCCGTTACTTTAGGACTAGATCAAGTTTCTTTAGGAACAGATCCCGTTACTTTAGGACTAGATCAAGTTTCTTTATGAAACAGATCCCGTTACTTTAGAACTAGATCAAGTTTCTTTAGGAACAGATCATGTTACTTTAGGACCAGATCAAGTTATTTTAGGAATAGATCATGTTACTTTAGGACTAGATCAAGTTATTTTAGGAATAGATCATGTTAATTTAGGACTAGATCAAGTTTCTTTAGGAGCAGATCCTGTTAATTTAGGATGGGAGTCTATTTCTTTAGAATTAGAGGCTATTACTGTAGGATTGGAGTCCTCCAATGTTTCTATTAGGTCTACAAAAGCAGTATTGCAGGTATTTGCTGCTTTTCCACATTCGCATATAATTTTTTGTTTATTTCTCTCTCTAATCTCTTTGTTTCCACGAACGTGATACTATTTTAATCTCATTGCTTGTACACACTCTTTACACCTCTGGCATTTTGTATTTCGTATATCCATTTACCCTATCTGCTTTTCTCTCTGTTGCATTTGTAACATTTTACAATTGATTGCACAATTTATTTGTGTAGGTTATTAATTTCAACTACTTCTAAATATTAATTGAATTGTATTTTCAAGATCTGTATGTCTACACAATGAAAAATGCATACTAATTTTACTTCATCTATATGATGCACAAATACTTCCATTTACTTTGGTTGCGTTTGTGGCAATTCTTTGTTATTTAATGTTTTTTGGATGCTTTGAAAAGTACACTGTAAACGGTTTGTCCAGAAACAAAAATGCATGGTCGAGTTGATTGGGTCATTTCTATATCTGTGTTTAATTAAATTTGAAATATGCCTAGATGTCTAGATGTCAACATTGTTGTATCAACTTTTATGTGATGAATAGCTTAGCTTTTATTTTTTTTTTTTTTTTTTTTTTTGTTGAAATACTTAAGTTTGTTTGGTCCAGTGCTTTATAGTATACATTTTTGGAATTGTTGTTGTCTTAGAGAGGGTCATTAAAATAAAAAATATTTATACAAAATGGGCTAAACGCCTTTCATGATTGTAATTAACATTATTAAATCAAGAACTTACTAATTGGAATAAAATGCTTAAAATATATACTAGTCACGGATGCATATAATTATAAAATTTAAGCATAATTTGAGGTCACTCGGTGCATTTTTTAAGAAGATGATGATGATGAAAGTGAAGTAAGACTGTAAGTTTATATTATGACCTGTAAGGTATTCAACTATGACGCATAAATACTTGAACTATGGTTCAGCCAGCTGTTAAAAACAAGAGGTTTTGAATCACGTTTCGATAGAATATTTTTGGACCACAAAAGAGAAACATGGCATTGTCTGATACGTGTATTATTGTTTTATGAAGCTTGATTGAATTATCTGTAGTAAAAAGATATATCTTTCAGTTATTTCTATTTCACTTTCAATGCCACATGCTTTGAAATTACTTGAGATCAAAGCATTAACCTGTTTGATCCGATTAGAAGATTGTCTCTACTTTTTTGTCAGGATGGACAACATAAACTCAATTACACTGTCTGCCAAATGCTTCCAGAATATCTTATGTATTTCTAAATCACTATGGCATGACGGATATTGAATTGTTCCACATCTTGTCTCGATTGTGTTTTATATATTATCAAGAAAAGCAAATGTTATTATTAGGGTTTAATTGCTCTATAAAACCATGCATACAAGTCATAAAACTTTCAGCTGCAAGAATCTTAGGTCGCGATTGAAAGCGTATCAATTACGTGCGCATATAAAGAGAGAGAGAGAGAGAGAGAGAGTGAGAGTGAGAGTGATTCTCTACATATATTTATTGAACAGCATGTGCAAGTTAGCACACGGCTACATAAGTTGAGCAGATCTTTAAAATGTGATAACACCCAACTTTAAATTGACACGTAAGCTAGAGAGTTCACCATTAATATTCGTTCTAACACAATAGAGGCGCTAGGGTTCGAGAGCCTGTGGGCAATATTCTTTAGTGGCGCCCCAACCGAAGCGTTAGGGGGCAATGTTCTCTTGTGACGCTCCTATTTTGCTGCAGAGAACAGTTTTTATGTCAGTTGCTACCTCCCTCCCACCCCCCATAAATATGTTTGTGAAGAATTGCCCCCGTTACACAAAGGTGAAGGCTAAATACTATGAAAAGTTTAGCTGCAAAAAAGATAATCTCCCGACGGTACCCCCTTCGCCTGACGCCAGGGGGTAATTGCCCCCTCCCAACCCCAACCCCTCTCGCACTGCCACTGTTCTAACATTTAAGTTTCTTTCAAATATGATATTTATTTCGTAGATTAACTATTTTTTTTATTTTTTATTGTCATGTGATTCTCAGTGTTTTTATTGTACAATAATAAATATAATTGGCCTGTCAATATTTTAAAAACCTAAAATAGCATTAAATAAAAATTTGCTCAGTTTGTTCCCTTGTAATAATTGTAAAATATTCCCTTTGCTTTTCCATGTAACTATTACATGATTTGAATTAAAACCAAAAGTCCAGTAATTTAACTCAGTTTCAAATACACTTTTAGTTGTTTCCATCTGGACTGAGATTTTCGTTTCACGCGCATTAATTCTTCTGTACACTATAAATTGCAACGTCAATCTTTTTTTAAAAAAATCACGTTACGCACGAAAAATGACCGACCGATAATAATCTTTTAATTTCACTCCTGCATTTTAACATGAACTCCGTGATTGATATGTATGCCCTATCGTCTTCTTCAATCGGTTAGTAGACGTGCGTACATTAATTTACTATCGATTTCAAGCATATTTTCAATTATTTTAGCATCAGTTCTGTCAGTTACTTTGTCTGAATATTGTTTACCAACCGGAATTAAAATTATATATTTTGCAAAAATTCAACAAATATGAAACACTTTTTTCAACTTCGCTTTTTTCAATTAATATTATCGCAAGCAGTTGAGTGCCATCTGACAGAAAGAAGTTAAAATTCATTCCATATCACAATCACACTTGAGAGTATTTACACCATCCAACTCTGAAAGAACATTACCAATGGCCTCTGTATTCTTAAATACAGACTAACTCCGAATGAACATTGCTAATGGCCTGGGTATTGTTCAGATACCGACTTCTGCTGTAACCTGCAGTGGCGTACTAAGTTAAATGGCGCCCCGGGCGACAATGATGGCCCAAAGGGCCAGAATACGAGGCACGAATTTTTTTCAGCTGTGTTGGCGCCCCACCCCGTCCGCAACCTCCCCCCCCCCCCGACCCCACCCCTCCCGTTTGTACGCTACGGGTATCCTGGTTTTTGCACGGTTATTGTTACCCTATGAATTACTACGAGGAACTTGCATGTGTGTTTGTACATTTTATAGTTAAAATCACTTTGCACATTTTATAGTTAAAATCACTTGTCGAAATTTTGCATTTTGATCAGTAATATAAATATTTCATAATTGATTTAAATATATTATTTTAGGGAAGCCATATGATGATTTATCTATCAACGTAAAATTAAGCGTAACATATTATTTTTGAAATTTAAAAAAAAAGAGACAGCCTTGAATTTTCATTGTCTTGGCTTTCAGTCGAGAAACTAAAATGGAATAATTGTTTGATTTTCTAAACACATGATCCAGGAAATTTGCCTATAATTTCATAAAAATGATATGCGACTCGGAACTATCATTAAATTTTAGGGATATCAAACACGAACTCTATGACACTTAAAAGTCTAATCTGCTTTTCAGATTTGTTTATATACGAATTTGAAGGAACTGCCAAGAGTTTCCATTCATCTCTGCTCCATGCTTACAATACGTAGATGATTTTCTTCTTAATTTTCTTCCGAATATGTATATATTTTGTGTTAGGGAAAGATACAATATTATTATAATGATGTCGTTCTGAATTGTTTCTTCATCTCCATGGTATTAATCTAATGTTCCAAATGATATGCCTACCCAATTCCTAGCGAGAGCATCCTAACTGGGCAAAACGTAGCATCAGTATTTGAACGGTCATTTAATTAGTGACAGTTTCATAGACATGAAAAATACATGTATCCGATGCAGTATATGACAACAGAAGCTTTCACCACGCGACCTCGCGGGAACAATCCATGCTTAACGTTAGAATGGAACTGTAGGAGTGCTCGTTTTTCCGTCATCGCGGAAAATTAGTTATACATTTACACTCATTTAGTATGCATTTAAATCATTTTCTTTGAAGGTCAAAATCAATCACTGATAATTCAAACTAACCTTGCTCGTCGGTGCACGTTATTGTCTAGGCCAAAGTCAATGATTATAGATGATTACCCATGATTTTATAGAAATACGGAGAGCTACAACACATTTCTTTGATGTAAGATTTTATGTTACACACTGGTCACTGTTAATGATTGACAATGATGAACATGGACTCTCTAAGTTTATAGAAATCAACTATTCATTTTCTGCTATAATCCAACAATTGCTTCAGGGGAATATAAATCGGACGATTTCCTTTGATCTAAATAACGTATAGCATGTGTGAAATACTAGAAAACAAAACTCTTCGTGGAGTTCATATCGTCACAGTCCAGAGGAATTCACGTAATTAAATTCTTTCCAGATCAAACTGTATTTGCACGTTTTCATATTGTATAAACATCAAAGTTGGACCATGCGATGTTAACATCAGAATAGGCTTAACCCGGTAATTTGGTTTGATCAATAAAATTATAGGATCCTGACCACGAATAATTAACAGCATTGTCGCACAAAGGCTGATCCATTGCAAACTATATTTTCCTGGAGAAAAATCAATCCTGCAGTGATAACTGTGTATGACTGTTACGAATCTAGGTCTTAAAATAATGTAAACAGAAAGAAAGTGAAACCAACAATGTATGTAAATTCAACAAACAATTTATTTCTCTATAATTAAAATGAAAATTAAAAAGACACTTACAATTGGTGAATTAAATTCCAAATAATCCTAAATGTGCTAAACACAAGTCAGAAATTATGGAATGTTCCAAATAAATGAATAGTCTTGAATGTCCTGATATACCACAATGATACAATCCAGAATATATTTGAGAATGTCCACAAGTATCCAAAAGTCATATATATATATATATATATATATATATATATATATATATATATATATATATATATATATATATATATATATATATATATATTATGGTAACTCCAATGAATGTTCAAATAAATAATTCCTTTCAAATTATATCTAGAGCACAGCTAAAAACTCTGATCATAAACATATTCCCAAGGATTGATTTTAAAACAGGAATGATTTAAAAATAGGAATGAATAAATGCGTATCAAGTCTGTATTTATACACATATTCTAATAACCCACAATGCAACAGGACGTACGTCGTTCGAATGACCCACATCAACAGGATCTGTGTCACTTTAGTGGGAAAAACCCAAATTTGTTGTGAATAATTATCAACAAGACTAGCCTTGAACTCAAATGCTGTCAACAATGTGTTAACCAATTGACCAGAAGTTTAATTTTTAACATAATAATACAGTAATTGTTTTAAAATGTTCATTTGGATAGTCTCTCACTCAATAACAAAGAAATCGGAACTATGAAGAATTTTTTGAACATAAAAAATAAGGAACCGAGCTCGATGAACAATTGCTTACCAGAAGAAAGCTTCATAGGTAGCTGAAACTATACTACGATAGTTTAGTCTTGACATTGTACTCAATCAAGTTCTCTGCAGTTTTCATCATATCTCATAGAACCATACCATATATATATTTCTAACATACACAAATCCTGCACTGACTTAGTACTTCAATCCGTATATCATGTATGTTTTCCTTCGTTAAGCACGAGAATTTCATTTTAGACACATTAATGTGAAATGGTGATTAGATTTTCAGCAAGGTATGAAGGCATTCTGGTTTTATTTTCTTAGAGAAGAAGGTGGAAGCTGACACTGATAAGCGTATATATTACCGGCCATTCAGTTTCGGTATATATATATATATATATATATATATATATATATATATATATATATATATATATATATATATATATATATATATTAAAGATTCAAGTAATTGTTAACACACAATATATATATTATAATTTATCTCATTTTATGTACAAACTCTGGGCGGTACATGGACTGTTTCATGGCTACATACACTATACAGAAGCTGTTAAACGAACCCTTACTGAATTATGTCAAATGAACGGACATGCTTTTAGTATATTCAAATCAATTTTACAAATTTTTGAAATAATTGATCAAAATTTACTTGTGCTGTGAACTTTTCCCAATTTGATTTCGTTAGTTGGCTTCCGATACAGTTTCTTGTTATGTTCAACAACGTTAAACTCAATTACATGACCGTAAAGCACATTCCAAAACTTGCATTTATTTTCCTTGATACGCTTTTCGTGACATGCGTTAATGTTAATTAGAGTTTTAACACGCTAGATTTATATGCTTACCAAATACCTATCAAAGATAAATCAGTAGAATTGACGGATTTAAAGTTAGGTGAAGTGTTGGAGAATTGTATGTCCTCTAACATTACAAGATCACATTTTGCAAAGAAATAAGGGTCTACACTGGTTTTTTGTTGTATTTAGTTAAATTAGTGGAGATGAAATTGATTTTGCCTAAGTTGTATATGACATTACCTTTACCTGCTAGAAGGACTCTTTGGGGTCGCTTTCAATCCAACTTTGCAAAGTTTCAAATGATCGATGTGCAATCATTGTTGGAGAATTTAATGTCCTCTGACATTACAAGATAAATTTTTTCTTTTTACTCTATGTTATTGTATTACCTATATAAATGATATAAGTGGCGACGCGATGGTTCGAGGCGCCCGGGGGCAATGTTCTTTAATGGCGCCACAGAGAACAGTTTTTATGTCAGTTGACAACATCCATCCTCCTCTTCTCACCCCACCCCCATCTAAATATAAGTTTTGGGAAGAATTGCCCCCGTTACACTAAGGTGAGGTGAAATACTACGAAAATTTTAGCTGCAAAAAAAAGCTCTCGTCGGCGCCCCCTTAGCATGGCGCCCAGGGGGCAATTACCCCTCGCCCCGCCACTGCATGGTATTGTACACAGTATGAATCTGAAATTGTTCTTTTGAAGTACATCGAACATTGTTCTCTAACAATAAAGAACACGGATTAAAAGCTCACTCGAAGAACAATATACATGGATACAAATCAACATGGTTGGTGCGATGACTATAGGTTAACACGTTGTACATACTAGATACGCACAGTGGATTAAAATTCTAGAAAAGAACACTTGATGGGTTGGGTTCATTTATGATATATGCTCTTTCAAGATCGTAAGATTTAGAGTTTTTAATAAATGTTGGTTATATATGACGCCATGTTTTGCTTGTGTCAATCCGTGCAAGTTTTAGTTTAATACATTTTGTTTCTTCTCTCGTTTACTGCAGTACCTATCAAATTCATAATGGGTGATGTAGTGCACATGAAGGAATGATGTAGTGCACATGAAGGAATTATGCAGTGCACATGAAGAACTGAAAAGTATTAACAATCCAATTGACGACTTCATTCTCTCGGCATTTCTTTATAGGCTTTATATACTCTTGATCACTTGGATGAAAGATCAGTTTATCACATTCTTAAGCGACTGTACCATCGATATACAAATGCTAAGTTCTGTCAGTGTCCTGCATCCTGTTTTCTTCATTAACAGAGCTTAATTTTGGGAAACAGTTTTGACGCAAATTAAACGTTTCGTCGACTTTATTTAAAGGCAGAAAATACAATCAAATTTAAATGCAATCTGACTGATAAATTTGGTCTAACTCCAAAATTATGCATAAATTAAATATTCATTTGCTGTCCGAAACACAACGATAAGTGCTGAAGGTCCGACTGGATTGAAAATAACTTTTACTGTATCCATATATGTATCTTTTATTGTTATATTCTCTTCACACATGTTACCATGTCTGATTCAAAATGCACGGTTATCTTTGAAATTTCTTAGGTATCATGTTGATGACAATATCACACAATTTTGAAGTTTTATATAATTGTGGGTTCATCAAACGCTAAATCATTTGAGAAATTTTAAGTTGTTTACGTTATTAAGCTACTCAAAACGTACAGCATAGTTATGTCTAGTACTTTATGTATGTAGAATTAAAGTAATTTCATTAAGTATTGTTCACACCAGGAAAAGCAGATTATTATTAGTAGTAGTATTGTTATTATTATTATTATTATTTTATTATTATTGTTATTATTATTATTATTATTGTTCTTGTTGTTATTTTTTTCCTTCTTTATGTCTGTCTTCTAAATAAAAAATATTTACTCTGACTCCTCAACTTTGGTTACCACCACTAGTGTACTGGGTAAGCAACTAGGCCCTGGACTTATCTGCCGGGACAGGCCCGGGGTTTTGCTCACACCAGTAAAACAGCGGTAAAAACGGATTTTTTGACGGCCCACCGGCCCACCGATGCGGCGGTCTGCCGGGACAGGCCCGGGGTTTTGCTCACACCAGTAAAACACCGGTAAAAACGGATTTTTTTGCGGCGGCCCATAGCGATTTGTCCCGGTATGCCCAATGGCCAATACACCACTGATTACCACCCTTTGCTAATATATAACCAACATCTCAGTGCTGTAAATATGGTTGTAAAATGCAACATGGAGAAAACAGTGTGCAGTGATGTCTATATTGTATGTTATATTTTATACTATATTTTAGAATGCATATTCTGTAATTTTCGCTTGTAAATGGTTTTAATGCAGATTCTGCGTAATACGTAAGAATAAATAGTCAAGAATTCTGTACTTGCAATTATGGAACACAAAGCCGATGATGTTAGAAGATAGTTCGCGAGCAGACAATGCAACAATTAAGTCACAATGAATCGCATCTCAGCCGCCATAAACAGTCTGATTCCTTTCCGTTGTTTTTGATTGGATTTCAATCTGAAGGAAGATATGATACGATGCAGTCAAGGAGCTCATGTGCTACTGCGCAGAGACGATGGACTGATACTTGGATGACCTAGGGGTCAAAACATCGTTCGTCAGCGATATAATCTGAAAGACCGTGAGCTGTGAGGAGTGTGAAAGCCACTATCTAGCTTGAAAATGTTAATCATATGGTTCTATTGAGCTGCTGTTTCGAAATCGTTTTTAATTTTCACTCCTCTAACAAGGTATCAACCTAATGATCCGAATGCTAAGTTTGATATGTTTTTTTTTTCCTTACAAGATCCACTAAAGACAATTTATTAGAGATGCTATCAATTTTGTCTTTAACATCAGCTTGAATGAGCCATCTGTTTAGCACTAACTGAAAGTTGATGCATGCAGCATTTATATTAAAACCAGCGGAAATCAATTAGATTACAAGGTCCTGCTTACAATCAGTAGTATTGTAACGGTAATGGCTTAGACTTGAATAATTCGTAACGCACGACGCTTCTTATCGGAAAAAAAGATCAATCTTGACTTAAAATCTCGTTTAGTATATATTTGAATATATCTGAAATATTCTCAGAGAACTTTGATATTAGATATCGATTATTAAATTACCCTTTTCGATCCACGTACTTTATGGTCTCGAACAAATTACATTTAGATCTTAATGATTGCCCTTTCTCAATGCTGGATATTTTGAATGCTAATATTTTCTTTATGAAATCAAACATCTCTAATCTCTACGGCATGAGCAACTCCCTCTCAAATTCTGCATGAACAAAAAATAAATAAATAAATAAATTATTAGTGTTTGTATTAGTATTAGTATTTAAATTGCATTAACCTTAATCTTCAGTGCAGGATCAAGGTTACTACCTACAATCCATTTGTTAAGTCTGTTACCATACTCTTAAGAGGTTATGCAATTGGAAGGTCTTCAAACATTTTATTCTCAGACGATTTTCGTGCTATTTTATTGAAGGTTTTAAATAGGTTTTAATAGATTTCTTATTAGTCGCTGTTAACATTTTGCGTTCTTTATGTTTGGTACAAATATAAAAAAAAATATATTGAAGAATTGTCAAAGAGTAGATTTAACAGTGATTACTGTTACCGTGGTTTCATTTTCAGGATTTGCATTGAAATCCGGTGCTAACCTAGAGTTACATTGAAATCCAGTGCTGACCTACACTTACTTTGAAATCCAGTGCTGACCTAGATTTGCATTTAAATCCGGTGCTAACTTAGATTTGCATTTAAATCCAGTGCTAACCTAGATTTGCATTTCAATCCGGTGCTAACCTAGGTCTGCATTTAAATCCAGTGCTAACCTAGATTTGCATTTCAATCCAGTACTACCCTAGATTTGTATTTAAATCCAGTGCTAACCTAGATTTGCATTTAAATCCAGTGCTAACCTAGCCATATAACTAAATCATCATCTGTAAGCACGCATCATCGACTTGTCTTTGTAATAACCATGTGTGATACCGTCTGTATTCATAACCATATGCGATACCGTCTGTATTCATAACCATGTGTGATACCGTCTATAACCATATGTGATACCGTCTGTATTCATAACCATATGTGATACCGTCTGTATTCATAACCATATATGATACCGTCTGTATTTATAACCATATGTGATACCGTCTGTATTCATAACCATATGTGATACAGTCTGTATTCATAACCATATGTGATACCGTCTGTATTCATAACCATGTGTGATACCGTCTGTATTCATAACCATGTGTGATACCGTCTGTATTCATAACCATGTCTGATACCGTCTGTATTCATAACCATATGTGATACCGTCTGTATTCATAACCATGTTTGATACCGTCTGTATTCATAACCATGTGTGATACCGTCTGTATTCATAACCATGTGTGATACCGTCTGTATTCATAACCATGTTTGATACCGTCTGTATTCATAGCCATGTGTGATACCGTCTGTATTCATAACCATATGTAATACCGCCTGTATTCATAACCATATGTAATACCGTCTGTATTCATAACCATGTGTGATACCGTCTGTATTCATAACCATGTGTGATACCGTCTGTATCCATAACCATATGTAATACCGTCTGTATTCACAACCATATGTAATACCGTCTGTATTCATAACCATATGTAATACCATCTGTATTCATAATCATGTGTGATACCGTCTTTATTCATAACCATATGTAATACCGTCTGTATTCATAACCATTTGTGATACCGAAAAAAGGGCCCAGATAATTAATTCAACTCCCACAGACCTTAATGCTAATATTTTGCAAAATTACTATAATTTCGTGGTGAGAAGTGCAACTGTTTTTTGTTTTGTTTTGTTTTCTTTTTAAATTTCTTTGTATGTGCCCATTATGAAAATCTTGCTCGGTAGGATTTCTCCGTTTACATCCAGTATGCGCGGAAAAATGACAAGAATTATAGGTGTGATGCTACTATTGCGTATGAAGGCTTCTTTTGAAAACAAAAAAAGTTGATTCTTTCCCCGATGACTACTTTCAACGAGTCAGCGACCGTCTTTCTTTAAATACTGTATTTAATATTCAACTACACACAGGCTGGTTCATTAGCTCGTAAATAATTATGTATCTGTGACCAAATGACCATGTTTAAAATAAGAACATTTATGAAGTTTTCTTTGTTAAAAGGGGATATAATTGCACAATCTGACACATGGGATATCCCACATAAGACTATTGACCTGTAAATATGGGATATCCCACATAAGACTACTGACCTATACATATGGGATATCCCACATAAGACTACTGACCTATACATATTGGATATCCCACATAAGACTACTGACCTATAAATATGGGATATCTCACATAAGTCTACTGACCCATAAATATGGGATATTCGACATAAGACTATTGACATATAAATATGAGATATCCCACATAAGACAATTGACATATAAATATGAGATATCCTACATATGACTACTGAACTATACATATGGGATATCCTACATAAGAAAACTGACCTATAAATATGGGATATCCCACATTAGACTACTGACCTATAAATATGAGATATCCAACATAAGACTAATGAACTATAAATATGGGATATCCCACATTAGACTACTGACCTATACATATGGGATATCCCACATAAGACTACTGACCTATAGATATGGGATATCCCACATAAGATAACTGACCCATAAATATGGGATATCCCAAATGAGACTACTGAACTCTAAATATGGGATATCCCACATAAGTCTACTGACCCATACATATGGGATATTGCACATAAGACTATTGACCTATAATTATGAGATATCCCACATAAGACTACTGACCTATAAATATGAGATATCCCACATGAGACTACTGAACTCTAAATATGGGATATCCCACATAAGACTACTGACCCATACATATGGAATATTCCACATAAGACTATTGACCTATAAATATGGGATATCCCACATAAAACTACTGACCTATAAATATGAGATATCCCACATAAGACTACTGACCTATAAATATGGGATATCCCACATAAGACTACTGACCCATAAATATGGGGTATTCCACATAAGACTATTGACATATAAATATGGGATACCCCACATAAGACTATTGACCTATAAATATGGGATATCCCACATAAGACTACTGAACTATAAATATGGGATATCCCACATGAGACTACTGAACTATACATATGGGATATCCCACATAAGACTACTGGCCTATACATATGGGATACTCCACATAAGACTACTGACCTATACATATGGGATATCCCACATAAGAGTACTTACCTATACATATGGGATATCCTACATTAGACTACTGACCTATAAATATGAGATATCTCACATAAGACTATTGACCTATAAATATGGGATATCCCACGTAAGACTACTGACCTATAAATATGGAATATTCCACATAAGACTACTGACCTATAAATATTGGATATTCCACATAAGACTACTGACCTATACATATGGGATATTCCACATAAGACTATTGACCTATAAATATGGGATATCCCACATAAGACTATTGATCTATAAATATGGGATATCCCACATAAGACTATTGACCTATAAATATGAGATATCCCACATAAGACTACTGACCTATACATATGGGATATTCCACATAAGACTACTTACCTATTAATATTTGTGTTTTTTAATGTGAAATCATTATGTCTTGAGCAAAATTTTCCATGGAAATATTAGCATTTATAATTTGTAGAATATTGTACCTGGTACGTATTTTTCTTACTCAGATTCCTGGTGAGAAAAATGAAGAAAAAAAATTATTCAGCATTTATATACATAAAATACTTTACATTCAAATTAATCTCATATCGTCTTCCTGCCGATGACGTTTTCAAAAAATGGAACCCAGCCTTTGACTTTTAAGCCCGTGTATAAACTGTCAGCATTTTTCATTTCTCAAAAAGTATCGCTATTTTAAATTGGTCAAAGACTTCTTGATTGAGACCAACATATATTGAACACTGACCTTATTATGGTAAACCAATTAACAGTTGAGAAAAAAAACTGAAATATATACCGAGAAAATTCGACTTAGAAGATGCAAAACTCACGGTCAGTTATAACAGTTTAAGTAACTTTTACTAAACTCCATGGGATTCTTTTCGATGAAAATATATGATATAAGTCATTGCAAACAATAATAAAGATAATTTATAGCATTAACTTGAATATAATTCTTATTTACATCCATCTCCACAGTCAGGTAGCTATTGTGAACTGCCATTCACTGTCAACCTACTCTCATATGTTTATATCCATCTCCACAGTCAGGTAGCTATTGTGAACTGCCATTCGCTGTCAACCTACTCTCATATGTTTATATCCATCTCCACAGTCAGGTAGCTATTGTGAACTGCCATTCGCTGTCAACCTACTCTCATATGTTTATATCCATCTCCACAGTCAGGTAGCTATTGTGAACTGCCATTCGCTGTCAACCTACTCTCATATGTTTATATCCATCTCCACAGTCAGGTAGCTATTGTGAACTGCCATTCGCTGTCAACCTACTCTCATATGTTTATATCCATCTCCACAGTCAGGTAGCTATTGTGAACTGCCATTCACTGTCAACCTACTCTCATATGTTTACATCCATCTCCACAGTCAGGTAGCTATTGTGAACTGCCATTCACTGTCAACCTACTCTCATATGTTTATATCCCTCTCCACAGTCAGGTAGCTATTGTGAACTGCCATTCACTGTCAACCTACTCTCATATGTTTATATCCATCTCCACAGTCAGGTAGCTATTGTGAACTGCCATTCGCTGTCAACCTACTCTCATATGTTTATATCCATCTCCACAGTCAGGTAGCTATTGTGAACTGCCATTCGCTGTCAACCTACTCTCATATGTTTACATCCATCTCCACAGTCAGGTAGCTATTGTGAACTGCCATTCGCTGTCAACCTACTCTCATATGTTTACATCCATCTCCACAGTCAGGTAGCTATTGTGAACTGCCATTCACTGTCAACCTACTCTCATATGTTTATATCCATCTCCACAGTCAGGTAGCTATTGTGAACTGCCATTCGCTGTCAGCCTACTCTCATATGTTTATATCCATCTCCACAGTCAGGTAGCTATTGTGAACTGCCATTCGCTGTCAACCTACTCTCATATGTTTACATCGGTGACGTCGTTATGAATTAGGGCTATTTTAGTTCAGATTTGCTTTATCCAATTCCTATTATAGGTAGAATTTATTACTGACATGTGTAAAGATTTGCAGTAAATTCGTATCGCGTACACTAAAACCAGATCAATATTTCTTTACATTATGTATTTGCAAACTGCAATTGGGAAATTGCTGAATCTAAATTATTGATTAATTTCATCACTTTAAAGAAAATCTTACCAATTTACAGTTTACAATTTATATAAATATACATTCATCTTTTTCTGTCATTCTGTTAGTGTCTCTCGACCTTCCATTTCATTTACAGTGATTTATCTTGTAGCGAACAGTTTGAATATGTAAAACGATTTTTTAATTCGTTATCGTATTCTATCAAAATTGTAATAATAACTTTTAGAATAATAAAACTTTCTCAGTTATCTGTCAGTATGAAGGGGATATTGATTTTTATTGTATAATTTTATCTGAATAAAATGTAAGATTGCCACTAAGCTCCGTGTCACAAGGAATCGTAGTATCTGTATATTTTGATTACATACATTTTGCTAAATAACTTAGCCACTCTTGAATTTCTCACATTCATTGTTTGATATATTATGCAATGTGTATCCGTCTTAATTTTACAATCTTTTTAGATGTTTTACGGTAATAAAAATGTCATAATAAGTGCAGCTGTATTGCCTTTTCAAATCCATTAAATATTTAATTTTCTATTATCATTAAATCACCGTTCAGATATAAAAATGACGACATGTTAACTAAGGTGTCAATTCATTTTTGATGTACTTGATTAAATATGCAACATATGCAGGGAAAAGAATAAATATAAACAGTGTTCCTATCGGTTCGGGGGTTGGGGAGGGGATCATAGGCTTTGGAGAATTATGCATAACAATCCTGGTTTTAAATTTGACAGTGCGAGGAATGGCAGCAAAACAGCTAGGTAGCGTCATCTTCATTTGTACCCTGTCAAACTGCTTCAAAGGTGTTTTATTTCCAACCGATGTTGATGCGATAAAATAAAAAAAATGCTCGTATGTTTGGTCAGAATATATTGTGTTTTGTGCGCAAGCATCTGGAACAGGGACAAATAGGTTGGTGATAACTGTGACAGGAATCAATTTCTCTACATAATATTTCAACGTCCGCGGTTTTTTATACTCAACGTATAGTTTCGAATACGTGTGATCAATACCTATTGCTAGAAACGGAAGTGAAACCAAAGAGGGTGACATTTGTTGGTTTCCCACTAGAAAAATTGTCTATTGATCATCATTGTGAAATTCTAGCACCTACGCCTAATGTTGAGAACAGCTGACATAAATGCTTCCTAAGGGATTATATACATGAATTTGAGGAAAATTTCTCGTACAATACACAAGAAAACCTTTTGGAAAATAGCTAGAAGGAAAACATTGCTTGATTCTTACATAAAATCGTTGAGTTAAAATAGAATCATAGTATGATAAAGGAAGGACAATATATTCATATTTCTGAGTATTTCTACAAATGGTGACTAAGTAGCTACTACAAATGGTCGTATGTAAAAAAAATTATGGTATCTTTCTGAACAAAAAAAACTTTTTCAAGATGTAAAATATTGTACCAACATACTATGATGGTATATAACAGAATGCTGGAATCTTGCACAAAATATACTGGTCAAAATTTCTAACTGAGCACCCTGGAATATAACATTCATTTTCTATATTTATTTTTGTAAAATATCAGTGGCATTATTTTTTCAACTTTTTGATATAGATAAAAGTGCAAAACTAAGACTGAAAATTTCAGAATTACCTTCATGGAACTGAAAGGTGTACTTGGTCTTCATACTAAATGACAGTCATAGAATCAGGGCCGGCACAAGGGTATTTGGCGCCCTAGGCGAACCTTCAGTATTGTACATATTATCTTTCCTTCTGTTTCTCTCTTTCTATTTTTAGACGCTTATTATCTTCTTTATTACGCTATTTCTCTTTCTTCTTTTATTCATTCAGATTTTTGCCGCCCCCTAGATTTTGCCGCCCTAGGCGACCGCCTAGTTTACCTAGCTCTTAAAACGGCCCTGCATTGAAATGTGTACTCGATCTTTATGCTAAATGACAGTCATGGAATTGAAATATGTACTTTGTCTTTGTACTAAATGACAGTCATGGAATAGAAATGTGTACTTGGTCTTTGTACTAAATGCCAGTCATGGAATTGAAATGTGTACTTTGTCTTTGTACTAAATGCCAGTCATGGAATTGAAATGTGTACTTGGTCTTTATACTAAATGACAGTCATGGAATTGAAATGCGTACTTTGTCTTTGTACTAAATGACAGTCATGGAATTGAAATGTGTACTTTGTCTTTGTACTAAATGCCAGTCATGGAATTGAAATGTGTACTTGGTCTTTATACTAAATGACAGTCATGGAATTGAAATGTGTACTTTGTCTTTATACTAAATGCCAGTCATGGAATTGAAATGTGTACTTGGTCTTTGTACTAAATGACAGTCATGGAATTGAAATGTGTACTTGGTCTTTGTACTAAATGACAGCCATGGAATTGAAATGTGTACTTTGTCTTTGTACTAAATGACAGTCATGGAATTGAAATGTGTACTTGGTCTTTATACTAAATGACAGTCATGGAATTGAAATGTGTACTTTGCCTTTATACTAAACGACAGTCATGGAATTGAAATGTGTACTTTGTCTTTGTACTAAATTGGCATGTACAAGTTTCTTAGATTATAGATAATTAAGAAAACACAACAATTTGCTCTTTCCTAATTTTCATAAATTTCTTTCCGTACGATCCTGTATCAATTATTTACCTTTTTATATCAAGTGCAAAACAATAATAGGGTATTCGATGCCGCTAAGAAGGATTTAGAATCATTCATCAAAAGTTGAGGTTGGTCCGTCATTACTTGCCGTATTAATTCTCATTCAGATATGATGTATTGTTGTTTATTTATTTATTTTATTCATTATCAGAATTGTGAAATTAGCTATGTTCGCTTTCTCATGGGTGACTATTTCTTGACACAGAGGCGGGGATTTCCTTTCTTGGTGTTAACCTACACATTGATTAGTTTTTTAACTACCTCTGGACACAGTGGCTGGGATTTCCTTTCTTGGTGTTAACCTACAAAAATGTATTCTTCTTCAACGACCTCCTGATATAGTGACTGGGATTTTCTTTCTTGGTGTTAATCTACACACTGATTGTTTTCCTCACTACCTCTTGACACAGTGGCTGGTATTTCTTTTCTTAGCGTTAATCTACACACTGTTTATTTTTCTCACTACCTCTTGACACAGTGGCTGGTATTTCTTTTCTTGGCGTTAATCTACACACTGTTTATTTTTCTCACTACCTCTTGACACAGTGGCTGATATTCCTTTTCTTGGCGTTAATCTACACACTGATTGTTTTCCTCACTACCTCTTGACACAGTGGCTGATATTTCTTTTCTTGCCGTTAATCTACACACTGTTTTTTTTTCTCGCTACCTCTTGACACAGTGGCTGATATTCCTTTTCTTGCCGTTAATCTACACACTGTTTTTTTTCTCGCTACCTCTTGACACAGTGGCTGATATTCCTTTTCTTGGCGTTAATCTACACACTGATTGTTTTTCTCACTACCTCTTGACACAGTGGCTGATATTTCTTTTCTTGGCGTTAATCTACACACTGATTGTTTTTCTCGCTACCTCTTGACACAGTGGCTGATATTCCTTTTCTTGCCGTTAATCTACACACTGTTTTTTTTCTCGCTACCTCTTGACACAGTGGCTGATATTCCTTTTCTTGCCGTTAATCTACACACTGTTTATTTTTCTTACTACCTCTTGACACAGTGGCTGATATTCCTTTTCTTGGCGTTAATCTACACACTGTTTACTTTTCTCGCTACCTCTTGACACAGTGGCTGATATTTCTTTTCTTGCCGTTAATCTACACACTGTTTATTTTTCTTACTACCTCTTGACACAGTGGCTGATATTCCTTTTCTTGCCGTTAATCTACACACTGTTTTTTTTCTTACTACCTCTTGACACAGTGGCTAATATTCCTTTTCTTGCCGTTAATCTACACACTGTTTATTTTTCTTACTACCTCTTGACACAGTGGCTGATATTCCTTTTCTTGCCGTTAATCTACACACTGTTTATTTTTCTTACTACCTCTTGACACAGTGGCTGATATTCCTTTTCTTGCCGTTAATCTACACACTGTTTATTTTTCTTACTACCTCTTGACACAGTGGCTGATATTCCTTTTCTTGCCGTTAATCTACACACTGTTTATTTTTCTTACTACCTCTTGACACAGTGGCTGATATTCCTTTTCTTGCCGTTAATCTACACACTGTTTATTTTTCTTACTACCTCTTGACACAGTGACTGATATTCCTTTTCTTGCCGTTAATCTACACACTGTTTATTTTTCTTACTACCTCTTGACACAGTGGCTGATATTTCTTTTCTTGCCGTTAATCTATACACTGTTTATTTTTCTTACTACCTCTTGACACAGTGGCTGATATTCCTTTTCTTGCCGTTAATCTACACACTGTTTATTTTTCTTACTACCTCTTGACACAGTGGCTGATATTCCTTTTCTTGCCGTTAATCTACACACTGTTTATTTTTCTTACTACCTCTTGACACAGTGGCTGATATTCCTTTTCTTGCCGTTAATCTACACACTGTTTATTTTTCTTACTACCTCTTGACACAGTGGCTGATATTTCTTTTCTTGCCGTTAATCTACACACTGTTTATTTTTCTCACTACCTCTTGACACAGTGGCTGATATTTCTTTTCTTGCCGTTAATCTACACACTGTTTATTTTTCTCACTACCTCTTGACACAGTGGCTGGTATTTCTTTTCTTGCCGTTAATCTACACACTGTTTATTTTTCTCACTACCTCTTGACACAGTGGCTGATATTTCTTTTCTTGCCGTTAATCTACACACTGTTTATTTTTCTTACTACCTCTTGACACAGTGGCTGATATTCCTTTTCTTGGCGTTAATCTACACACTGTTTATTTTTCTCACTACCTCTTGACACAGTGGCTGATATTTCTTTTCTTGCCGTTAATCTACACACTGTTTATTTTTCTCACTACCTCTTGACACAGTGGCTGATATTCCTTTTCTTGCCGTTAATCTACACACTGTTTATTTTTCTTACTACCTCTTGACACAGTGGCTGATATTCCTTTTCTTGCCGTTAATCTACACACTGTTTATTTTTCTCACTACCTCTTGACACAGTGGCTGGTATTTCTTTTCTTGGTGTTACACACTGTTTATTTTTCTTACTACCTCTTGACACAGTGGCTGATATTTCTTTTCTTGGTGTTAATCTACACACTGTTTATTTTTCTTACTACCTCTTGACACAGTGGCTGATATTTCTTTTCTTGGTGTTAATCTACACACTGTTTATTTTTCTTACTACCTCTTGACACAGTGGCTGGTATTTCTTTTCTTGCCGTTAATCTACACACTGTTTATTTTTCTCACTACCTCTTGACACAGTGGCTGGTATTTCTTTTCTTGCCGTTAATCTACACACTGTTTATTTTTCTCACTACCTCTTGACACAGTGGCTGGTATTTCTTTTCTTGCCGTTAATCTACACACTGTTTATTTTTCTTACTACCTCTTGACACAGTGGCTGATATTTCTTTTCTTGGTGTTAATCTACACACTGTTTATTTTTCTCACTACCTCTTGACACAGTGGCTGATATTTCTTTTCTTGCCGTTAATCTACACACTGTTTATTTTTCTTACTACCTCTTGACACAGTGGCTGATATTCCTTTTGTTGCCGTTAATCTACACACTGTTAATTTTTCTTACTACCTCTTGACACAGCGGCTGATATTCCTTTTCTTGCCGTTAATCTACACACTGTTTATTTTTCTCACTACCTCTTGACACAGTGGCTGATATTTCTTTTCTTGCCGTTAATCTACACACTGTTTATTTTTCTTACTACCTCTTGACACAGTGGCTGATATTTCTTTTCTTGCCGTTAATCTACACACTGTTTATTTTTCTCACTACCTCTTGACATAATTGGCTGGGATTTCCTTTCTTGGTGTTAACACACTGTTTATTTGTCTCACTACTTCTTGGTGTTAACACATTGATTATTTGTCTCACTACTTCCTGGTGTTAACACATTGATTATTTGTCTCACTACTTCTTGGTGTTAACACATTGATTATTTGTCTCACTACTTCTTGGTTTTAACACATTGATTATTTGTCTCACTACTTCTTGGTGTTAACACATTGATTATTTGTCTCACTACTTCTTGGTGTTAACACATTGATTATTTGTCTCACTACTTCCTGGTGTTAACACATTGATTATTTGTCTCACTACTTCTTGGTGTTAACACATTGATTATTTGTCTCACTACTTCCTGGTGTTAACACATTGATTATTTGTCTCACTACTTCTTGGTGTTAACACATTGATTATTTGTCTCACTACTTCTTGGTGTTAACACATTGATTATTTGTCTCACTACTTCTTGGTGTTAACACATTGATTATTTGTCTCACTACTTCTTGGTGTTAACACATTGATTATTTGTCTCACTACTTCTTGGTGTTAACACATTGATTATTTGTCTCACTACTTCTTGGTGTTAACACATTGATTATTTGTCTCACTACTTCCTGGTGTTAACACATTGATTATTTGTCTCACTACTTCTTGGTGTTAACACATTGATTATTTGTCTCACTACTTCCTGGTGTTAACACATTGATTATTTGTCTCACTACTTCTTGGTGTTAACACATTGATTATTTGTCTCACTACTTCTTGGTGTTAACACATTGATTATTTGTCTCACTACTTCTTGGTGTTAACACATTGATTATTTGTCTCACTACTTCTTGGTGTTAACACATTGATTATTTGTCTCACTACTTCCTGGTGTTAACCTACACATTGACTATTTTTCTCCACCAATTGTTTTTGAAAGAGGATAAGACAAATAATTATTCAAATTAATTCCAGCATACACTCGATTGGCTTTATTTGCAAACAAGGAACTTGTGTGTATCGTTATGATGTTATTAAAGTGCTTCAAACTATAGTATGGCTTTGTGAACCTTGACGTAACGAGATAACCAAAACGAGACAATCAGATGGAGATAAATAAAGTAGGGGTCAAAAATCTGCAAGATGTTTCTGTCACATAGGTTAGAAATATATATTTGTCTCTAACTTCGTTTTATAATGAACGTTTATCAACGTTTATTTGAGTTTTCAGCGGTGTATAAAATGCGTATAATACACAGGTTATGTTACTCTCTCAAGTCGTTTCAGTGGTAGTTTCTAAATTCTTGATCAACACCTTTTAATACTTCTCCATAAATCCAATTTTGTGTATTTTTTTTTTTTTTTTTTTTTTTTTTTTTTTTTTAAACAAATTACCTACCGTTCTAATAAATAGCCAACTTCTTTACACAATATCGTACTTTAAATTGGCTTCTGTTAGTTTGCTGAACATAAGAAGAAAAACTTCAAGTCTTAAACAACTTGTTCCTTCGCCGTGGGGAGGAAGTTTGGAGAAGTACTTAAGTTGTTTCCAGTCTAGAGCCGTTGAGTGTTTTTTTTTTTTTTTTTTTTTTTTTTTCATTCCTATTTCTCAATATCTATCAGTGAAAATCACATACATTTCTTACTTTGAGTTGACCATAGAATATCACACAGCACAAGCTCTCAGTTAATGAAATTTAAAACAGAATATTCACTTTTGTGATAAATGTGCCTTATAGTGTCAATGGGAGACTATTGCCATCAAGCCATTAAATAAGAATTATAAAGCATTGTCAAACTTCTGAAATAACCAGCCAGGCTAATGCACATTCCCTTCACATTTCATTTCCTGACCTTCCGTGTCTCATTCCTCCCGAATTTTTGGCTCTCTTTCTTTCCCAGTTTCTTAACTACTTGAAATATATTGAAAAGGAAAGATCGGGAGAAAAAAAGGGTATACTAATAAAAAGATATACACTTGTGATAAAAATAAACACGTTTTAATAACATTTGCAATATAATAACGAAGAACGCATATTTCTAAACTGAGAAAATAAATGTCACAGTTGATGATAAGTAAATTTAATCCCAAAAAAAATACAATTCTCTACATCAGTCCCTGTTCAGTTCTCTCACATGCACGCACACTCAAACACACACACACATAGATAGATAGATAGGTGAAATTACTCTCTCTGGTAGTTATTTTGGAATGAGAAAATTATAATAAAATCACGTATACTTTCTTTATGTTTTCATAAACATAAGATAGAGTTGCGGGTTGCTATAGTCCTAATATAGAGTTAGCTGCTTGTTACAGTCCTAAGATAGAGTTATCGGATTGCTACAGTCCTAAGATAAAGTTATCGGATTGCTACAGTCCTAAGATAGAGTTATCGGATTTGTATAGTCATAAGATAGAGTTATCGGATTGCTACAGTCCTAAGATAGAGTGATCGGATTGCTAAAGTCCTAAGATAGAGTTATCGGATTGCTACAGTCCTAAGATAGAATTATCGGATTGCTACAGTCCTAAGATAGAATTATCGGATTTGTTCAGTCCTCAGAGAGAGTTATCGTATTGATACAGTCATAAGATAGAGTTTTCGGATTGCTACAGTCCTAAGATAGAGTTATGGGATTGCTACATTCCTAAGATAGAGTTATCGTATTGATAATGTCCTAAGATAGAGTTAGCTGATTGCTACAGTCATAAGATAGAGTTATCGGATTGCTACAGTCCTAAGATAGAGTTATCGTATTGCTACAGTCCTAAGATAGAGTTATCGGATTGCTACAGTCCTAAGATAGAGTTATCGTATTGCTACAGTCCTAAGATAGAGTTATCGTATTGCTACAGTCCTAAGATAGAGTTATCGTATTGCTACAGTCCTAAGATAGAGTTATCGTATTGCTACAGTCCTAAGATAGAGTTATCGTATTGCTACAGTCCTAAGATAGAGTTATCGTATTGCTACAGTCCTAAGATAGAGTTATCGTATTGCTACAGTCCTAAGATAGAGTTATCGTATTGCTTCAGTCCTAAGATAGAGTTATCGTATTGCTACAGTCCTAAGATAGAGTTAGATGATTGATAATGTCCTAAGATAGAGTTATCGGATTGATACAGTCCTAAGATAGAGTTATCGGATTGATACAGTCCTAAGATAGAGTTATCGGATTGATACAGTCCTAAGATAGAGTTATCGGATTGATACAGTCCTAAGATAGAGTTATCGGATTGATAATGTCCTAAGATAGAGTTAGCTGATTGCTACAGTCTGCTTTCCAGCTTTCTACGAAAATCATGTTTTGAAAAAGTGGATCCAACTATTTTGCTCTCAGTCCCAGATTCCGAAATTTATTTTAGTGTATACGTACTATTAGGATCAGATGATAGATGCAATACGCAGCTAGGTTCATGTTTGCTAGTTTTCATATAAATATTTTCATTTTGATTAGGAATATATCATGAACAAACCACACACAAAAATTTTAAAAAAATATTGAGTTCTTATGATACTTAGATAATTGCGTAGTAAATGAAGATTGAATTAAGAATTAAGACACGATACATACAGTCACCCATCTATCTGATATCGAATTTTAAAACTGACTGACACTATCCATACTATGTTATTATCTATATTACACACGTTTTATAATTTATATTGTTAATCTTCAAAATATCCAATTTCCATTTGTGTGCCAATATCACCTTTTAAGATAGTGAAACTTCAGAAATGAGCCCACAATGCAACAGTTGTTTCTAAATATACATTTGTATAGGCCATAATAACTCGAAAAGTTGTCAGAATCTTAAATTTGGCTTTGATCTCGGTAACAGGGACTATATGACTTCGATAACCTATTACTTGCCAGATGTAGTTTAAAAGTACGTTAACTTACAATGCATTGGTTAAGCAAGTTTAATATTCTGATCGAAAATGTTCTGTGGGTGCCATTCTGTCTTGTCAAAATAACTATATTGGATAGCTTACGTAAACAAATCATAAGGCGTGATACTTTCTCTTTCCATACCCCATAGACACATTAGTTACTTTCTCTTTCCATAACCCAAAGACACATTAGTTATAATCACAAGGTGTTGTACAAAAGCATAGCGTTAGATGTTTGTTTTCAGAAATGATTATAAAAAACAACTTTTATTATGTCAGAGGAAAATACTGTACCAGGAATAAGTTTCATTCTTAAAAGCTAAATCTGATGGAAAGCTGTGGGTGGTATCTGCGGAAATTTACACTCATCCAAGGTAGGTTTGAAAATTTACGTTCGAACGATTCATAGCTAACTGCTTTCAAAGGTTCCTGGCGTGCTAAGAGAATCTGCTTCTAAGAGTATATTTCACATATTCTTTGTGGTGCAATGGATCATGGTTAAGACATATTGTGCCAAATCACTGCCCAATTAATAATTCTTTTTTCTTGCACAGAAAAAAATAACTGTTTTAGCATGTCATGACAAGAATAAATAATTAGGGTTAATATTCGCATACACAAAGGCATATTAATCGAGAACAAACATTTTATCATGTTTTTATTTTGAGACTGCTCTATAGTATCTCAAGAGTTTCAATTTTGCCGCAGGGTATAAGTAACGTGCTCAAAATTGCAGGGTATAAGTCAAGTGCTCAAATTTGCAGGGTATAAGTCAAGTGCTCAAATTTGCAAGGTATAAGTCAAGTACTCAAAATTGCAGGGTATAAGTCAAGTACTCAAAATTGCAGGGTATAAGTCAAGTGCTCAAATTTGCAGGGTATAAGTCAAGTGCTCATATTTGCAGGGTATAAGTCAAGTGCTCAAAATTGCAGGGTATAAGTCAAGTACTCAAAATTGCAAGGTATAAGTCAAGTACTCAAATTTGCAGGGTATAAGTCAAGTACTCAAAATTGCAGGATATAAGTCAAGTACTCAAAATTGCAGGATATAAGTCAAGTGCTCAAATTTGCAAGGTATAAGTCAAGTGCTCAAAATTGCAGGGTATAAGTCAAGTGCTCAAAATTGCAGGGTATAAGTCAAGTACTCAAAATTGCAGGGTATAAGTCAAGTACTCAAATTTGCAGGGTATAAGTCAAGTACTCAAAATTGCAGGGTATAAGTCAAGTGCTCAAAATTGCAAGGTATAAGTCAAGTGCTCAAAATTGCAGGATATAAGTCAAGTACTCAAAATTGCAGGATATAAGTCAAGTACTCAAAATTGCAGGATATAAGTCAAGTACTCAAAATTGCAAGGTATAAGTCAAGTACTCAAAATTGCAGGATATAAGTCAAGTCCTCAAAATTGCAGGGTATAAGTCAAGTACTCAAATTTGCAGGGTATAAGTCAAGTGCTCAAAATTGCAAGGTATAAGTCAAGTGCTCAAAATTGCAGGGTATAAGTCAAGTACTCAAAATTGCAGGGTATAAGTCAAGTACTCAAAATTGCAGGGTATAAGTCAAGTACTCAAAATTGCAGGATATAAGTCAAGTACTCAAAATTGCAGGGTATAAGTCAAGTACTCAAATTTGCAGGGTATAAGTCAAGTACTCAAAATTGCAGGGTATAAGTCAAGTACTCAAAATTGCAGGGTATAAGTCAAGTACTCAAATTTGCAGGGTATAAGTCAAGTACTCAAAATTGCAGGGTATAAGTCAAGTACTCAAAATTGCAGGGTATAAGTCAAGTACTCAAAATTGCAGGGTATAAGTCAAGTACTCAAAATTGCAGGGTATAAGTCAAGTACTCAAAATTGCAGGATATAAGTCAAGTGCTCAAAATTGCAGGGTATAAGTCAAGTACTCAAAATTGCAGGGTATAAGTCAAGTGCTCAAAATTGCAAGGTATAAGCCAAGTACTCAAAATTGCAAGGTATAAGTCAAGTGCTCAAAATTGCAAGGTATAAGTCAAGTGCTCAAAATTGCAAGGTATAAGTCAAGTACTCAAAATTGCAGGGTATAAGTCAAGTACTCAAATTTGCAGGGTATAAGTCAAGTGCTCAAAATTGCAAGGTATAAGTCAAGTACTCAAAATTGCAGGGTATAAGTCAAGTGCTCAAAATTGCAAGGTATAAGTCAAGTACTCAAAATTGCAGGATATAAGTCAAGTGCTCAAAATTGCAGGGTATAAGTCAAGTACTCAAAATTGCAGGGTATAAGTCAAGTACTCAAAATTGCAGGGTATAAGTCAAGTACTCAAAATTGCAGGGTATAAGTCAAGTACTCAAAATTGCAGGGTATAAGTCAAGTACTCAAAATTGCAGGGTATAAGTCAAGTACTCAAAATTGCAGGATATAAGTCAAGTGCTCAAAATTGCAAGGTATAAGTCAAGTACTCAAAATTGCAGGATAAAAGTCAAGTGCTCAAAATTGCAGGGTATAAGTCAAGTACTCAAAATTGCAGGGTATAAGTCAAGTACTCAAAATTGCAGGGTATAAGTCAAGTGCTCAAAATTGCAAGGTATAAGTCAAGTGCTCAAAATTGCAAGGTATAAGTCAAGTACTCAAAATTGCAGGATATAAGTCAAGTGCTCAAAATTGCAGGATATAAGTCAAGTGCTCAAAATTGCAGGGTATAAGTCAAGTACTCAAAATTGCAGGGTATAAGTCAAGTACTCAAAATTGCAGGGTATAAGTCAAGTACTCAAAATTGCAGGGTATAAGTCAAGTACTCAAAATTGCAGGGTATAAGTCAAGTACTCAAAATTGCAGGGTATAAGTCAAGTGCTCAAAATTGCAGGGTATAAGTCAAGTGCTCAAAATTGCAGGGTATAAGTCAAGTGCTCAAAATTGCAGGGTATAAGTCAAGTGCTCAAAATTGCAAGGTATAAGTCAAGTACTCAAAATTGCAGGGTATAAGTCAAGTACTCAAAATTGCAGGGTATAAGTCAAGTACTCAAAATTGTAATCCAAACTATTATTTTACGTCTCCTTGATGATAATTATATACAGTTGAAATCAATCTTCCTCTTAATTACAACATTATGAAAAGTTACCCAAACTTAGTCTGTAACTAGGATATATAAATTTTCCTGACAAATTAACATTATAAAATACTAATCTGGCAACTTGGCTGAATTAGGATCACTAGACCATGCTAACAATTGTAAGCATTGTAATGGAATGGACTGCAGCACGCATTGTTCCGTCAAAAATGGACTTTCCATGAAAAAATAAATCCTGCTGAAGCAGTTCGTTTAGTAATTTGCAGGATATTCTTTGTTGTGTAATGTTTAAAATAGAAAGTCGATAATTAATTACACCATTGCCTAACGCTGCATGTTATATCCTGGACAAAATTTCAGTTGAGTCAACTTGATTGTACATAATCCATGCTTAAATTAAGCTTACTGATTAAATATTCGCCATTATCTCGTGTATTAACAAAAGGCTGAAAATATTTCGAAATGTATCTGAGTAATCGTATTTAAAATTCATGAAAACCAATAGGTTTTTCGGTGCAGAATTTTATTAAATGTTTACCTTTGAGATTATGAATTCCTGTCGAGGTTAAGTACGGAATTAGACAAGGAATTCGTAATGTCTAGGTCAAAAGCAAATCACACGTGAACACGTTTCCACCTCAACACAATGTCAAACAAATATCACTCAAATACAGACCAAAACAATGACATCGATATTAACCTAGGATACATTATTATTAGAAAAAGCCTGATATCTCTTCTTCCTTGAATCAATGAACAAAACATGATCCTTTCCACGGGTAATGACATCATAACAAAACGGCTAGCGCACACACCTTACAAATTAAAAAAGCATTTTCTAGAAAGAAAAAAAAATCTTGTTACGACTATGTTGATTGTGTATGCCTACAGAAGTTATACATGCAGCAACAAAAACAAGCACTATGTGAGCTAGAACAAATAAATAGAAACTGCATTACACTTCAGACATGGAAATTAAGTTTTGCTGAAGAAATTTGACTCGACGCCATTCGCATCTCTGTGAATTTATTTCCCCTTACTTCCAGGACAACAATAATAAAACCAATGTGATGCATTGCAGAATCAGACTTGCTTTGTTGTCAGATATGATGAAATAGTTAACAAAATGACACAAACGTAATTTACTGTGACAGATTATGTCATCCTAATCCTACAGCTCTCTTATGTCACTGATATTTATATGATCAGCCTATGAAAGTGAGGTCAATTTACAATGAGGGGGTGGGGTGTTGTGCTGAAGAGTAAGTTGAATCTTCTAAGCTTCGATTCTGGAGCAAGTTTAGTATATAATAAAAAGACAATTTTCTTTTCCTGCGTAAATACCGGATATATTTCATCCTGTGGTACGAAAAACGATATTGTTTAACTCGTGGCTTAGCCACTCGTTAAAATATCACTTTTTTTGTACCACACGATGAAATATATCCGGTATTAACGTAGCAAAAGAAAATATCCTCTATTTACTGAAGAGCTTTTAATACAACTGTCAAGGCATTTGGACAAAAATGTCTCTTTGATTACATCAGATATCTACAAATATTTGGCTAAAGCAGGAATATTCCGCTGATTCTAACACTATGCACTGGCGTTGAGCCCTTATTATATTAAGTCAAGCAAACAAACAAGTTTCTAATCGACTGAATTTGATTTTCAAACGCCTAAACTCGTTGAATTAAATATACTTGGACTGTGAACAATCGACCAATTTAATTTCGTTATTCGGCTGCCAAACGTTTCTTTGACAAAGCAAGAAATGGGTCAAACCAAATTAAATCATGTGATCAGGAAGCATCTCCTAAGCGCCATATGTAAACTATTTGGGGCATATATACACAGAAATAATTGTTTCAGCATGATTAAAAAAAACCGCATGATCCTTTACAGACACGCTGTCAAGGACAAATTCAAACACCTGACGATTTTAAAGATGTATTCATTCAATACTTGTAGAAGCTAAAAAAAAACTCCGCCTGTTTGTATTTCTCACAAACATCACAATAATTCATGTCACTTAAAATTATAATTTTAAAAATCATTTTTCATGGATCAGCACTTTGAATGAAATAGGAGGATAAAGACTCGGTTAAACTTTCCATCATTTTTTCGAGTGTAATTCTTGAAAATGTACAAGTCTTTAAATATCAGTTGTGTTTGTTAGAAACATTTATGCTTGCTTTGTTAGAAACATTTATGTTTGCTTTGTTAGAAACATTTACGCCTGCTTTGTTAGAAACATTTATGCTTGCTTTGTTAGAAACATTTATGCTTGCCTTGTTTGAAATATTTATGCTTGCTTTGTTAGAAACATTTATGCTTGCTTTGTTAGAAATATTTATGCTTGCTTTCTTAGAAATATGTATGCTTGCTTTGTTAGAAACATTTATGCTTGCTTTGTTAGAAACATTTATTCTTGCTTTGTTAGAAACATTTATGCTTGCTTTGTTAGAAACATTTATGCTTGCTCAGTTAGAAAAAGTTATGCTTGCTTTGTTGCAAGTATTTATGCTTGCTTTGTTAGAAACATTTATGCTTGCTTTGTTAGAAACATTTATGCTTGCTTTGTTAGAAACATTTATGCTTGCTTTGTCAGAAACATGTATACTTCCTTTGTTAGAAATATTTATGCTTGCTTCTGCAGTTTTATCTTCATTTCACTCCCATTAATTTGTATTTAAGGGCTAATATAGCCATGTACAGAAGTCCATGGTCATTTTAACATTCTAGAAGGTTTTGTCTGAACAATCTAGTTTTCTTCATTCTTTACCTCTATATAATGACATTTAAAAATTGAGAAAGTTCAATTAATGATACATATGCTTGAATCAAGTAATCAAGTTGATTGCCAAAACAAGTCATTTGCTTCAATTTTTGTTCAGATTGATATATCGTTTTCCTTGTGTCTTGCGTATAATTATTTCACTGCGATTTTTTTAAAACCTGAAAAATGAAGTAGTTGGCATACCACGCCCACTCCCCTTTTCGTAAATTCATCTCACTTTCAACCTTAATAGGCCGATCATATTAATATTTGCATCTTAAGATAGCGATAGGATTGGGATGACCTAATATGTTGCAGTAAATTACATTTTTAAAACAACATAGACCCTGATCTTCCCACGCATTATTCGACGACAGATCAGGATCTATGTTGTTTGCAGTTGGACTCGACTTATAAGCGATTATAGACGGTACTTCCTCTAACGATTTTCATGATATACTCGTTTCACACTTTTCATGATATACTCGTTTCATACTTTTCATGATATACTCGTTTCATACTTAGCGTAAAAGTATTGACCCATAATATACTTTAGTATTCGCCTACACTGGGAGTGTGCACCCCCACCCCCACCCCCACTTAAAAACGAAAAACAACTAGAATATAAATGGTGCACAAAACTTAGTAATTTCATTCATCAATGTATAATTTCTAACCTGATCGTCGCCAGGGGGCCCCTAACATTGTAATCATTTCTTTCAAACCACACGGAAGCTGTTGATGTAAACAACCCGACTGCTCACTGTCCTGGAACAGACCATTTTCATTAAAAACTGTGTCGTCTGCATCCCATACTTGCAGTGTCTAGTTTTAATATTTCTAATAAAAAAATGAACAAAAAAAGGTGTAACTCTTATATACATGTGTTCAAAGGGATGTATCTAACAAAGTTACGGAAATTTACGGAATTATTGGAAGCTTATAGAAGATGGTGAAACTACATCACCTCTGTTGTCTGAAAATATAGACTCGACCACGCAAACATGGCGACCGTCTTAGTAAAGAAACACCCGTTTGATTTCGAACGCGAACAAGATGACAGTGTTAGAGACCCCATGGCGACGATCAGGTTAGAAATTATACATTGATGAATGAAATGACTAAGATTTGTTTTCCTTTTCTTCTATCCTTGATCTTTTTAGTTTTTAAAATCGGTGGTGATGTTGGGGGGGGGGGGGGGGGTACAAAATTCGCGCGGGTGGGAGTAGGTGAAGACTATAGTTTCATACTTAGCATAACGATATTGTTCCAGGAAAACCATTTAACACTATATGATCATAAGCAATTTTAACTCGAAGAAATAACGCAAAATCAAAGAAGCTGTCTTTTTATTGTTATTATTTTTTTTTATTTTTTTTTTTTTATCAATCTGATGAAATGTACAATATATATATGAAGGGAGTAAAACCGATATTAATGCGTTTGCGTTTCAATTTACCACAGCTATACAGGTATTGCCAAGCTCTGAACCTGCCTTTTCATTTTTCTAAATAAAAAATTTTTGTTTGTGTCATAAAAGGCATGTACATGTAGCAATGCATAAAAACAAAAATAAAAGAAGTTCTGCTCTCTATTTACTTTCAATACCTTTTCCACGAGAATCACGTACTTAAGACGAGCTTACTTTCAATACCTTTTCCACAAGAATCACGTACTTAAGACAAGCTTACTTTCAATACCTTTTCAACAAGAATCACGTACTTAAGACGAGCTTACTTTCAATACCTTTTCCACAAGAATCACGTACTTAAGACGAGCTTAACGGTTAATAATGTTCGTATTTTGTGTTGTTGTCAGTTAGAAAGAATATTGCACTAAATATCAAGGTATTCGTTTTCTTACTGAGGGTTGATGGGTGGTCCTGACAGTTTATTAACAAATGTAAATAATGACTTTTAAAATTATAGCAAAACAACTCATTAGCATTATCTCTTTTGAAGCTTGTCAAGTGGTTTTCAAAGGTTTCATTAACTACCCATGGGAATGCGAGGGGAATAATGACATTGTGACAATTTTTTATCAGACTTTATTGCTTGTACACATGCAACTGAAGTTATGCGAGTTACCGGGAAACATTGGTATAATAATAGATGTCTCCTGCATTAAGTTTTGGCATTGAGGATCTTATTACAGAAGGTCTGTTTTTAGATAAACACGAACAATATATATTACGAGAAATCGAAGTGAAACACAAGCTATTGAATTTCATCAGGACGTCGTTTATTAGCATCATACCGCGATTTAAGCACCTGTGTGAATGCTTATCCAGAAGGGAATCTTTGCAAATGAATTATGTTGAGGACATCTTCACTTTTAACAAATTAAAACTTCTAAAGAAAATAGCTACAAGGAAGTCATTTTTCGATTGTCAAGTTCAACTTTGGATCCATAGACAGAGATAAGACCATAAAAAGCAAAAGATTCTATATTTGGGGCTACTCATAAACAATTCAAAGAATGTTGACATTGCATTGAAAAATTATCAATGTACATGACTCCATTTACATGGTCTAATATTTCCTACAGTATAAGTTATAGAAAACTCATTTGGATTGTGGTTTTTTTTTTTGTTTTTTTTTTTTCTTTTTCGTATAAAAGAGAATGGGTTTTGTTATAACAAAACACCCACTACTAGCATACATGAACATGTAAGCATTTGCTGCAAATACATCAAAGTGGACTGATTTTACAGGCTTGTTCCATTACAAAAGGAAATTAAAATTTCCCTGCTAAAATTTGTGAAAAGATTATAAAGACCTATTGATTGATATTGGATGTATTGATCGCTTACGACTTTGTTCGTCTGTGTTAATTATGCACAAAACAACGTATTGATCGCTTACGACTTTGTTCGGGAGAAAAGGATTATTTTAAAAAAAATAACTTTTAAGTAAACAACGGAAATATACCTTCTTAATGAATACTCTTCTGCAGCTGTTATACTACTTAAATCAGTACACACACACACAGACACACACACACATATATATATACCATTGTAAGGTAAAGCAGCCTCTGTACAAGGCATATATATTTCTTTCTAAAAACGAACAGTAGATAGCTCGTATAAGCCTTGTATGAAGCCATGTAGAAAGCCCCATTCAGTGCCCTGTATAAAGACTGCCTTGCCAAGAGGAGCTGTTTTTACAACTTATTGCACAAGTAATACAATGCTGAACTTACTAAGTAGATACATTAATCTGCAATTTCAGTTTTGATCGATTGCGCAAAGTTCAGAAATAAACGTTTCATTAAATGGATGTCTTTCTATTGAATGTTGCTCCCCATGTCCTTCCTTTTTCCATTTACAAACGTATTCTAACTCAGGGAAAGGGATTTAATATAACTCGAAATATTAATGTCCACATCGGTAAGAACAAAGATGTCATTTCTGCATTTATTTTCCTAACTTTTCATGACCTCCCCCCCGCCCAAAAAAAAATTGTAATAGTTCTTAAAAAATTTTGTTTAAAAAAAAATGGAAATAACAAATACAAAATAAGAAAACAACATAAAACAAACAATCTTAAATAGTACATGAAATAATATGACAGTATACGGAGTTGATGATATTGACGCGCAATACAACTAGAATTACACCACTATAACTAATCTCAGACCGATGACTAGGCGAATACAAAAACACCTGTTTAATAGCATAATAATAGATCATATTGTCGTATGACAATCTGGACATTTAATTTTAAAGCTGGAATTTTTATGACACTGTTAAGACAGCATGACAAACATTTATATATGTTTTTCATTCTATTATAAATATAAACATTTTGGATGAAACCAAAGACTGTTCCATAAGTTTATTAGTATTGTGTTGAGTCAAGTAAGCAAACACGCTTCTATTTTTTTTTTTTATTTTTTTTTTTTTTTTTCAGTTTAATTTGCAAATGCCTGAACTCGCTTAATTAAACAGATCTGAGCCGTTAACATTCGATCAGTTTATTCTGATGTACCTGATTGCATTTCTAAAGAACATCAGACAACGTTATTCTTTTAATAAGCAAACGGATAATTGCAACACATTCTCGAAGGACCAATGGCAGACAAGTAGACTTTATGCCAGGAACTGTGTATCCATTTGGCCTTCGAGGATGTTTTGTATTAAGAAGACATAATATATATGCTTCGGGCACTTGTGTGGAATTAACCATGGGATCGCCATGCGTCATTCTAAATTGAAACTTTACTTTGGGTTATAGGATACCTGTGAGAATGGAGGAAAATCATTAAGTGTTTGCATTTAAGTCAGATTATATTGCTGGCATGCAAAGAGTTTGAAGTTGAAAAAGTTGTCGAATATCATAGTATTATAAAGAGATTCTCCTGTATTTAGATACATTTGCAGATATTATTATACAACGTTTGTTTTTAAATATGCCCATTCAATACATATTATAAAAAAATGGAAATGAAATGTGACACAGAGCTAAATTGGTCGATTTTCCTTCACGAAAATAAGAACTAACGTCATGTTGCAATTTTAAGACCCGAGGTTGAAGATTTACTTCATAAATAACGGTTTCGGATTGCAAGTAAGTGAAACTTATAACAGCAGGTAAACGCACATAAAAAAAAATTCCGCCCACAAGATACTACGGACTTACCCCTATTGATTTTATAAAAATAAATTCAGATTCATCAACTCTTTTAGTATGTACTGAAGGCATTAGAGTTCAAGTTTGAAAACATTGATTAATAATGAAAGTTACCCTTACCCATCGGTGTACGTCATTGTTTCGATCCAATGTTATTTCGGTTCATATCATTACACTCACTCTATAACTAATTAAGAATTTGATATAAACCAGAGAATAGCACATTTTGTGCAGAGCATACTCACAAGAAAATAAAGAACATACATCTCCTTTGTACGGACAATTTCTTCTTGATTTAATTAAAGATTTGAGCGAAATATAACTATGCCTTAAATTATCGGCATAATGATAAATTTGTACATAAGATTATCGTCATAATAATCCATTTGTACATAAGATTATCGGCATAATCTATATTGGTCTTCAGATCATCTTGCGTCCTGCCTGAGGCGCGGTGGCTGAGTCTTCAGCATGCCGGATTCAAAAATAGTAAATCGTAGGTACATATTTTACCCATATGTGGGCAGGCTGCCGTAATAATTCTGAATGCACTTCATTCCCTTTGCATTGGCTCTGAATTGTTTTTCATGTGCTATTGTGCTAGTTAAACACTATTTAATAATTTCACCGCATTTGAATAGCCACTGGATGTTTATGTTTGGTTGATGTGTCCCTGAGTGTTATGGGATACATTCACTCAAATGGTGGTATTGTTTTTCAAAGACATTCGAGAAGTGCTGAGAGACGATTTTTTTTTATCAGCTATTTGTATTTATTTGATGCATACAACCAAGGTTGTATTCTGGCTGAAGTCTTTGTAAGGCATAAAATGAAAATGTGCATCTTCGGGTGTTTATGTCACTATTCGCTATGAATATTCTGGGCCCTTCTTAAGTTTAATTTTTTCCAGAAGAAAATTAAAACCAGAAAAATGTCCATAAAAGCGGTGTCTGGATAGCGATAGCAACTTCTAACGCTGTCTCTAGCCGATAAAATTGTTGATGTAAGAAGTAAATTAATTTCGTATAAAGATTCATTCCATTCCCATATGTTAAATACAGAAATATTCTCCTGGACGCGTCATAATTCAGTTGATATATTTTCCTGATTTCTATTTACAACAAAAAATAAACATATTTTCAAGCTCAAACTACAACATTTAACGTAAACTCTCCGCAATTCGGCAGATTTTACTTGTTGACAAGGTTTAAAATAGGCATTGGTTTGTTTACTAATTATTATTAAACTGCAAACAGCAGTGATACATTGAAAACTGAATATTAAGTATTTTAAATAGATTCCTTGTTGATATGGTGTGGGCTATATTACAGTTTAGTTTGGAGGTTTGTAATGACATTGCAGTTCAAAACAATTGACTGCATCGATTTAAGTGCTTTTGAATGAAATTATCCCTAGATAATAAAGTATTCTACAAAACGTGTACTTTACTTTCAGTTGACAGTAATTTATAAACATTTGCATTCGATTTACTTTCTTTTTGAAAAATCTCTCTCCCTCCCTCTTTCTCTCTCTCTCTCTCTCTATCTCTCTCTCTCTCTCTCTCTCTCTCTCTCTCTCTCTCTATATATATATATATATATATATATATATATATATATATATATATATATATATATATATATATATATAAAGTTCTGCACTGCAACCGGTACCATCATCAGGTGGGGATCACCTTTCCTAGAGAATTTCGGTTCTGACCCACAACGCTCCCAAGGGGTGCTCCGACTGAGTTGATTAGACTCAGCCCGGAACGATTAGATTTTCCATCACTACTCTCTCTTCCGCCAAATCCAATGTGAGGCTTTCTCGTCCGTGTTTGCCAATTTTGGTGACTAAATTCCTGCGGCTAGGTCCTGTAATCCCGATGACTCCCAAGGCATGCCAAAAGGTCTGTGCTACAAAGCCACGGTATCCTATTTCCACCGGTAGATTCCTGGTCTTCCGTCCATTCTGCTGGCACTCATGGATGAGTGCTTGATACTTGGCCAATTTCTTCTCATGGCCCTCCTCCAATCTAGCTTCCCATGGCTCTGTCAGTTCCAACAAAATCACCTGCTTGGTACCTCCTGACCACAGTACAATATCCTTTATTTGAAAACAAACCGATCATATGGTTATGATATTTATGTGATATATCTTTTTTTTAAATTGATATTTTTAGTAATTTGATTTTAAATGTATCACAAAAACACAGGTATAAACAGGTGATATATTAACATATATACACCGACAGATGAGTGGTAGATAAATAAACTGATATTAACGATCTGAGATGGTTGTTGTACGTTTTCATTCCATCCGTAAAATATAGTGCAGACTCAAAAAAGTTCGGAAAGCATCTCAAAATGTTATTTTATACTGGAGAATTTACACACAGCAAAATATATTCTTTACTTTATATTTATCCCGTGAAAATTACACATAGCAAAATCTATACTGTAACATTTTTGTATTTCGAGGAATATACACTTAACAAAATCTATACTTTAACATTATTTTATCTCGAGGAATTTAAACATAGCAAAATCTATGCTTCAGCATTATTTTCTCCCGAGGAATTTACACAAAGCAAACTATACACTGTAACATTCTTTTATTTGGAGGAAATTTACGCATAGCAAAATAAATTTCTGTCCACAAAAGGAACATGTGTGTTGGTAAACGCGGCTGAATCTAATTTTTCAATGGAGCTCATTAGAATTGTACTCAGTTAAGAGACAGGTCTTCATTCCTGCTGGGTAAATTTACAAATTTACAAACGTCTCCACTAATTGGATTTGCAAATATATGTTAGCTGGAAATCGTTCATCGATTAGTTTCCCTTAGTTGACAGTTTCTTAGTGTAAACAAAATTATACTAGTAGCAAACCTTCAAGGACAAGAATTAATTTCTTATACAGTTGTATACACCCGAGGTTTTGAAATGTATATAAAGTCTACTCCATTTAATAAGAACACGGATGATACGAATATCCGTTATGTTACGAACGCATTTACAAATCCACGGCCAAACTATTACACAATGACATACAAAATTACTCCGCTTGATCTAAACACAGTTAAAAGAAATTCCTCTTGACACAATGACATTTTTAATCGACATGATCCCAATTATAATAATTTTATACTTTTAACACGAGCCATAAAGATGATGACAAATTATGTTAGAAACAGTTATATCGGGCTATTTCTTTGTTAAGTAATTAGACGCGTTATTTACAGTTCATGTGAATCTTGTTCACTGTCAACTCCTTTTTTTACATTTTTCTTCAATGACAACGTCAATACCACTCTCTTGGATTTAAGCTCCACTAATATACTAGGCTGTTTAAACCATCAGGAATTGTTTTTGCAGCTTCAAGAAACGTTTGAAAAGTTTTGTAAGATTTTGGCAAAAAAGTATAATAATTAGGTGTCAATATAAAAAATAACAGAGGGCGTATAAAAAGTTAAACCGACTAGTTAAAAACTACTGAATAGATAATGTATATAAAATTATCCTATAAACAAAGATAATCATGCAAGCATATAATAATGAGAATTGTATTTCTGTTAAATCTATCTATATATCTATCTACCTATCTATCTATCTATCTATCTATCTATCTATCTATCTATCTATCTATCTATCTATCTAAAACAATAACAAAAATGTTAAGAGTCCATTCATGAATGCATAAATAAATACTTAAACATATTTACGTAATTTTTCTTATCTGTTTTTACACGATTTAGATGCAATACAAACGTATTATGTGACTTACTTTTTAAAGGAAAAAAAATAGAAATATGGTTATTGATTGGCCAATATTTCGCTTACTTCACATGTGCCTTTCATGTTTTACTGTTTAAATTTGTATGCATTTTGTCTCGTCATACACTTCAAGAAGATTCATCTTGTAGGAGCTAAATGTCATACATTTAATTTGTAGTCTGTGTAGACAGAGGAGCTAAATGTCATACATTAAATTTGTAGTCTATGTAGAACACCTATTTCGTATGCATCTTGCTTTATGCGATTAGAAGATTTTGTTTTGGGGTTTAAATTTGACTTGAGTTTATAATGAAAGTGGAATACTGCTAAGAAAGTCTTGTCACAGGGCACCTAAAAAAGTTTTCTTCTTCAAAATCCTCGCAATAGGAACATACAAATGACCGTTTCATGTTGTTGGTAATGCACACACGATTTGAGGCAGATTCTTCACTGGGAATGATCATTCAGTGTCTATGTTAGGTCGAGAGAGAGTGAGAGACATACAGACAGACAGAGACAGAGACAGACAGAGAGAGAGAGAGAGAGTTCTAGTGCTGTGTCCAGACTATTCAAATATGTTTTCTAATTTCCCATGTTTGTTCGCACACACACACACACAGACACACACACACAAACACACACACACTCAGTAATGTGTTTTTAAATAGCAAAGGTAACTAGTAAAACCAAAATAGGTGATAGAGATGTAGAGTCACGCTATGACTGTATGACATATCTGGAAAAACAAATATTTTTCTTCTCCTTTCTGCGTATCTTTTCCAAAACGTTTCTAAAATATTTTGTCCCTGATTACTCGTTAAAAAATGATTGTAAGATAAAAACTGCTAACGTTCACGCGTGTGTGTGTGTGTGTGTGTTTAGGGATAATCAGTTACTTTTTACATGGACGTTTATTCTTCCCCGTTTAACAATTTCCAAGGGCTTCTCAATCAAGGGGAGGCGACTTGCAGTATTATTCAGCAGTTTGATCTTATTGAGGTTGTTTCCCTTTGATCAAAATAAATTGAAGATTGTCTCTTGGTTGTTTTCTTGTGCGCAAATGGCAAAAATCCAAATGTGTACGATCCTGGAATGTAAAACATCTTAATAAATGTCAAAACATTCGGAACAAAAAGAGACTGACTTTACAAGAAGTGTTTACCTACACCTAACTTTTCTTAATGTCCAGATAATAGTTGTTCTATATTCCTAAGGTATACGACTAGCGTGGTCTCCATTCATATTCGTAATTTATATTCGTATTGATACTATGAAATATTTATTTTCATAGTTTAAAATATTCCGATTGGTTCTTCGAAATACTTTAAAGGAACCTTTTTTGTATCAAATTTGTAGAAACGAATAACTTCGATTGCCATTAGAAGAAGTCAAAAAAATGACCGGCAAGTTTTCGAATTCAAAAATATTTCCGTTTCACGTTTTATTGATATTTTGATTTATGCTATGCATCAACATTGACTGCATGTTCATATCCCCTGACAAGAGTCATTTAAATCTGTATTTACATCCAAGATAAATTTTAACTAATGTGACGAGCGTGTTCCTTGTAGCTCATAACTGTGGAAACGATTGTCTTACCATGTGAATCCATCCTTGTAGCTCATAACTGTGGAAACGATTGTCTTACCATGTGAATCCATCCTTGTAGCTCATAACTGTGGAAACGATTGTCTTACCATGTGAATCCATCCAGATCATCCAGTTCAGCTTGTTCAGATTTTGGGAACTACAATTTGTTGCGGACAACACACAGTATCGATTACAATTTGTGACTTGATGGTTTTGAAAACGAGATTTGCTTTACCCTGATTGTAAGCATGCACCAAGTCCTAACAATTGTCCTGGTGTTTGGTGGGGCCAAATACATTTTTAAGATACAATAAGTTTTAGGTCGAGCACAAAAAATAATTAATGAGGACGGTATAGCAGTAAAAAAGAAAAAAAAAAGTATGCTGATCGACTACCATCCACCTTCTCGAAGTCTAAAAGTGGATTCTTCTGACGGCAAAACGCTGTGCTTTACATTTTCGGCATATAATGACAATCCTACACCTTTCTTAATGAAACTGGTTTTAGCGGATAGGAAACAAAAATTGTTTGTTATTACGGGTGGAAACAGAGGCCTCAATCCATCAACATTTCGATGACTCATAGAATTGAACGATGTACTCAGTTTGATGCTGTATACAACCGCTCCATTGCTGAGAGTCGTGCCACTTGAAAGTCGATTCGGCAATTAGTGTTTGTGATGAGGGAGGAAACACCTGTCACGTCCACAGAGAATTAGTTCATTCCCATTATCTTCCTGTCAGTAAATCGTATTTTGGTATGAAAGAAGAGCTCAGAAAAAAAATTATATTCTCAAAAGGAAACGTCTTCGTGAAACTACATTGTCGGAAACGAATCTAGACTGAATTATTACTCCTGTATCCAGTATACCGAGGTGTAGCTCAAATACGAAGACATGGTTTGGGAAGTATGTTCTCATCGCTTGTTCATACTGTAGCACTCATCTTGAAAACTTTTCTTCACCAAGGAATGCGTGCTTTGAACAAATGCTGCCCAGTTGAAAGGAAAACAATTCAGCCAAAACGTGTTCGTCAACATAGTCCCAAATAAGCTTTACTAAATGTGGGAGAAATGTTTTGATCCAGACAGGAAAAGGGCTCTTTGGATCCTGAGAAACACTTATAAAGTCACTTCAAACTCCTGTCGAAGTAACTATTGTATCCAGTAAGGACAAGGCAGGAAGAGACATAGAACACTATTAAGACTCCTTTTTATTATTAAAATTTAAAGTAGATGACGCATCAAGATTCCTGTGAATGTTCCAAGACTGAACTAGATCTGTTTGCCAGACCACCTACAATGATGACGATGCAATAATCCCAGTGGGTAGAAATTCCATCCGGTGTCGTCTATTACGATGTCAGCTCCCATCGAGTTTGAAAGCAAAAGCAAACCGAAAACTACATCGATCTCAGTCACAGTTACTCGTACCTCATAGTGAAAGTTATAAAATCAGAAAATACAACTCCAGGTGCAGATGATAAAGTGGCTCCTGTCAACAATGTCATGCATTCTTTGTTCACTGAAGTAGATTTGTATCTGAACAACAACTAGTCAGCATCAGTATGTACATTTAGCCTTGCCGAGCTTATCTAGAGAATCTACTTAGTTACGGAAAAGAAGCCAGGAACATATTTAGATGCTTGTGGTGTGGAAACTTGATACGCTGGCCAATTTCAGCGACACAGCCTTGTTTGTTAATGACGACGCGGACCCAAATGTAGGATTTAACGACTGAGAAAAGAAAAGCAAACAAGGTCGCAGTTTATAAATAATGGATCATTTACAGTTGAATACGTTTGAAAGACAGGTATTTTATTTAATGGAGTGGATATACGTCTGAGGATGAATCGAAGTAGCACCGTTTTCCATTTGATGGCTTACGCTAATGAATTTAAAACCAACATTGCGAAGCAAGACTGTAGTATGTGCGACGTGTGGTAGTCTTACCTAAAGTAGCAAACGACATCAATCAAATTATGATCAGAACCACAGCTAATTAGCCCATTCGACCTGCAGTCAAACCTTCACCGTTGCACCTGGACTCCGATCCAAGATGGAAGATCATGTATTCCAGGGTCAGCTCCCTAAACATGTGTTCATTGCCATCTTCTGCAATGCAGCACTCAACAGAGGTATTGATCAAAACCCTTTTAGTTCCAGCGCTACAAAGACTCTGAGATACTCGCCATCCTTTGAACCTAACTTTGCCAAGAAGAACTGCTTGAGATCTTACTTGATTGTTTGAAGTCACACGACAATTGGATACCAACAGTACACACGGCATTTCGTGCTATGACTATTCAGGATTATATTGTTTGTGGGGATTTATATCACCCCAGACCAAGCCAGTGGCGTGGGACATTTCCACCCCAGACCAAGCCAGTGGCGTGGGACATTTCCACCCAAGAAAACCATGTCACCGTGTGGAACTTCAGTTTGCACTTGCCATCCAGAATACATCGAATGTAATGTTGTTGCAGAATTTGACAATATTATTGAAATCAACAATCTCAGAGAAGTGATTCTGGATTATTAAAAACAAACAAAAATTCAAGAGCAACAACAACAATAAAGCAAGTCTTTCACAGAACAAGAAGCGATGGACTTAGAAAATCAAGAGCAGGAACCACAGCAGTCACCACCAAGTCAAAGTGGTAAAGAAGAAGAGAATGAAGAAGAAACATCATTGATACGATGGCCCGAACAAGAGAAGCACTTCGTGTTTTGTTTTGCTAACTACTTTACCAAGACAATCAAGCTCCTGACCAGAAACTATTTTATGGTTGACAAATCGATCATCCTAGTCCAGTATAACACTACTAATATTATGGATGAGTCAAGAAGAAAAGTTGGAGACTTATCGGGAAGAAGCATGGACTCTAATCCAGAAAAAACAATAATCTTGAAAGAATACCATTCGGAACCTCCACCGACTACAACTGAAACAAAACGCATCGAAGCTCTCTTGTAACAGAGTACCCATCCTTCCCCCTCTTCGACTTACCTGACAGACGAGATTAAATAAAAAGTAAAGTTTGAAAAAATTAACTATCATTACATATGCATTATGTGGGAGAAACTAAAAACAAACAACAAGATTACCTGGAACTTCATTACCTCCCGACACACAGTTTGTACACAGCCGCCTGGAATCCAGTGGTCTGTGCTAAAGATGAACATCCTCATCGGAAATCTAAAGATGTTCGAGCCTCTGTCACCAACACTGACAAAAGTCATCGACCAGGAACCTCTTTTACACCGGTTGGAAGAGTTGGGCCACCGTCCAAGACAAAGGCACTTCGTCAAAGTCAGTACCGTGTACTTCAAGATGGCAAAAGAGCTGGTAAAAAAAGTCCTGGAAAAGGAAAACGAAAAATAACAACAGACATGGTAGGAGAAAGGAGGCTGCAACTGGGGCAACAGCAGCTCCAACAAGAACAATTGGAGATGATTGAATATTAGTTGAAGTGGAAAAAACAACAGCAGCAGCAGTGGCAACAGTCTCCACTACAAGAACCAGAAGCAAAACCCTTGATTCCAAGGGTAAAGGATAGGGAGAGTGAAGCTAACCAGCCTCACTTTAGCATGTTTTTCTCCATTAACCCTTAGGGTATACACCACTAGAGCAACAGATGTGGAGAGTGTGGAGGCCGGCCTGGGAGGTATGGTCACTAAGAAAAGTGTGGTCACTGAAAATTGCTTTCTGGGAGCCCACTTACGGCTCTTTTCAGGGCCAATCAGTTTACTTAAATATCAATATTACTCATCATTGACCTGTGTTTGATTTTATATATATGTATATATAAGTTTGTGTGTTTTTCTTCCCAAAACAAACAAAATAGAAATGTAAAAACTATATTTTAGTTTTCAATTTTATTATTTTTTTTAAAAAAATTTTATTTCTGTTAATTGTTTTCATTGTTTTTAAAAGTTACTGTTTAACGTTTTTGCACAATTTATCGTCTTTTTGCGGATAGCGTTTTAAACATTTTGTAAAACAAATTGTTTTTAATATTTGTTAGCAATATTTGTTTCTTGTTTAATACAATTTTGTCTAAATTTTGTTTTTTAAATACTTAGTCTCCACTAAATTCCGTGACTGTTTTGGAATTTTAGCATTACTTCTAGTCTCGGCCATTTTAATTAAATATTTTAGGTCTTGTTTCCTCTCCGCTAAAACCAGTTTCATTAAGAAAGGTGTAGGATTGTCATTATATGCTAGTCCTCATCACTTTACCCTCTACTTTACACTCCACCCTTACATATCGGTTTGTAATTTTGGGTGTTGGTCAGTAAGGGTTAGTCTTGGTTAGTAAGGACGTGTTGGTCACTTAGACTGAAAGTTGGTACGTAAGGCTGGGTCTTGGCCAAAAAAGATTGTGTGGCACAGTGAGGATGAGTGTTGGTCAGTAAGACTGACTTTTGGTCAGAAAGGATGGTTCTTGGTCATTAAGATTGGGTGTTGGATTGTGTTAGATCCCGATAGTTACCCACCATATTAAATTTTCATTTACCGCTATAGTGACCCACAATCTTAAATCTATGGATGTTTTAAACATAAAAATTCCATTATTGCCATAGTGACCCAAGATGGTGGAATAATGCTACATTCCCATAACCGCCATAGTGGCATTTTTATCTATATACCGACACTATTAACTACTACAATCGTCTGATATTATGATTGAGGCAGTGAGCGGATATGCACTACAATTGGCTTTCCTGACACTTCATGTTAATTAATAATGGTCTGCGTACAGTTGCATATGCCACAATCACCTTGTTACATGTTTATTTACATCGATATAAGTGACGACAAATACACTGGAAATCACAATAGCTAATGTATGTGTTGTCTTGGATTTAGGATTGCATGGATATCTAGTCGGATTTCTTCTTTTTCTTGAATTTGATGTACAATTTTGAAAAATATTTGTAATTATTATTTCTTAAACGAGGCATAAAATCACGCCATGTCATTATTTCAATTCACGATTTTTTTATCTCTCGAGGAAATGCAACTTCAAGATTTACCAAAATAAATCATAGCCTCCATAAGCAATAGTACCGTAAGTATTAAAATACATGAAAACACCAGAGGGAATGTTGTAAAATAGCCATCTAGGGTTAAAATAAGGGAAAGCTTTTCGTACGACCATCCCATAATTCAGATGAGTCATGTTCTAGTAATTAAATATGCATTAGCAACCAAACCTTAATTCCAATATTAACTTTCAATACCATTTGCCTGAAGCATCCAACAATTACTGGAAGAAAACAAATGCCATCATAAAAACGATGTTGACAGGATACTAATGTACAGTTGTTAATAAAGCAAGCTAGTATTTGGCCAGCACTGATTCTCCGTAGGGAAATTTCATTCTGTATATTTTATTTTATAGGAAAACGAAAAAGACTTTGATTGATCATTATCTCTCTTTGCTAATCTATACTCATCATTCACTTTGTGGTAACAATGAAATAAAATGAATTTGGTCAAAACGTTTTGTGCAAAACTTCACACCTTTTGCCATGCTATGCATCAAATTTATCCTTTGAATTCAGACCACTTCCGACTTTATATCATGATTTTACCCAGTTCGACTATTGACTTATATTGGCAGGTATTACTGCCTATGCGTTTGAACGGAGTTTAGTTAGTGTCGAACTCAAGACTGGTGAATAAACAAAGAAACATTCAAACACACACACACACACACACACACACACACACACATAAATGAAAGGCACAATCTGAGACTCTGTATTCGAGGTAAGCCATATATTCCCCAACCCTAGCATTTCCAATTTATTTCTATGAGATACTTTTGTTCATCTCAAAATTTAATTGATCAATATCAATATCAATAGAGTAACAACATTGATGCCGATTTGATACGAAATTTATGAAATGAGTCGATTAATTTTTATCTTTTGCAAACTTTGGAGACAAAAACATTGAAATTATTCGACGAGTTTCATGATTTTATTTCATATGAGCACAAATGTAATATTCTATTTAGAACATAACAAAAAATACTGATTTTATTCGACAAAACTGCAGAATGGTGTAGTGAAATGACTAATATAGTGTAGTGATATGACTAATATAGTGTAGTGAAATGACTAATATAGTGTAGTGAAATGACTAATATAGTGTAGTGATATGACTAATATAGTGTAGTGAAATGACTAATATAGTGTAGTGAAATGACTAATATACATCTGGATGCCTCGATCATTACGTCTTTGCATTGCATGATGTTATCGCATCGTTTGTGCAACTTTCATAACGAATTGTACGATAGATCTTTCATACTGTATTTATTTGATCTTGGTATGTTATGCTACAATATCCGATAATGTTATTTTAGACTCATCTAAGCACGTTATAAGTGATTTACCTGCTGCTGATAAAGAAAATATTCTCTCATCTCATGCATCATTAGTAACGATGCTGGAAATGTAATGAAATCATGAATTCCTCATTCTACGAAGGAGATTGCTTTATACATCTCTGCGTATGTCACCTATTATTGAACTATATTATAAAATCATATATAGGCCAGCACAAATGATAACTGGAAGCACAAGTCCACATTGACCTGACTGCCGGTTTCACTAGAACTAAGTTTACATTGTTCGTAGGTGATGACAGTATGTACTTAATGCACAGAATAATGTTTCCGTCGTTATTGCTGATTGTAATAACATATGTCTGAATTTTGAATATTTTGCCATAACGCAGCATTATATTAATGATTACAAGTTTTTCTTTGATTAGATTTCCATTATAAATACAAGGGTAAAAAGGTGTGAAGAATCTCGTTATATATTTCATCCTCTTCAAAAGAACTGATAATCATGAAGGACAGTTGAGAGGAAACAGAAGATGTGCGGCTAGCCTTGTTTTACACCAGGAAATGACGCGTCACCTTTTTCATTTCATATATTTCTCTTTAATCACTTTATTTTCGACAGAAAATTTGAAAGGTGTTGACTAAGACATATAACTTTAATTCTAGCATGAAAAGTTGCGAGATGATTCAATAATGTGCTTTGACAATTCAAAAATTATTGCAGGTAGAGATTATCGGGGGAAAGAATGATTATTAGCGCTTGTATGAAAAGGTTTCCGAATCAAATATTGAACCATAGGTTATATATATATATATATATATATATATATATATATATATATATATATATATATATATATATATATCCCCAAAACACAAATGACTCATACCCATTATATGCTAAGCGATAATTTTTTTCCAAAGAGGAATAAATATTTAGGTTGGAAACCGAGATAAATAACAAACAAGCAACGGTAAGAATACAAGTTTCAGGGTTGGAAAACTATATATTGCTGAGAGCACAAACATCAAGCAACAACAACAGGAACCATGTCGCCTACCTTTACCTGACTAGTTGATTGCATTAAAATGAATTTGTTTCCACAGACATAGAAAAGTCTTCGAACAAATAGAGACCCTGTTAATGCCTGTGGTACAGCAATGATGAAACTCTTCTTCATAAAGTAATTAGTTTATAAACTTATCACACGAAGGCAATTTGTCTGTATTTCATACAGAACCCATTTATACACGGTAATAAGCATTGTGAATGAATTTAAGTTTTTGCTACATGATCCAAACAAATCAAGTTTTAAGCGGTGAGGCTTTTCTTAAACCTAAGTAATGTTTTTACATGCACAAAATATTTTGGACTCACAGCTTGACCTCAATCATAAGTTTCCTCTATTTTATTTTTCGCTTGTCGTGCCGTGCTTTATCGGTAAAATTTTAAATGTTGTACTTATTCTCAAATGGCAGTCAGACATTATTTCTGCATTTGTCATAACAAAAGAAAATTGACCTATTTTAATTTTTAATGTTCTTAAGGCTATTGGCTGTGTCACATGAATGCAAGTTAAAGTGAAAAGAAATATTAGGAAGGAAAAGAACATTGTTAGGAAAGGTTGATATACTTTTTTATACATATTTTAATATGATTTTGCTAAAAGAGTCCATAATTATATTTTGTGACCTCATGTAGAGAATGGCTCTTTCGAGGACAGGCTAAAACATCTACTATGATAAGAACCATGAAAGCAAATCTCTACTTGTACCTTATTCAGATATGCCATAAAAGCAAATCTCTACTTGTACCTTTTTCAAATATGCCATAGGAATTCAAGGTGAACATTTTCAATAAACTGGGTATTTTCAAACCCCCAAACTTCACATCCGTACATCAAAATAGATAAAATTGTGTGATCGAACAGTTGTAACTGTAAATCGATTGGAATGTGCAGATTGCTTATTCTTCTATACAGAAGATGCATGGCTCTTTTGCTTGTTCAATGTTGTGTTTTAGAGCTTTTAAAAATCGGCGATGTTTGGAACAAATAATAGCTAGGTATTTAAATTCATCACTAATAGGGATGGTATTTCCACCCAGTGTAAATATAAACTGAGTGCAATTACGCGATCCAAAAATTAATATTATGTTGTTGTTTTTTGTTGTTTTTTTTTGTTGTGTGTGTGTGTGTTAAATTAAATTGTCATTTAGTTTCCAAATTTTAGCGTACTCAAGTAAACATTAAGTTTTTTTTGGAAGAAGTCTGCATCATTTACGAATATTACAGTGCCAGCCATCTGCATTTAGTAAAATCAACAGTTTCAAGTGGATTTCAGTGTCAGAACCTTCTGTTTCTAGTACAATTCCTGTACAATCATTCTCTTGCAGAAAATACTCCAGTTTGTTCAGAAAGAGTGAAAATAGTATCGACGAGAGATTTTCACCTTACCTAACACCCAAAAGAATTTCAATGAAAAACAACAGACTGTTGTACAGCAAACATCACACTGGATTTGATATTTTGATATAAATTATAAATTGAGAATAGTTTGAAAAAACTTGCCATTTATATTGTTTTGCAAAAACTTTCTCCAAAGACCCGGACGCTAAACTGAATCAAAAGCTTTGCTAAAATCAATAACGGAGCAAAATAATTGTTTCATTTTCTGTTTCAAGATTTCTGATGATACATGTAAAGAAAATCTGTTATCTATTGTTGAATACCCAGCACGAAATGCAGCTTTTTTTTCTGCTAGTATGTGGTGATCCTTCAGAAAGCGTTTGATCCGTGGGTTCAATATGGCAGTAAAGAACTGACTAAAACAGCTAAGGCTAGTAATCGGCCGGTAATTTTCGGATTTGGCGGGATGTCCTTTATGCTTATAAACTGGTCTTATGATACTTTCACAGAATGAGTGTATCACGTTCATGGACTACTGATCAGGGCATTTATTGCAGGCAACTAAAGGTGAAAACTATTTATATTACAAAACATAAATGGTTTCTTTCTGGAGTTACAACATAGTAATAACTTCCGGTCACGTGATTTGAAACATACTAAATGCTTTTACAAAGGTATGGTAAGAATTTCTAATTATTACTACATGGACATTGAGCGAACACGCCTTTTCTTGTACTTCACATAGAATGTATTTCTTCAGTTAAACTGATCAACGTACAGTTAAGGGAAACACAACTACTGTTCACAGTGGGGTTTTTTTCAAGCTCGATAGAAGAAAAGACATAGACTAGAAGCTTCTTGTCACATCAATAGAATTATGGTTTTATATTCTGTCCATGTAATTCTGTGAATTTGAAAGTTTAATGCATTGTGCTATGCATATTACTAAAAAACGAAATCCGATTAAGTTTGAAAAAACCTTCACATAGTTTTAAATTACAACATGGCTCATGACTGATTCTGTAAGCAACAAAGGCAATGACGTGATATGGTTATATGTATGTCCTTAAGTATCAGTTGATGGCTATATGTAAAAAGATGATCTTTTCAACATGAGATGTATGTTCCGGATCAATAAAGCAGCAAATATCTCCAGTTGAAACGTACGAAATTAACAGATCTTTAGAACATATTGTCCCTTTGTGGAGAAAACCTGGTACTGAAAAACAAGCTGTATTTATCTTAAAATTATTGTCCCCACTAATAACTTTACTGTCTATGAGTACACATATTTTAAATAGACTGATTATTAACATTGTTTTTTATTTTAAAAAATATAAGATCTCTTTTTTCATAACATATATTGGGCTTTTGAACGAATAGCAATATATCATGAAGATAGCAAAAAGTAAGATGATTGAATCTCAAAGACGTGTGATTCTGTACCTGAAAGATTTACAAACTGTTTTTTGCAGACATGTACCGGAAGAAGTACTATACATTTAGTTTTGTAATACTTCTAAAAAACGACTTTAACGTCAGTTATTAGCCTTGCAAATAATTTATTTTATATTTTGACGTCTCTGTTTTACTGTATGACTCATCTGCTTTAGGAGTACTTGTATTATTGTACTTGCATTAGAGTACTTGTATTAGAGTACTTGTATTAGACTACTTGTATTAGAGTATTTGTATTAGAGTACTTGTATTTGAGTATTTGTATTAGAGTATTTGTATTAGAGCACTTGTATTAGAGTACCTGTATTAGAGTATTTGTATTAGAGTACTTGTATTAGAGTACTTGCATTAGAATACTTGTATTAGAGTACCTGCATTAGAGTACTTGTATTAGAGTACTTGTATTAGAGTACCTGCATTAGAGTACTTGTATTAGAGTACCTGTATTAGAGTACTTGTATTAGAGTACTTGTATTAGAGTACTTGTATTAGAGTACCTGTATTAGAGCACTTGTATTAGAGTAATTGTACTAGAGCACTTGTATTAGAGTACTTGTATTAGAGTACCTGTATCAGAGTACTTGTATTAGATTATTTGTATTAGAGTACCTGTATTAGAGTACTTGTATTAGAGCACTTGTATTAGAGTACTTGTATTAGAGTACCTGTATTAGAGTACTTGTATTAGAGTACTTGTATTAGAATACCTGTATTAGAGTACTTGTATTTTCTCTCTGGACTAATGAATACTAGTTATTTGATGAAAATCTAGTACATACATTATGATTGTTCTGTGATATGGAGTCAATAAATCAAATTTAGTCAGACTTCTTGTACTTATGATATGGAGAGCTTTTACTCTTGCGTTTATAAATATTTTACTCCCTCCCTGATGTATATCTGCCTTTCGTGCAGTTATTGGGGCGTACACATTATGATATGCCCCCGACATTTTTATGTGAAAGAGGAATGTTGGAAAAACTATCAAAAGAAGAAAATTACCGCAAAGAGGATCAATATATTTTGGACTGTTGCTCGATGAAGCATTAATTCAAAAGAGACCATAGGGACAAAACAATCGCAGAATGTCGATCTTAAAAGGTTGCTAAGACAAATAATTCCCTTTACTTGGATAGTGTTGCGAGGGGAAGAGGAGTAAAATATATTAATATTGATTATGGTTTTTATTTTTTGTACTGTTTGTACATATAAGTGGATTTAATACAATATTAAGAGACCTGTAATTGAATTTGAGACCGAACAAAACAAGATATGAAAACTATTTTCCCATGACGGATTTTTCAACTATGTGCACTCGTTTTAGTCCAAGGATTATTCACTTAAGTAAGTGTCGACAATACATAGCTTTTTACAGACAAAAATATAAATTAAAGCAAAGAGTACATATTGTAGAAACTTTACAAAACAGAGAACTATTTTTGCGTTGATTGATTTTTACCGGTTTCAATGTACGATGCACTATGACAAAATTGCTCAAATTTTTCCACGTGTATATGCATGAAGAAACCAATTAAATTGAATGAAGAAACCAATTAAATTGTATGAAGAAACCAATTAAATTGAATGAAGAAACCAATTAAATTGCAACACTTTGAACAAGATATTTATCCATTATCAATCTTTGGTCGTGATAATTACTCCATTACCAATCTTTGGTCATCATAATAACTCCATTACCAGTCTTTGGTCATGATAATTACTTCATTACCAATCTTTGGTCATGATAATTACTCCATTTTGTGTGTCATTAATATTCTAATATCGTCGTTAAGAAACGAAATAGCCCTAGATCTAATGGAACCCCAGACAATATCTACACAGACTGTTTCTAAATATCAATTTTAGATAGATGCATAAATCATTGCATACAATAATGTGAAGTCATATTTGGCGGGAAATATGTGATATTCTCTTGATGAGATTGAGGAATTCACTACATTCATATCTACAGCATCGTAATTTATGATGCGTTAAATGGGAGAAAATTCTGTATCGTCAGCAAGTTAATCACCTATCAGGGACACGAATAAGCGCATATAGTGCTATCAGATATTATAAATAAACATACTGAAATAAATTGCAGACTCCATGATAACAAGATAAATCATTTACCATAACCTACCTTACATAGATTGACCAACAAGTTTCAACTATTGGAAAATGCCAAGAAATATCAACCACGTGAGAAATTGCAATTTTTTATGTTGGCTTTGATATATATCCATCCATGTAACTAATTAATTTGCCACGCTTTGGAGGGATTTATACAGGAAAGGTTCAAATTACTATTTTGTTAAAGGAACGTTCATGTTGAACAAAATCACACATTTTGACCACTAAAAATCATTTTTAATTTATCGGAAACTAATATTCTAATCTTCTACATTCTTCTGTATCTTCTTTTGGTATCTGTATATATGTATGTATAGGATTTAAAGGCACATTAACACAATACTGGCTACATAGAGCATATTAAAAGCTAAATTATAAAAAAGGAACATTTAAAAATCTTTAATAAGATAAATCTTTCCAAGGAAACGTAAACAAATACAAGATAAAAGAAAAAGGTCAAGGTGCATACATTTTTTACAACGTTATATTAAAAAACTAAAAAGCTAACAAAGATAAAACCCGGAAATAATATAGAGTCTGCATTTATTATGCAAACAGCAAAAAGTCCAAGATTTTCTCTGCAGGCACATCATCAACAATCTTATTATTGAGTTAACATCAAAATATTTCTGTCTTTCATGGTGAAAGTCGATACTCTCTACAAGAATGTCTTCTACTGTCCGTGTACACTGTCAAGGTATGCATCCTGATCGAGGGTCATCCTTCAGGAGGTATTCACGGGTCAGGTATGTGTAACTTGTACAATAGCTACACAATACCACCTTATCTCTGTGATTCATTCTCTCTGAGGTGTGCCACACTCCAGTATTTGATGGTCTGAAGCTTGTTTGCGTAGTTGTCATTCCATATATTTTCTCCAGTGGATAGAACATGACGTTCTATATAATAGTTAGAGTTACTATATGAAATTTTCCATTCACAAAACGGGTGACTGTAGGGCAGCTTTTACCTTCTTTATCGGCTCTTTCAGTACCCTTAGTATCATTGTGACTAGGCAGCCACACGTATAAAATACTTGTTACACATTATATGAGGGAATCTTGTTTCTTTAAGACTTGGGATATTAACGGTTGTCAAATTTAAGGTTGTGCAAAGTGTTTCAGCGTGAAAATAGAATCTAAAAAGATACTGATTTTTTTGGGAAAGAGATTTATATGCAGTTTAATGGTGTGTGTGTGGGTGCTATTTCTGTGGAACAAAAATAGAGGCTGTATCCGGCAAGAAGCTCGAGATGGTGCCGTGGGGTGATGCAACGGCAGCAGAAACTCTTTCCCCACATTTCCAAATTTCTGCATGTAGGGGTGTAGAATCACGATAGGCTGTTGTTTCACTGAATTTACTCTAAACAACGAGCAATGAGAGAAGTGGTAGAGGACATTTAACAGCGTCAGATATCGACTATTTTTATGGGGTTTTAATAACCACGATAGTGAGTTAGGAATGCATTGTTGGCGCGATTGATTTTTGCAGCTTCTAGATGTGTGTCAATTCATATGCCAAACGGTGGAATAAAATTTGGTTTCTTATCGTACAAGGTTTGATATTTAGGCCTAGAAAAAACAACATGTGCGGGATTTGAAGGATTAGAGGAAACTTTGCTAGTAGACTGAAGATTTTATTTCGTTTATCTAAAGTAGAGTGCGTGTTAAGTCCTAAATGCTCTCAGACAAAGCCTAAGTCCCTGATTGTGTATTAGATCGCGTGTCTGCAGATATAATTTGCACTCTGATCCGTATACAATCGAGCCATTGTCAAGTTTAGATCTTATTAAAGTTCTCTTGAACCGGAGTGAGACCTTCCGATCCGCTCCCCAATATGTGTTTGCCACGGCTCATATAAATCTTTGATATGTGTCATTAAGGTATCTAATATGTGGAAGAAAAGTTAGCTTAAGGTTCAGAATAAGTACAAAGGCTTTGGGCTCCTCTTCACCAGGAATGAGAGAACAGTCACAACAGAGTTTCGTGTCATTGTAAATTCCATTCAGTTGGCAAGAGTGTATAAAAAATGTTTTCTGTTTTAGAAAATGTAAACTCGTTTTCGTGTGACCATTCGTAAACTCTGCTGAGGCATATCTGTAATTGACGCTCAATATCAAACATACCCTTGATTTATGACGCTCAATATCAAACATACCCTTGAGTTATGACCCTCAATATCAAACATACCCTTGATTTATGACGCTCAATATCAAACATATGACAAATAATAGAGCCGTCGAAGTAAAATAAGCAGTTTTTCCTGGATTAGGGCATTTGCCTATGCTGTTAATTTTGATGGTGAAAAGGGTGACTGACAATATGCTGCTCCGAGTTACACCCATATCCTGATGATAGCATTTAAACATGGTAATATCTACTTCAACTATGAAAGATTTTATCTTTATATCTATTTATATTTAAGTGGGTTAATTCTGAAAACTTATATTTTTCTGTCTTTCTATATTTAAGTAGGTAGCAAGCCCTTTATATCTAGGTTGAACTGGTCATTTGCATTACGCCATACTTCCATGCGGTGTCACAAAATTTTTTAAAATCAAACATATGGCTACTATAATTATGTTCTTTCTCTATGAAAGCTTCTCTGATGAACGATTCAAGTCTGACTAGTTAGTCAATTGTGCTTCTTTGGCGTCTGAATCTACATTGAAGGTCTGATAGTAGTTCACGATTCCAGAGGAGTCTGTCATAACTCATTGGTTTCACTGTTTTGCAATACGGCTTGTTTGTGTTTATTACGATATTTGGAAGGGTCGGTACAATCCTTGCCAGGTTTGGGTACTGATATACCTGTTGAAAGGTGTGGGTACTGATATACCTGTTGAAAGGTGTGGGTACTGATATACCTGTTGAAAGGTGTGGGTACTGATATACCTGTTGAAAGGTGTGGGTACTGATGTACCTGTTGAAAGGTGTGGGTACTGATATACCTGTTGAAAGGTGTGGGTACTGATATACCTGTTGAAAGGTTTGGGTACTAATATACCTGTTGCTTCTCGCTATGATGGGGGGGGGGGGGAAGTCGCCAGTTTCCCAAATTCTATTGAAAATGTTTAGTTGCGTATTGAGAGAACTGTATCAGCAAATTCTTCGGAAGTTGATGGTGGATATCATCTGTTCTTGCTTAAGTGTCATGGACTTGATCAAGAGTCTTGTAGCACTCTAAGGGTGAAAAGTTTATTGTGATCTTCAGCATTAGCAGATTTAAAACACACCTTTTCTTTTAGGTTTTTGTCATAGCGGAAGTTTGTCAGCATCTGTCTGTGGTGAAGATCTTATGTAGAATGTTTCGGCCAATGTGTTTGAAATTTGCGGCAAAGTTGTGAACAATTTGTGAGATTGTTTCAGATGTTTCCTGCAGTTCTTTTGCTTTAGGATAATGTTCCGTCCTATATTCCATACAGATTTAATAGCGTGATGAGATTTTAACCTAGATACATATAATCTCCATGTTTTTCTCTATCTCCCTTTTACGTCGAACTTTAGCTACGTATATACTGTATTTCTTCAGGAATGACATCGAATCTATAAGGACCTGTATCCGTTACCTGATAACGTCCTTGGAAGTGTCGTCAATTCATGGTTTGTTGACATTAAAACGTACCACAGTCTGCTTATTCAATGTTCATCTCTGACCTATCCTTGAGGTCCAGATAATAATAATAATAATAATAATAATAATAATAATAATAATAATAATAAAGTCTTTATTTTATGAGGGTGACACAATTAGTACAAAATCTAATCTCCCTTGTGGCCCTCAATTATTTACGTATGTACAGGAACATATATTAAATACCTCTGGGAAATAAACATCATACAATAAAGGTACTATGGATTAGTGTACACAAGAGCAACGGAGTATGGATTCAGCACACAGAGCATTGTGTACACAAAAATGCGTGATTGAAAACTTTTTCAATTACACACACTCACACACACACACACACACACACACACACACACACACACACACACGCGCGCGCGCGCGCGCGTAATCACGCAGAGACATTTTATATAATATACACATATAGAAATATACAACAAAGATGGTCATAACCTGTTTTAAACATTATCTGGATTAAATCCATTTTAAACATCTGTGATGAAAGGAAGGCACTGATGATGCTTCTTTAACATCTTTAGGTAGACAGTTCCAAATGATTGGACCCGTAAAAGCGAAACTATTTTTATACAATTCAGTTTGGGGCTTGGGAAGAAGAAAGTTATTAGATGGCATAGAGCGTAGCATCGGTTGACTAGAATCTGTATTGGTACTATTTGTCCTTTTACTGAACATATCATTTATATAGTTGGGCATAGAACCATTAGAAACGTTATACATAAATTTAGCTTTTCTTATACAGGTTATTGCATAGATAGTCATGATCTTCAAATCAATCATACATTCGTAGACATTTTCAACATTGTTTTCAAGGATAATTCTGATGGCTCGTTTTTAACGTCTTTCTACTTATAACAAATTTGTTTTAGAAGCATTATCCAATATGACGTTGCAGTAGTCCAGATGAGGTTGAATATAACTTTATAAAACATTATCCTGTGGTTAAATATTAGGAATTCATGAATTTTTTTACAGTAACCTGATATGTGTAGGCATCTTTTTGGTGACATTACTGATATGCTCTGACCATAACATATTATAATCAACTTGAACTCCTGAAAGTTTATCTTGCGTAACATTTTTCATTTCCACATCATTAAAATGTATGTGGAGAATATTATCTCTAATTCTGTTACGTCTCTGATGAGTGGTTATCAACATCACTTAAGTTTAGTCTAAATTAATGACCATTCAATGATGTTTACGTCATTTGGAGAGGTTTACAAGAACATTATGTAAATTTCTTTCGACAGTAGTTTTAGATGAACTAATATCATGTAAGGTGCTGTCATCAGCATAGAGATCAGACTCAATATTTACTGTGTGCAAATATAGAGCATTTATAAACATAATAAATAGTAGTGGCCCTAAAATAGATCCTTGAGGTACTCCACAAGTCACAAGTTTTTCGTCTGGCGTGACACCGTTTGTGTCAACTTTTTGTTTTCTTCCTTTTAAATATGACTTACACCAATTTAAAGAGTTGTTTATCAACTTCTAAAGCTTTAAGTTTTCCAGTAAAATACCGTGATCAACGAAACCAAAACCAGCACAACTCCCACTAGATCTCCATTACCATTTTCAACCATACTAGCAAGAGCAGTTTCACATGAATGATTTGGGCGAAAGTCTAATTATATACCATTCAACAGATTTTGTTCATCAAGACAAATCATTAGGGAGACATGATGTTGTTTTTCGAGAATTTTTGATAAGACAGGAAGGATTGAGATGGGACTGGAATTATTTATTTCCTCACAAGGACCAGATTTATGAGGAGGTTTCATTTTTGCCTCTTTCCATTTGTCAAAGGAATTTATTTGTTTTTATACTAAGATTACATATATATGTTATACTTTCTGAAATGAAAGGTGCTGCTGCACGTAATACACTTGGTTAAATGAACCTGTGGACTTTGTTACTTCTAACTTTTGCAGATATCTCAGTATTTTATTGACAGTTATGAAGTGTATTTCATAGAAAGTACTGTCAGGGATTTTCTCATTACCACGGTGTGAAAGTTATTTGTGATTATAAGGATTAATTGGTTCTTTAATATTATAATCAACAGTAACGAAAAAGATATTGAACTCATTGTCAATATCTTCATTGTTATTGATCCATACAACCTTTTCTCTTAAGGTGCGACAATTATTAGAATATGAATCAGAATGACCTTTAACAGCTCCAAGTTCTTTAAAACTTGTCCAAATATTTCCTGGTTTCTGTTTCGATTTATCAATCAGTTGTTGGTAATGAGATTATTTTGATAACCTTATGAGCCTTACAACTTGAATTCTCACTTTTTTGTATTGGTCAATGTTTCACAGTGCTTTATATTGATCACTTGTTATTATTGCTTGTATGAGTTCTGGTGTAATCCAGTTTGGTTGAATAACATGTTTAACTCTGTGCTTTTTCAAAGGAGTGTGTCTATCAATGACATCTATAAACAGTGAGTACCTCGAATCTAAAGCATCATCGACATCATCAAACTTTTTTATAATATTCCATGGAACATACTTTAATTCCTCTTGGAACTTCTCATTAAAATTTTGAAATGATCTATATGAAATTGTATGGTGGGATGATGCATTACTTCTTAAGTATGTTGGAAAGTGGTCACTACCACAGATGTCGTCACCAACCTCCAAAAAGAAGTCAAACAAAAGAGATGGATTGCAGATGGTGAGTTTTAAGGAAGAGTAGGATTTAGTGATTGGATGTAGGTAAGTATACAACTGGTTGTCAAAAAATGCACAGATTGCCTTTTGAAGTGAAGTCTTCTATTTGCTTCCCCTTTCGATACTATCTTTGCGCTGTCAAAGTGTATGGTGACCGTTACAATCGCCAAGTAGAATGAAGGGTGCAAGAAATGGTTCCAAGAATTAGTCAAGGTCTAATATTTTGAAAAAGGTGTCTGGGACAATATATTGAGTAAAGTGTAAGAGTTGTTTTGTATGGACACACGAACTGCAATAGCTTTTAATGTTGTATTGAAATTGATCAGGCTGTGAGAAGTTTTGTTATTGATTATGATGGACAGTCCTCCAGCAACCTTTCCAGTGTTTCGTGAAAAGCTGCTGTGGGTTGTAAAATATGTTAGACAAGCTTTATCGTTTTTCTTTGAAGCAGGTCCACTGAGAGCTTACAGATACTGGATCAAATTTGTTTAGCTTAAGACTTGTTTCATCACTATTTGCCTTAATCCTTGGCAATTCTAAAAATATTATGGTGTCAGGAATCATATTTATGGAAGTGGATGAAATACGAGATTTTCAGGAGGTTTCCTGGTGTAGTTTCAGCCAGTCCTCCAGTTTAGACCTCAAAACGTATTGAAGGGTTTCATAGAATTGTTAGATTCTTTCGACATTCTAGTCGATTCTTTAATCCTCTCTTTATCCAGTGTTGAGCAAGCATTACTACGGAGACCAGAGGTTTGCTGTTCCGTTGTGGGCTGGATCTAACAGGTTTGTTACTAGTTCATTGGGTTTGTTATTGATCACACTGTTGCAATGAGTACCTGCGTTTTCTGCTTCACTCTCTGTTTGGGTGGCTGCTTACACTTGTTAATGAGGCATCACTACTCTGATTTTGGTCTCACACCGTGGTTTCCATTTGTTACACCAAAACGACTAAATATTTTCAGGTCAATTAACCATTCCTTTCACTCATGCCAATTTCATTTCTACCGAACACATCTCTACCTGTATAATAACGTCAAAAACAGAATGAAAATTATGAAAGCTATATATATATATGGAGTTATTCATGGAGTGGTTTAGTATATTGATGGAGAGGTGCTGTGGATCAATAACACGAAGGAAAGTTATATACATGGATTATTACGAAGTAGTACGGGGTGCCAGGTAGAAATAAATATATCTCTTACTGTCAAGTGAATATTGTAGCCAGAGAAGAAATTACGAAATTTGCTTGAATCAATATTCTGCATCGATTGCGAGACTGGGAGTGTATCCGTTATCTGCTGAAGATTATTTAAAAAAGATAAAAACATGTTTCCCTTCTTGACAGAAATATATAATTGGGGCTCAAAATCTGATACCAACTAGTCACTCTTCTAGTCTTCAAAATTTAGAATCAATCAGTATCTTGATGTTGTGCGAGTAATGAATTTAAGATAATAGCTGTGTATCTGTCACTCAAAAAAGCTGATGTTAGGCGAAGAACTCAAATCACTGAGAAAGTAGGTTTTGAGCCATTTTCCATCTTCACCTTTTCAGTGTATAAGTATGTGTACATGTGCGACTATGTTTAGGAGATCTACAGTACACAAACCAGTACATGTAGTACCAAATAAAAACTGCAGGTTCTTGAGATCAATTATAAAACTTTTCTTTTTTTCTGCCATGAAACTGTCAGATTTAAATTATACATAATTATCGCCTAGCGCAAAAATCATTTAATAATTCGTTTTTGTTTTTTTTATGAAGAGATTTATTCTAAGATATCAATGACCTCATGCTGACAAGTACGAATCAATGACCTCATGCTGACAAGTACGAATCAATGACCTCATGCTGACAAGCGCGAATCAATGACCTCATGCTGACAAGTACGAATCAATGACCTCATGCTGACAATCACGAATCAATGGCCTCATGCTGACAAGCACGAATCAATGACCTCATGCTGACAAGCACGAATCAATGATCTCATGCTGACAAGCACGAATCAATGACCTCATCCTGACAAGCTCGAATCAATGATCTCATGCTGACAAGCACGAATCAATGACCTCATGCTGGCAAGCACGAATCAATGATCTCATGCTGACAAGCACGAATCAATGACCTCATACTGACAAGCACGAATCAATGACCTCATGCTGACAAGCACGAATCAAATCGATTCTTGGTCTACTATTGGACCTGCGATCAAGATCCAGTTTTCCATTGGCTATTTTTTTAAAAATATATATTCTATTAGATACGGCTACCGAAACAACAATAACATCTACTACTACTTTTAATGATGATTATGCAGAGGAGGAGGAATATACTAAAGGAAAATATGGAGACAATAGCATAGATGACTGTACACAGTGTTTAAATATTCCATTACAGATTGGCTGTTTTGAAGACAACAAATTGCTTTCAACAGAAATAGTTTTGGAAATCATATATTTCTAAATGCCACAGTTTCAGAGAACCCAATATGATTAAAATCGGATTTTGCATATCTACGTTACGTAGATGTCTAAGAGGTGCCACCAATCGTCGTAATCTGGTAACTTTACTATTTGACAATCTATGATTCTGAAAGTTAGTAAAACAATTCGGCCCGTAGTGCGGCTAAATGTAACTGTCCGAATATTGCCTAATTACAAAAATGGCTGCCTCCACGAAAGAATCACTCACCTTCAAAAGAGTATACTATTTTAAGGTAAAGTTGCACTTTCTCTGGGTTATGTTTCAAACAGAGTGAAAAAAACCAAAAGCAAAGATGGAGTAGGAATCATTAAGAAATTTCATAATTCTGATCTCAGTTCTATTAAAATAGATGCACACAACATTTCTTGTTACACATTATTGATAACAAGCACTTTTACACAAAATATAAAGCTGATTCAAATGGAGCAGCTGGTCAGTAAACACATGAAAATTAGCAAAATCATTATTACATAACCCTTTGCCGTTCACATCTCCGCATAGTAGAGGTCTGTGGAGCTTAGATTTTAACAGATTGGAAAGAAAAGAAAGGATCCAAATTACAGAAAGCATGTACGTCTTACTCATGGAATAGTGATAAATCACAATCTTACTATTATATGTCTATACCGGGTCAGTATGTGATAATTAGCGCTTCATATTTAACATCAGTAGGATACCAAGAAATGATAAAGGGCACCTGAGACTCAGTAATGCAGGCATGAACGATGTTTAGTATTGGTCCTGACAAAGTTTATATATATATATATATATATATATATATATATATATATATATACATATATATATATATATATATGTGTGTGTGTGTGTGTATGTGTGTGCGTGTGTAATATATATATATATATATATATATATATATATATATATATATATATATATATATATATATATATATATATGTGTGTGTGTGTGTGTGTATTGGCTTCCACCGAAAGGGTAAATGAATTACGCTGATACAGTAGAAGTCAACGTTGTCGAATTTGTAACTATTGTCTGTCACAATTTCTTGACATGTGAACGTATTGATCTTAGTTCAGAATGAGTTTTCACGTGCCGGAATTAACTTCACTGGACAAGCATCGCTGGAAATCACAGCGCTTCCCACAGCTGAATAAAACTCCATGTTGCGAAACATTATATGTGGGATTAGTTCCAATTCGGAAAATTAGCTCTTTCGAAGACAAAATTTAAGACCTTCATGCTATTTGTGGACAAGTATGTATGCAGAAAGATGAACAATAAATCATTCTACTCCGATCATAATATAATACCATCAGTATCGATATAAACCAGACCTCAATTTGAATCCATTAAATTGAAATAAATCAAGTCTGATGCTAGTATTTACTACATTTATCAATATTCTAGAAGAAAACCTCCGCTCACCGTTGGATTATTTGTTTCCCGGAAAGTATCCAGGGAATGCAGACTAATTCTTGTCAGCATACGGTAATTACCAGCGGGATGTTCTGCTTGCCATTGACTTGGATCAAAAAGGAAGATAAAACTTAACAAATGGTCAGCCATTCCTCATCTTTTGTAAATGGTAGATGTTTGGACTGCAGCAACCAAGTTTGGGATTCTTGTACATAAGAATGCATTGTTCGCCTGAAAGGCAGTAATATCGGATGCCACGCATTAACACAGGAATAATGTTTATCAGAATGCGTAGGTGTTACAAAATAAATCATATTGGAAGTTTGCAGCAAAGTAACATCGTCATCTAGAATTTCTCTGCTATTTATCTCATCCAAAGCTCCAATGACATCTACGATAGAACCCTTTCCCATGGCAACTGGTAAAAAATACAAGCAAACTCCTCGTATGCGTCTTGAGTAAAATATTATGCATGATTTACACGTAACTTTGTATTATTGAAAACAGTAATTACCTTCATATCATACAGATGTACATGAAGAAATACTCATACCCACAAATATTTTCTTATATTAAAGAGCTGAAACAGATATTTCATATCCCTCTTCCTGATAAAAGCACAAGCGATGAATATTATTATAGATATAGAAGGAATCCGTGATAGCACTTGCATAATCAACACTTGAATCAAGAGCACGAAGCTTTACTCGAAAATTCTTAGTCTGTATACGGACAAATAGGCCAGTCTAGTACGTCCGTTATGTACATATGTATCAGTAGTCTGGTAACCTGCCTTCTTCGCTAGTTACGAAGGCTGTGTACCAGACTTCAACTTTATAATAAATTAAGTACAATGTGGCGAATGTGCCATAATTGTCTTATTCAGTGTGAGACCACGATATATGGATAGTCCAGAAAATTGTTTTATCTGTAAAAATTTGCACATATTCCGTGAATCATGAAAGCAACCTTGAATTACAGGTAATTCCTTTATCCAGTAAGCTTCATGTTTCCAGAGAACTTTTCTCCAAGTAAGTACACATCTCTGTTACATAACATTTGTACTGGCAATGCAGTATGGTAGATTCAAGCTTTATGAGAATCCGTAGTTGATGGTGTCTACTTGTTGAAAAATTACCAGGAGTTTTTTTTTATATAGCTTTTCGTGTTTAGCACAAAATGATACTGTCGTCGGTACTTAAATGCATATATAGAGTAAAGGTTGCAGTTGTCTTCACAAGTGGTTCATTATTCATTGAACCTTTTATATCCCAATATCACGAATGAAACTCTCTCTCTCTCTCTCTCTCTCTATATATATATATATATATATATATATATATATATATATATATATATATATATATTTATTTTATTTATTACATGACATGAATTTTATATACCTTTTTGTAGTACATTTAAAACAGAGTCTATTTAATCACAGCCAATGTCCTAGTTTTATCTGCTGGTTCGTGTTTTCATAAATACTTCTTTAATTGTGTGTACATACTCTTTATATATAGCTTCAAATACACATACACTGTCTCATATGTCCATACTCTTTATATATAGCTTCAAATACACATACACTGTCTCATATGTCCATACTCTTTATGTACAGCTTCAAATACACATACACTGTCTCATATGTACATACTCTTTATGTACAGCTTCAAATACACATACACTGTCTCATTTGTCCATACTCTTTATGTACAGCTTCAAATACACATACACTGTCTCATTTGTCCATACTCTTTATGTACAGCTTCAAATACACATACAATGTCTCATATGTACATACTCTTTATGTATAGTTTCAAATACACATACAATGTCTCATATGTACATACTCTTTATGTACAGCTTCAAATACACATACACTGTCTCATATGTCCATACTCTTTATGTATAGTTTCAAATACACATACAATGTCTCATATGTACATACTCTTTATGTACAGCTTCAAATACACATAAACTGTCTCATGTATTCTATGCAAATTTCATCCTGAGGATAAAAGGAATGTAATCCCAGTTTCACTAAATATCTCAAACTTTCTTCATCAAGCTGAAATTTTAAATATTTTTCTTATTGATTGGTTGTTATGGTAAATTCAACAAACATCATTAATTAAAATAAAGTCATAATATTGTAAATTATCGTGATATGAGACTTGTTTTATTTATGAGGCAAGTTTGAGGATCTTCAAAATATTGAGGAATTCCAGAATTTCTTTTTTAAGAATGAAAAGGTTTCCACATATTCAATGGAAAATAAAAAAAAGCATTTGAATAGTTTGCACTATCTCTACTTCGGAGTATTTTCTATCTAAAGCATGATAATGTAAAATTTGAATTTGAAGTAAAAGTTTGAAAAATTTAGTTGAACGGGACCAGATTGACTTGTATTTAAATACTTTTATCAGGGCTGTTTTCCGAAGAATATATTTATTTCTCAACTGCTGCATTATTACTATGCTGTCTTTGAGACTGTATTGTTCTGTAAACATTTTCTATGGATTTTTTTCTTCAGCGTGTGTGAAAATACAACCAAAAGGTCATAGCATTGTTCTATGTAAAAATGTAAAAATATTGTACTCTGGAATATCATATTTCAGTGCATTAATTAAAATAAGCAAACACAAAGTAAAATTAACTTTTCTTCCGATATACACATTACATTCATTGTCCTTCTTTCGAAACCTGGGATGATTTGTTCTAAATCATGTACAACTGTCTTAGTAGGCTCCGCGCATTTACGGATAATACGTACATGTATTTCAATATATTTATTGCATTTAGGCACAAACAACGTTCAGTAAACTAATGGCTTTTTTAATGTGAAACTTAGTGAGTGCAATGAATGAAATGCTAATACAATAATCAAGCAGATATCAGAGTGTCTGACTGAGTACAATTTATATGAGAAACAGTACTATTGATCAAATGATTAGCCATTAAGACTCAAGTCACACACATACACAAACACACGCACACACATTTAACTCTCATGCTTCTTCCGTTTTTCGTGTTTCTTTCTTTCTGTAGTAAATGTCAACCAGCTACACTATACAAACTTTGATGTGCCAACTTCTTTTGACTTATTCGTGCAGCTATTCTAAGCTTTGACGTTCTCTAATTCGTTGGCATAATTGCTGACGCTTGTAAGTGCCTTGACGAGACGTGTTACAATATGAAACATGTCCTTTCAAAATTTCCCGAGGTGTTTTTCTCTGTAGAGAGGATGTTTTTTTTCACCTGATGACAAAGAATGTCAAAACCCGATGAAAGCTCTAGCCACACTAGATACCAAGGTTAGTATTTAACACCGTTGAGGAGCAAACAAAAAATTTATTATCTACAACGACGTTCTTTGTGTGTGATGAATATCTTCAATTTTGTAACAAACATATATATATGATGATTTTTTTTCTTAACACGAATACAGAACACAGCTATCGCGCTAAGAAATTTAAAAGAAAAACTACATGACATTATTATGCGCGTAATTAGACTGTCCAAGCAAAACGGAACTTTCAGTCATTATGCTTGGATGTTCCCTGACACCTTATGTGTATTATTGTCAGTTAGATCCCATAGTATGTAGTATATATTCTGGTTGCATTTGTATCCACTTTAGATCACCAATTCTCAGAAAGAAAGCTGTTACTTGTTCGACAGACGTCAAAGGTTCAAATATTGGAACGCCATAAAAAGGTGTAACAGCATTTATTAACATGCCGATAATTTCGTGCCAACATATATTTGTTTCTACCAGGAAAATGACAATGTTTTATTTATAATTAAAGAATGGGCGTCAAAATATCTAATTGATCACTCTCATTTAGATATCGAAATTAAATCGAGATTTAAGTGTTCGATGAATCAGTTCTTTTTAGCCTTGTTTGCAATCATACGACATGTAAGGACGTTTCATGTTTTGATTCATTTCAAACACATTTATATTAAAGCTTGGTTTTACTACCTTATCTTGTGTACGATAGTACGAATTAACCATTTATTCACGATTGTGCAGGCACCCTCCTTTTTTTAAGCTCCTCAGGAAGGAGACAGTTTGTCTGTCAACATTCGTTATTATTCTGGCATCGTGTAATGTTCTAAGCTAAGGAACATTTTAGCAAGTACTCAAGGAAAGAAGAGAGCTATTTGAGAGGAAGTACTCACTCATTGCAATCTCTTCACGTACAGCTATTTACAAGAAATGAATAATTAACTACTTATTTATCGTAAGTGTTGCCGGATTTACAGTTTTAGAGAAATATATAATACTGGTAGGTTAATGTTGTTGGATCGAGTCAGAGTAAGTATCTAACCGACACCTGTTTTTGATATATATTACCGTATGTACTCGTATAAAACGATACCAACAGCAAACTGCATAGACCCAGATCTATCGTCACATAATACGCCGGCAGATCTGGGTCTCCGCAGTTTGTAAGGACTAATCAGTAGAACAAATAATATATTATGCGACGGCATATCAAGACCTATGTTGTTTGCATTTGGATACGAATTATACGCGAGTAAATACGGTATACATTTAAAATGACACCTACATCAGAGCCAACAATAATGATTATTTTGTAGCAGGAGGACACATACAATATGTAAAGGAGTTTGGCTCAGGAAACCCTGGGTCAAAGTCTGAAAAAGAGGTTGGGAAGAGTAACAAGCGTGGTGATTTGTCATGAAGAGCCGTGAAAGTACTTCATGTTGTGCTTGTACTAGTACTTTAGACGTGCTAATACTGCTTGACAAGATTACAAAAATCCTATGACACAATAAGTGATAAAGCTGATAAGACAATTGATCCACGCAGAGGGACCTGAACTTTTCATTTCCTTTGATTATTCTTGTCACAATAGATAGTACAGGTGCACTGTATTACTGCTATATCAGTTTACCGTGTTATTTTGTTCCGGCTGTACCGTTTCCGTCAATAAATAATGTACGCAAATTGCCGAGTAATCTTGATACAAGTTTAATGATATTAAAAGCATGTTTTCATTTTTCACAACAAATATAATTCAAAAAATTATCTAAATTTTTATATTAGTCTGAAATTAATTTCGAATATTACAAAAAATAATTATACTTATGAACCTCTAATCACATGGTTTTCACGTATGCAAACGAGTCGGCCGAATGGGGTGTTGTGAAAAATATTCGGATATTCGGGCCAAATCTAAGATTTGAAAAGGTTTCGGATTATAGAAAAGAAATAATGCCATTTTTTAGTTGTTTGCTAGCGTATGTTAATCTGTTAAGTACTTGCATTCCTTTATAGAATTGAGGATCATCCTAAGAATGTATTGTTGGCATTAGTGTTAGCAACAAACTCAAAGTTTCTCTGCCTATTATATCAGTAGTTCAGGCTTCAGTGTCAACATTTCCCGTATTGATTCACAAGTTCTCTAATATCAGAAAAAAAGTATTGTACATTGTGTCAGCCATAGCGTAGGCAGAATCAATTTATTTTAGTTACAGTGTTTAGAAGACAATTTATGCAACAATTAACAAACACATAGCAAAGTCTTCTACTATAATATAATTAATATAATTGCGGTATAGCGTGGTACGTATCGCGTTACGTACAGAAAACATTTTCGTGGTACCCAATTCCACCATATAGATTTTGGTTTGGTTTTGGTGTTTTACGGCACAAGAATACAGGACGAGTACACCGTGCCAAGGTTATTGGAGTAAAGTGCCTTGCCCAGGGACACACCACGGTAGCCGACCCGGGCTGATCCGATGGTAGGATTCGAACTCGCACCCTTCTGGTCGCGAGTGCAGCACTCTAACGACGAAGCCACCACGGTTTGACACACTGGATAGGTGTTACACATGTTTCTTCCGCAAAGACCATATTACAAACTCACTTTTTATTCGCGGCTACTACAATTTGGCGGTTTTCCGATGTCAAACAAGTTCCAGGAGATTTAATTTCGCATAAATTGTTTGAATCAAAAAGGTATTAGCGGCTAATTTATTTCGCGTATGCGATCTTTTCATGAAATCCCCTAATATAATAGCACGCGAATAAAGTACGTTTACAGTATTTTTTTAAAAACCGATGGTTCTAGACTTAGGCTTTGGACAAATTTCGTTTTCGAATTATTTGTACATTAGACAGTTAGAATCTATTTAAACTTATACTGCTATTTAGCATCAGATTACCTCAGTCGCAACACGAAACCCACATGTGTTTTCTATTGAGCTGAAATCAACAAGACAAATTCAATAATAGAATGGTTAATTTAAAAAATGGATCTCAATCTGGTCTGAAGAACTTGTACGATTGAAACACCCTTCTGTTTTGAACATCATTTATTTATTTATGTATTTATTTATTTATCAATAGGACAGTTTTATATTTACACAAAAATGTACATATACGATTTTTGTTACAAATGTTTAGTGAAAATGTATGAAAAAAATGGCTCCATAGCAAAGGTAACTTAGATTACAAAATAGGAAAATGTGATGAGAGGACTTAAACAAAGACTAACTAGGTCCAATTCTATCGCGTATGATCAGAATAAATTGTGTATATCGGTTTTCATATGATATTTGCCATATATGATTTCAGAGATGAATCATACAGCGTGTTACGCTGTGATCACATGTAAGCTTGCCCCCACCCTTATTTCAAGAAGCATATTATTTATTGAGAATTATATTATTGAAAAAATGTACAGCAAAACTTATGGTGTCAATTTGTTTCAACTGCAAGAATGGTTTGTGAAGAAATTTAAACTGAATAAATTACCTACTGTCCAGTTAAATTGTTATCTAATAACCAATAAAACACCGGAATTTCTTCGCGACAAATAGTGAAGGCATGAAAACGTCTTTTTCGAAACTTGACTTAGGGGTTTTTCCCCATTCCTGATGGACTGCTGCTTTTTATAGAAAATGTAAATCACCATAATTGGATGGTGGTTAAAGTGAGAAGATCATATGTCACATACTGTATACAACGAAGACCTTTACTATTATTCAACTATTATAAACTTATTAAAGCAACACTCCTCAATGATCCATAGTCATTCTTTAATTATCGCCATCATATCCTAGATTTTTCAGTATGTTCAGAAAATAATTTTGGAAAAAAAACCAATCAGCTGTCCCTTTAACTCTTTCTTAATATTTATCTCATTTTCTGAAAATTGTTTTGCAGTGCGTGTGTCACTTTTATTGTTTATTGCAGTGCGTGTGTCACTTTTATTGTTTTGCAGTGCGTGTGTCACTTTTATTGTTTATTGCAGTGCGTGTGTCACTTTTATTGTTTTGCAGTGCGTGTGACACTTTTATTGTTTATTGCGGTGCGTGTGTCACTTCTATTATTTTGCAGTGCGTGTGTCACTTTTATTGTGTTGCAGTGCCTGTGTCACTTTTATTATTTTGCGGTGCGTGTGTCACTTTTATTGAATATTGAGTACTGAAAATTGTTTTGCAGTGCGTGTGTCACTTTTATTGTTTATTGCAGTGCGTGTGTCACTTTTATTGTTTTGCAGTGCGTGTGTCACTTTTATTGTTTATTGTGGTGCGTGTGTCACTTTTATTGTTTTGCAGTGCGTGTGTCACTTTTATTGTTTATTGCAGTGCGTGTGTCACTTTATTGTTTTGCAGTGCGTGTGTCACTTTTATTTTTTTTTGCAGTACGTGTGTCACTTTTATTGTTTATTGCAATGCGTGTGTCACTTTTATTGTTTATTGCAGTGCGTGTGTCACTTTTATTGTTTATTGCAGTGCGCGTGTCACTTTTATTGTTTATTGAGTACTGAAAATTGTTTTGCAGTGCGTGTGTCACTTTTATTGTTTATTGAGTACTATATCATAGCTGGTTTCGATATGCAAACAGAATTACCATTCAAGGCAACCAGTAAAAGCAAAGAATTTAAAGAGTATTTGCCATATGTTGCATTCTTGCAAATTATTGACATATCCTGTACAGTTCTTGTAAATGAGTAACATATCGTGCACAATTCTTGTGAATGATTAACATATCCTGTACAATTCTTGTGAATGATTAACATATATATATCTTGAAAAATAATGATCTTAAGAATTGTATTTATAGAATGTTTCCTGGATGGCGCACAAGGGATGTTGCTGATCTTTTAATTTTTCACAGATAATAGAGTATAACAAATACAAAATTATACCCATAATAGCTGTTCCTTCTAGCGAGCTGTCATGAATATTTGAGCGCCTAATTTTTGTATTCTCAACGTTTCTGTCGTCCACACCCATATAAGTGTTAAACTAATTCTGACGTGTCTATTGGCAGTTTCAAAACACATAATTCATTGGAGTTCTAGCATACGGGTGTATATACAATCTTGAATGATATTAGTATAATTCTTTTGAAAAGAAACGTTATAATTATTGTAGATGCTGTTAAAATGTCATATTAGCATATACGAAATACAAAATAAATTGTGCCCATATGACGTTTTTCTTTACTCCCAGAAAGCTGCAAATAAACATATCTGCAAGTACCAGATAATAAAACAAAATTGCACAGTCGTATACCAAAATGTCGGATATCTGTTTCTAATATTTAGTTCCTCGAAACAAAATTGGCAGATATAGCAAGAAAAAAGAAGAATCTTGCAATGATTCTATCTGTAAAACAAAGTTCCTCGTGGTATTACTCAATCTAGGACGATGCACTTAGTAGAAAAATATAGAGTCATTGGGAAAGCACTGATTATGATGCAAAATGACAACGACAGTCCTTACACGGGTATTTGATTTGATGACCTTAGTCCTTACACGGGTATTTGTAACTGGATAAATGTTTCCACGACACATTTCAAGAGCTTATATATTTTACATAAAAATTACAAAATGCGAATTAAACCGGATAATTTGATTGTTATTCCTTCGGTGTTAGATAATACTGTTTTATTTGCGCTATTGTCTGATACTTGATCAAAACCAATAAATAAATATATTAATTTTATAATATTGTTCTGAATTCTGACTGGGTGAACAGGTCACACGCTCTCAACAGTAATACAACATATAGGTTTCCTGACAGTGAATTCAGCTTCGCAAATCAAGGTATATTGCTCGCATGGGGATATTATTTACATCACAGGTTTGAAAGTAATAAAACAATTAATAACTTTTGTTTTCAATGCATTGTTTTATTGAGCAGTGATATATGATATTGGCCCACGCTATAAATATTGGCCTTAGTGGGCCAATATCATATTTCACAGTTCTGTGAAACAATGTATTGCTCTCCACAAAAGTTCTCGTGTGCGTGTGTGTGTGTGTGTGTGTGTGCGTGTGTGTGTGTGCAGAAAGAATATTATCGTAAAAGTTCGAAAGTTATAATTTATACTCTGCTATGAAAATTTTAACCCGATTCCGTGATTTACCACACCCATCGCCTTGCCTACACGCACCAGCCCCAATACCCTCTCGACAAAATAAGCATTCCCAGAAAAGGATGGAACTTAGTTGTGAACAAAAAACACGCTCTCATCTAAATATACAGTCGCTCCGGATTCCAGATCTATTCATTACAATTACTAGCGCTCATTAAAGGGTGTAGAAGCTTCTCCTCTCCCCTTTTCTGATGAGATTGATACGTTAATAATGCGTTAGGCAAGCTTGTGCCAACTATCAAGGGCATTTACACCTATATAACTTGTAGTTAGATTATCTGATGGGCACAATTCTCCACCATGGCAGCTGTAATGTGATTAACCACACAGGCATGAAACTTTTATTGGGCATTCTCTTACAAACCAAGTAATGAGTGAGAGAGGAACTTTAGCATTTCACATAAACAATAAAAAAGACACAAGAAATAACGTTGCTCCAGCAAAACGTCGTCTGGATGAACGGTATGCACAATTTAATTTAAATACAAGAAAGTATCATAGTGGATAAGTCACTATCTTATTACCGATTATTGCATCTATCAATACAATTTTGTTGTCGTTATGCTGCTTTCTATTCCTTTTTCAAAAGTTGAGCAACACATTTTTTCAAGAAATAATATCATTAACTTGCCTTTTGCCTTCATCAAATTATATGCGTCGTGATCACAAATATCCCAGAACAAAAAAAATATATTCCGACGCCGCGTCGAACCACTTCTGAAGAAAATATTAGCATCAAGTTTCATTTTTCATCCCGCCTCTGAGCATAGCCCCACTCTTGTTTCAATTGTTGATTCGAGCAGTTCGTTTGGTCTAATGCTTTGAGTCACACAGTAGCCTATCAGTGAGGTCTGCTTAAGCTAGTGGAAACAATGGATACGTGTAATTCATTTCAAGTGGTTGTTTCATATAGGAATTGTGAATTCCAATTTTATCAGGTATACAAACTATATTGTCTTCACTTTTATCGGATGAAACGGAAAATTATATCGTCTAGAGAAACCTTGCAGTATATATATAAAAGCTTAGACCTATTCCAAGTAATGTAACCTATCATGGATATATCTGTATTTGAGGAGTTTTAAACACCGCAATTTGAATTGAAGGATTACGGAAAGTCTTTGCTGGCTGGCATAGATAAAGAAAATCAAAACGAAGTTTGCATGCAGAAGAACAATAATTAATTTGGCAAGAGAAAATTTTCAAATTAGGATATCTGCATTCCGAACTTATTTGAAGCCAAAAACTCTCTTTATCGGCAAAATGGTTTGGTCCAGAAATACAATCTGAAATCATCTTTAAACCATTATTTAATTCAAAAGTTGAAACACATCAATCATCTTTAAACCATTATTTAGTTGAAAAAGTGAAAGACATCAATCATCTATTGTGAGAGAAGATGAATCTAAATCGATGTGGTGAAATTTTCAACAAAACACAGAAGTCGAAGAAAGAATGATAAAGTGATCTGTTTCAATTGTAACACGACTCCACTGCAGATAATTCAAAGTAGTTTGGTAAATTGAAAACCGGTGCTGTATGAGAGAATTAGGAATTGCAGGGACTGAAGGAACCCATTTTTTTATTAATTACTAATTTTCTGCAGTATAGTAGAAACTATTGAGCGTTTGATTACAATATTGATATAGTGTGTATATTCATAGTCGTGGAATTTTCGCTATATTGAATATGACCTCGGTCCTTGCGGCAGATTGTGCTGACAGTAGGAAATAATGCTTCGACCTTTTTCATAACAGGAAGGAAGCGTGTGGATATTTGCCGTCATTCATTATCTAACCGGCCGCTTAATTTAATTTGTAGATGCCAAAATTACTGCTTAAAAAAAAGTAACCTATACTGTGTTTGTAATATTTCAGTATTGACAGAAGGTAAAAGACACTGGACAAAAATTAAAACAGAGAATGGAAGGAATGTATTGTAAATTTGTATAAAGCAATAAGAGGTCGGGTTCCTTTCTTCAACAGAGAGGAGAATACAATTGATGGTTTTCGATTTCGCTTTGATGACAAAACTGAATGCGTAGTTAATTGAGTGATATCGATCATAGCAGATATATCAGCAACTCTGGCTATTTCACTGATGTAAACAGTTTTATGTACCTTGGGCAATGGTTGTGTTAATACTGTCGTTGTGCGAATACATAGCTAGAAATTAATACGCTATTTCAACCTTGAGAAACATTCAGCCGTTGATACAAATAAACCATCATTATTAAATTTCCCAGTAGATTTGGTCATCGGTGAAGCTATGATGCCTCGAATATTTTAAACATGTTTTTTCGTTTTGATTTTGACAGTTCTTAACAGTCGGCAATCTTCGTCGCCTCTGCTAAATTGTCAGATCGTACTAATACGAATAGTTTGCAAATGGATGGACGAAGATGATCAAGATAGAATGGCTTTTGATATCTTGAAAAGAAAATCCCATTGATTATAGTAATATGATCGTAATCATGCAACTGTATGTATAGACATAAGATTAACTCATGATTGTTTGCACGTTTGATTGTGATTGGTAATCGATTTCTAAATAACGGACATATTATTCAATGTTAAAGAAATACATTTATTGATAATTTAAAACAAGCTGTAATCAATCGCATAAGCTCAATAAAAGTAGGCTGTAAAGGACAATTTTACATAGCGTTTTAAGTATCCGTACAATATTTTGCAATACAAGTATTCAATCTCACAGCAGTTTCGAATATTTTTTATCAGCGTTTTTTAACTGTTAATATCATCATTACCCCCAACCATGTTCTCCATGGGCATTTATATTGAACGAATCTCAGTTTATAAGACGAGTACATAGTGTTTCGACATTGGCCATCTTTCCAGCGTTATAAGTATGTATATATTTATACACGTATACTTTAGAGTGCAGAGGAAGTGAGAGCTAGAATATGGCAACAACAGATTGATTCTGTGTGAGTAACATGTGAATAATGACAGACAGACACCATCTATGTCTCCTGTAATAATGCCAGAGGTTAGAATAAACTTCTGCCCCAGGTTGATACTTTGAAACATTATACCTGTATTTACCGTTCGGATCAATGACTGTTGGGTTTGCAAGGTTCCTTTCTTTGCGTGGAAAACAATCAACATGGCCAGGTGTGTTTTAACCATTATGTGAAGATAGGCATTTTGAGAGTATTTTGGCACAGATGTATGTAAATTGTGCATTAACCACCCAACTCTAGCCTTAGTTGGAATTTTGGTATCCATTTTTCTATGATCCCACGTCAGAATTAAATTTAATTTTTTAGTGCCCCCGTAATATCAGTTAAGCCGTCCAATCACTATTTTGTTTTGTTTTGGAAAGCTCTTCATAAAATTAGCTTCGATTCTTAAATGGTGTTGCATTCACTTGGAACAATAGCAATGGAATATTTCAGAGGCAAATACTTTGTTATCATGCTTTTGTGCTGCATTACGAATACTTCTGCCCACAAGATTACACGCCAACTTGGGGAAAACTTCGTGGAAACTAAATACGGTAGAATAAGGGGAGTTCTTGTTGAATTTTATGAGGAGTACAAACTGAGGGCAATATATGCTTTTTTCTGTATTCCTTATGCATCTTTGAGAGGAATTCGTGGAAATATACTCCGATTCATGCCACCGAGTTCGTCTTCAAAATGGAAATACTTGAGAGATGCTTCCAAACAAAATTCTTCCGTATCCTGTCTACAGAAGCGACTGGGCAGCAGGGAATTAAAAGAGACTTTGCCATATCAGGTTATACGTCAGTTAACGAGACAAACAGAGAGACTCAAAAGCCAGGATGAAGATTGCCTTAGTCTGAATATCTACGTACCCAGTCAAGGTAGGCCGTGTTGCATAATAATTTATATTATTGCAATGCTGTTAAAGAAGTTCCCTGCATGTACTAAATCCTTTCCTACTAAAACAAAATTTTAATCCGCGCAGTATTTCGTTGGTGATTTTCAGCAGCTAAGTTAAAAACTTTATTTCTCGTTTTATGCATGTGAAGCAATATGTTCTTGTTTGGTCAATTAAAACATAATCTTTTGGACAAACGCAAATTTCCTGACAAAAAATATAACTTTGTTAAATAAACCATAACATTCTTTACCAGGTGACGAATTGCAAACGGAAGAGTTCTGAGACGAAAAGGGGAATGAAAACCTTCTTTTGCGTCAAACCAATCGTATAAAAAGTGGGGCATTTTGAAACTTCACTTAAATCTAGAAAGAATGTTCATTATTTCTTTATATAAGACTACCATTAAAACATGGCTTGGGTATGCTTTCAGTAATTTGTTTTCAAATTTGCATTTCTGTTTTCTTACCGCTCACCACTAAAATTAAAATAAAATGCTAATAAGATTATCAACAAAATCGATCGCTATCATCTCAGAAATTAACCAGCTGTGGCATCGTGGTTTTCTCTACGTAAAATGTTTTTAGTGTACCCGTTTATGTGTGGATTATGCGTAGACAAGGACAATAATCCTAAAAAAATAAAAGCACATATATAACTGAGTTAATTTCAAATTCCTTTTAGGCCTACAATCGCATTTAACGAAAGGTTAACTTCGCCCTCAGACATATGTAATTCTATGCAAATACATTTAGACCTTTTAAGTCAAAACAAACTGCATACAGGGGTGCCAGAGAGTTATCGTCCCTAATCTCTATACACAATTACGGACGCTTTAAAGATATGTTTAAAAACAACTACCCTTAACTTCAAAAGTAATACAGTTTCACCTCGAACAATTACTTCATATGCACGAACCTTTCTTACTACTGGCCAAGGCTTATTGCTGTTTAATGTCAAATTCCTTTTTTTTTAATATCACAGAAAACCTTTATATCATCTGTATTTATTTACGACGGAGACAGAAACCTACAGATGATACTGTATCAGTACCATGTATAATGTTAATTTACACAGGAATATTTCAAAACGTTTGAACTCTATATGTGACCACGTCATATCACGTGCATATCGTGTATCAACTATACCTTTTAGCTATTCTTACCTACTTACTTACTCCCACCCTCTGACCATCTGTTCAAAATAAAGCAGCCCATGTAGAACATGCTTAAGAACAATATTATAATTTTGTTACTACTTTCCACTATTATTATCTCGTGCATCATTTTGTCGATTTGATTATTGAATCGAACCTCTTTCATGATTATTAAATAATCCTGAAGTCAATATTTTCCATTTCTTTATTGCCACTTTTGACATACATCGACGAACAGGATTAGCTTTCAGTGGATGGAAACATGCCTTCATGGCGCCAAAAACCAAAAAAAAACAACAAAACAAATATAATTGAACGATAACTCAATAGCAACAAACAATTAAATATAATTGAAAGATAACTCAATAGCAACTAAAAATAAATATAATTGAAAAATAACTCAATAGCAACTAAAAATAAATATAATTGAAAGATAACTCAATAGCAACTAAAAATAAATATAATTGAAAGATAACTCAATAGCAACTAAAAATAAATATAATTGAAAGATAACTCAATAGCAACTAAAAATAAATATAATTGAAAGATAACTCAATAGCAACTAAAAATAAATATAATTGAAAGATAACTCAATAGCAACTAAAAATAAATATAATTGAAAGATAACTCAATAGCAACTAAAAATAAATATAATTGAAAAATAACTCAATAGCAACTAAAAATAAATATAATTGAAAAATAACTCAATAGCAACTAAAAATAAATATAATTGAAAAATAACTCAATAGCAACTAAAAATAAATATAATTGAAAAATAACTCAATAGCAACTAAAAATAAATATAATTGAAAAATAACTCAATAGCAACTAAAAATAAATATAATTGAAAGATAACTCAATAGCAACTAAAAATAAATATAATTGAAAAATAACTCAATAGCAACTAAAAATAAATATAATTGAAAGATAACTCAATAGCAACTAAAAATAAATATTGCATACAATAAACTAAACCTGCTATATTATATTCGATATTTTATTAAAGGAGAGCCTTGCTGACTCAATGAGTTTTTGAGATATTTTATTAAAGGAGAGCCTTGCTGACTCAGTGAGTTTTTGAGATATTTTATTAAAGGAGAGCCTTGCTGACTCAATGAGTTTTTGAGATATTTTATTAAAGGAGAGCCTTGCTGACTCAATGAGTTTTTTCGATATTTTATTAAAGGAGAGCCTTGCTGACTCAATGAGTTTTTGAGATATTTTATTAAAGGAGAGCCTTGCTGACTCAATGAGTTTTTGACTCTAAAGTAGTAAAGTTTTAAAATAAAAGAAAATAAAATAAAAACGAAACTATAGAAAAGAAAATATTAAAAAACAACAAAGAAAACCAAAAAATATACACACAAAATCACTATTGATGTGAACATTTTCTTAAGGGTTTTTCATTTCTGCAAATTCGAGCGGATGCAGAGGTTCAGCTAGTAGTCTATTAATTATTGCATATATCACCTCGTGTAGCACAAATGTGTTCAAACAAAATAGATAGATATATATATAGATAGATAGATAGATAGATAGATAGATAGATAGATAGATAGAGAGATAGATAGATAGATAGATAGATAGATAGATAGATAGATAGATAGATAGATAGATAGATAGATAGATATATAGATAGATAGAGAGATAGATTAAAATATGCGAGGACTACCAAGGAAAGCTTAAAATAAATTCATCCTTTCCATTTTTGAAACTTTGAGTTATAAGATCATTATAATTACCAAATATTTAAAGGACAGAGAAAAATATATATAATCTGGTTGCTTTCTTGATGTACCGATATGTGTATTCATCATAACATGGTCATATTTGAACGCGTCATATAATTCAGATTTTCTTTTGTATATTTCTAAGGAGCCTAGGACCGGAATCTAAGATTATTAATCTAAAGCATGCGTGTCTACCCACATCAGTAGGATTATCAGTTTACACCGTTCTAAGAAAATGCAGAATTTTTCTCCTTCCGTAATCGACCCAGTCCCAAACAATCATGCATTTATCAGTTATTATGCCCCTTATAGGCAATTTAAACAAATACGTGCCGAAGGGTCCCTCGCTCTATACTTTAAGTATGTACTTGCAAAAAATTAACGAGAATGATTTCTTTTTTTTTTTTTCATCATCACTAGTCCGCCATTGCAAATAGTTGAAAATGATATTTTTTACAGAATAAAGAAGCCTTAAGTATCTGTCGTTTAAGAGAAAAAGGAGCTTGATTATGAAAGAAGAATTAAATTGGAAACAAAATGTACACGTGAAATATTGATCTCTCATTATACGACCCCGATGGTGCGGAACTATGAATGCAAGTGCGAAATGGCATCACCACAAACATGTGCTTGAACGATTGAATACTGGTGGAAGCACCTAAAAAGATACATCGATTTAACTGACGTTTTTGTTTTGATATTCTATGGAGAAATCTCATCGCATTTCACACACTATGCTAGTACATTTTTCTTCAACTTTGAGTGGAAGTAACATGTAGGGTACAAAATGGAAATGTCACCTGTATATTAATCAGGCAATGGACCTTCCTATGATAAGTAAACGACGAAAAAGATATATATCGGTAGAGTACGAATTAGAATTCTCTAACCTGTATGATAATATTATTTATTATTGTTTAAACATTATGCTACTGTTATCAAGCATTCTCCTGTAGAATCCAGGGATCGCACTTTCCACTCTGCTATATATTTGCAATTCTCTATAATAACTAACTTCTATATACCTTGATTTCTGTAGTTGGAATCCAGATGGACTGTGTACTTAGATGAGAACTAATTACTGGGTCAACATGCGGGTATGTCTGCTACGCACAAATGCCTACACCACCGACTTTTGTAGCATCACTGTTTGGTGATGTGTGCATGGTCGAGATGGTATAGGGGTTGGTGCTTACAGGCAAGGCGATGGGTGCCGTAACCCGCGGATCCGAGTTCGAAGATCCGTAGAGTATTAATTAAAAGTCTCTAACCTGTACGATAATATTATTTATTCGTTTTTTAAAATATCTACTAATGTTATCAAGCATTCTCCTGTAGGATCCATGGATAGCACTTTCCGCTCCGTTTGGTTTATATTTGTAATTCTCTCTCTCTCTCTCTCTCTCTCTCTCTCTCTCTCTATATATATATATATATATATATATATATATATATATTCAAAGTGAAAACGCCTAATTATACATATGTCGGTATACAAAGTTGGCCAAATAAATGCAAATTTGACATATCTGTAAGCATTCACGCATACCTTTGCTTTGTTCATGCAGCTGTAGTGTTATTGTTCTAGAGCGGAAGCTATTGTTACACAATAGTCCGTCAAATAGATCGGTGCCATTCATGTTGATTTAAGAAACAAAAAACACATTTTATTCAGGTGTCACGTTAATTTATGATCATTAAGAATGAAAATGACAAAGTATGAATGTTTTGAAGAAGATCACAAATTACGAAACCAAATAATTGTCTCAGTATTGACTAATGTTTCGTTTGCATGCATACGTTGTTACCAAAAAGTACTACAGAGGAACATAGTTGGTTTCTTTTTCGCTGAAACATTTAGAAAACAAAATGCATCCATTAAATCCACAAATGTTGGAAGTGAGATCACGTTTACTGGTAGTCTACAGCTCACTAAGATGTATACCTTTGCGTACTAAATGTAAAGCAATTGCAGCATAACCTTAGTAAGATTTACTATGAACACTATTAGTTAGTTGCTCATTTCTGCACAGCTTAGTGAATGGTTCTTTATTTGTTATCTATTTCTGGTGATGATTTGTACTCTAGAAAATGTTTATAAGCGACGTCTTTACAATCAATCATTATTCTTTGTTTGTCAGCTACCGATCGCTTTCAGTATACTTTTTCTTCATGGGAATTAGTCTTTCAGTTGATGTTGACATTTTTACTAATCAGGTCTCGGGACTGATGCTAGCTATTGTTTTTGCAGACTGAGAAGCTACTTCAGTAAACCTGCTGGCCAAACAAACATTACAAAAATGTGCCATACTGAGCTGCTTGTTGCTGAGTTGTGGGTGTGAAAGACATCTTAAATGCCAACAATGTGTTGAAATGTATTTAATCACAGGAATGCATGCCACTTTGCAAGTCAAAAGAATTGGAACTGTCGTGTACAACCAAAAAATGTTAAACGAGGATAGTATTCGTATGTCAAATATAATTTTAATTGGCCTACATAGGGGGCCTGTTTTCTGGCAACAAAACAGCAGTCACATATCTAATCTAGGTCTGACGTAAATTCATGTCGATTATAGATGGAAACGACAAGTTTACACATTTATTTTATTGGCCGTTGTGACCTATATTTTCTGCACCATATTAGGGTTTTATTTTTCTTTTACGTTTGTCCTGTGAAATGAATGTGATCAATTTTGCGAAAATATTGATGAATTATTTTTTCTCAGAAAGATATAATGAGAAAAAGATAACGAAATTATTTTTTAACAGGTTTCCCACTTATCTCTGTACACCGGAAGAATGCGTATTTTTCTTGTAAAACAAAATGCATGTTTTAGGTCATATTTCACTCAAAACATGCTCTGTACTAAGTAATATATGGAGGAAATCAATGTGTAGTGACATTTAAAGACGAGAACAGATCTGAGATAGCACGTTTTCTCCTTATATAGAAAATGAGAGAAGCATGCTATATGTAGGGTACTTTCTCCTTATATAGAAAATATGAGAAGCATGCTATATGTCGGGTACTTTCTCCTTATATAGAAAATGTGAGAAGCATGGTATATGTAGGGTACTTTCTCCTTGTATAAAAAATGTGAGAAGCATGCTATATTTAGTTTACTTTCTCCATATATAAACATGTGAGAAGCATACTATGTGTAGGGTACTTTCTCCTTATATAGAAAATGTGAGAAGCATGCTATATGTAGAGTACTTTCTCCTTATATAGAAAATGTGAGAAGCTTGCTATATGTAGGGTACTTTCGAGTCAAATAGGTATGTAGAAGAGATACTTTGTCAGTTGCAAACGTTCTTACATCTTTTAACGTATTAATAAATACATTAGTGTTTAAGTTATGGATCCAATACAAGCAAAACAAACGATGCATAAGACTGCGTGGCTTGGACATACACATTAGAAGTTGCCTTTCAGACGACTAATATATCGACAGCACAACTGTTTTCATGGCCCGTCCAATGTGTCCGAAATCAGTGCAAGAATTAAACGGCAATTACGTTTTGTCCATTGTATTTGCTTACATAATTATATTAGTGATTGAAGTGCCAAGAAAAAGCATATTCATGCGCATGCTAACTTATTTTCAAGTTAAAAGCTCAATACAATATTGACTTCGATGTGCCTCAAACCCAGTGTTTGACCAAGTCTAATAAAGCAAATCGTATTTTCTTTATTAAATTTCGTGGTGTCATTAAGGATGATATAGAACACGTGGAGTGTATTGAAGGAGCGAGGGTTTAAACGACGGCCGAAACTGTATTAAAAATATTGTATGTCAATTGTTTTCCCTCTTATAAATCTGTTATAATCATAGCTGATGCAATTGTGACCCTTTTCATATTGATAAAAAGATGTATATTAGGACGCAGAACGTTTTAAACCAATTATGACGATCATGAACCTGATTTGTCCATATATTCCTGTCTATTGTACTAGAAAGGGACATTATTACATCGATCGCTCAAGTCATTTGTTGTCACTCATTTATGTTTGTTTATTTCCCTTTAAATTGTTACTACACCTCGCCACAATTGTTTCATATATTATGTTAGCTTTACAACACTGGCTACTAACACCCTTGGACGACTCATTTGACCTATCTATATCGTTGTTTCGGAGATATACAGTGTTTGCTTTGGTTTCTATCTCTGGGCCCTTAGAAGAAAGCTTGATGTTTACTGCTATTTGAATAATTACGTTGTCGAACAATTTTGAAACCTTTTGTAACAGGACGATCTTTTTATGAAGCGTCGTCAGGGTAATTGATCTAATTAGAGACTCATGGGGCACTATTTAAAGATATAGCTAAAAGTTTCAATATACGAAGTATGTAGTTGATTGTTTTTGAAGTCATACTAATTCCCTTTCAGTCGAAAATTTTGAGCCCAAACGTAGTTGAATATGTAATCATTTATTTATGTTTTATTTTAATTTATAAATTTACTTTATAACAATTATACATAGAGAAACACATAACATGACATTCTTTTTAAAATTATGGGCACCTTATTTTTTTCATTACTCACAATGTTCGGACACCTGCATTTAAGATTTTCATTTTATGTCAGTAAAGTGTTAAAGTATTAAATTGAAACTGCGTCGACACGTTATAATCATTTTTGTAATAATATCAACAATCGAATTCCTATAGCATAATCAAACTGTAACTTGACGATGAAAGACTATTTGCCCAGACCCAGAACACTAGCAGGTAAAGAGTGGAGAAACTGAAGGATAGTGATATTTTATACTAGTTTCAAGAGTCGAAACAATGGCGGATTTCTGATCAAAGCGTGCTGTAATATACATATAACTGAGGAAAACAAGATCATCAGTGACAATACACTATTAAATGAATAATCTTACTAAGGATTGAACAGTAAATACCAATATCGTTTCGAACAAAGCAGATTACTGACATAAATCACAAAACAGTGATATAGAGCACAGAGGGTACCGGACATGTCTTTTTTTCTGGTGGGGGGGGACTTGTACAATCACTTTTTTATTTCTGAAACTTTCTAAAAACTATTAGTGGTATGCATTTATAATAGCACCCCTATGTCAATTAATATATCTTTTATTGAATAAAAAAGTCACATGAATGTGATAGCAGAGGGCAATTTCATTGGTTATCCCTCCAGTAGAAGTTGGGAATCATCATCAAATTATGGTGTTTTTATTCTGATTGACAAAAGCTGCAGTTCCTAAATTGGTTGATAGGATGAGTATAATTGTGAACATTGTATTACAGACTAATTAGTTTTACATTACTGCGGTCATTTAGCAAAATTAGATTATTCTATTTCAATTAGTAATGAACAAATTACTGTGTGCAAAATAGTGATCAGGTTAACACAGGTTAGAACCTGTTGGGTTAGAGATGAAGGTTAAGTGGATACAATAATTGTAAATTGCTTTTTTGTATCCAATGATATACTTCACGGACAATTTACGCCCATATAAATAGAAATTTTGCAAGGAAAAGATCCTTCTTTTCAACAAATTATCGACCTCTTTGGATTAGTTCAGTGGTTCCCAACCTGTGGGTCGCGGACCCCTGGGGGCCGCAGGGTTATTCCAAAGGGTCCGCGAATTCACATAGCTTCGCAGCAAGTATTGCTCTTCCAGCCAGCTCTTGCTTTCCTCTGTTATCCCCGCCGCCGCGAGCAAGGTATGTTCAAATTTAGCGCGACAAGCTGCTAAATGTTTATCCCCGCCACAGCCTAAAAGTACAACTATTAACATGTGGAGGGCCGTACTCTTTTTTGAGGTTAAAAAGGGGTCCTCATACTCTAATAGGTTGGGAACCACTGGACTAGTTGAAGAAGAGGTTTAATTGGTGACCTTACGTGCATTGTAGGTTGTGTGTGTAAAGAAGAACATTAATGCAACATGAGAAGATTCGTGTTAATATGTTCTTCTTCAGTCATTCCAAGTAGTTATTTGGACTGTACGTCAGCGCATCCCCTCAAAGTACTCCCCGTGCACCTCCACACACGTTCACAGTCTGATTATCCAATTATTAAATGCCAATTTGTATTCATTTTTGGTATGTTTTTCATACACTGGAAAACTGTACATAAATCACTTGGAGCTATATCAGGGCTGTATGGAGGATGATACAGAGTTTGCATGCAATGCTCTTTCAGGAAGTCTGTCGCGACGCACAGATTTCTGCGCCGGTGCGTTATCATGAAATAGATGAATACCTCTGGTACCGGTGCGCGGACGTGTGGTTCGGTACTGTTCCCATGGTAACATTTTGGAAGCATAAAAAATGAATCAGGCACAGGTGTCTAAATGACAGGGCTTTCGCGTCGAAAAATAATGCATATTAAACTCTCTTGACGAACAGACTACTTTTCTCGCTCCAGACTTTATTATTTTCTCTTGACTCTTTCAAAAAGGTAAATCTATGTTTCACCTGTAACAATCTCATTCAAATGTCCCTGGTCGCTCTTGTCATATTTGCCGATTTTTTGATTTTTTTTTTTGGAGTCCGTTTTTGATCAGCCGACAGCAAATGTGGGTCCCGTCTTGCACGTACCTTTCAGAGCTTCAAATGTTTCTTCAATATATTAATACTATCACAAATTAAGTCCCGTGATAATAGAAATATCTTACACAGTGTATCGAGCATTTTCATTAATTTCCACTATTAACATCGGTCACTCCCCGATCACCAATCACAGACAACGGTCTTCCAGAACGTTAGTCATCTTCCATGGACTAGCTACCATATTTAAACGATGAAACCGCTTCAAAATTGTAGGATATGACAGATAATTACATCAGTAAACTTTATCCAAGTCGGCCTTGGTATCAGTCAAACAGTACACTAAGAGCACCCGAATTTTACAGTATGCCCTTTGCTCAGTAATAGAATTGTTCTCCTCTTCCAACTTTTTAGGTCACTGTAACTTACTTACCTATGTTTCAGCACACGCATATAGCTGCAGATGTCCAGCTTGCTGCACGTGCAGCTTCATATCTTTTTATAGAACGCGATTTTGTCAATCGATCGGCGTTATATTTATACACAGTTTGAGAGGAACAAAGACCCATACACCCTAGGCTAAAAAATGCGCGCGTACACACACATAGGCATATATATATATATATATATATATATATATATATATATATCTATATATATATATATATATATATATATATATATATATATAGGCAAATAAATATGATGTTCTCCATAATATCTAGAAGATGTGAAGCTGGAAAAATCTAGCTGAATACAAAGAAGTTCCGCATCTCCCGAACATATTTTATTTATATTTGTTCAATCGCCAGCTGGCTTTCTGATTAGTAACGGAATCTGCCTAATTCATTATTTACGTATGTTTCTTAGCCTATCGAACACATGACCATACTGTATTACGTGATGTGTCGGTTCCGTAGCTGTGTAAGCTTTTGCCTTAGTTTTTAAATTACTTTTTTTTACAAATTCTAAATATTTGAAAAATGAATTGCTGGGTATTTTATAAATATTTAGTGATGATCTTTAGTTCTCCTAAGTTCAGAGACCAATTTATAATATTTGGTACAAATTCAAAAATTGGGGAGGGGGCGCTTATGCCGGTGTTTAGAGACATGTTACAATATTCCTTCATGTAGCTCAGTCTGGCGTCGTAGGTGACTCTTTTGTCTGCTCAAGTATGTAATTTTACCGCCCTTTTCAAGTTATATTCAACAAGAAGAGATAATATTTTCACTTTCGTTATCTCTTCGTTTCTTCTTTTTTTGTAAAGCATATATATATATATATATATATATATATATATATATATATATATATATATATATATATATATATATATATATCAGGTACATTCTACAAAATATGAAAGGATAATTTAGTACTCGTAAGTTTCTAACGAGTCAGTCACGTTATGCCGTTCTCCGATGGCATTATGTTAAATCCTTATATGGGTGAAAGTTTCTTAAGTTTACACGCTATGCTGTATTCTACACAAAGAACACCAACATAAACACGTCATGCTGCTTTCTACACAAAGAACACCAACATTAACACATCATGCCTGCTTTCTACACAAAGAACACCAACATTAACACATCATGCCTGCTTTCTACACAAAGAACACCAACATTAACACATCATGCCTGCATTCTACATAAAGAACACCAACATTAACACATCATGCCTGCTTTCTACACAAAGAACACCAACATTAACACATCATGCTGCTTTCTACATAAAGAACACCAACATTAACACTCGCAGCAGATCCTCAAAATAGATTAGGGACTTTTTGATTGAAAATCAGTACTCACTGCTTGTGTGGTAGAATAGTAAGTATCTAATAATTTATTTGAATGACGTATGTTCTACATATTACAAAGATATCAAACCTTTTTATTGGTATACAAATAACATGTGTAATAATCATCTGACTAATGGACCTATAAGGTACTTTATATATATATATATATATATATATATATATATATATATATATATATATATATGCAATACACAAACACAAACACAAACACACAAACATTCAATGACGCATAACAAACATACACACAGACATCATTAACTTGTATGAATAGTAAATTGTTCCTTCCAAGGAAAAGTATTGAGAATAAACTGAGATGTATGTCTTGGGTATTTGTGCATTAACTCTTGCAACATGAACTCAGGGGAGTGTACAAATATAATTCAGTATTTTTTTTTTTTTTTTTTTTTTTTTTTAATTTTTTTAACGTAAAACTGAGTAACATAGGCAGTTTAACAAACAATGTAGCTCCTATTCTGTCTTCTACTTTTTCCTCACGGTACTTTCCATTTTCAATTCTTATAGGGCGAATACCATCCCTAAATTGTGCCCAAAAATATGGAGTTCTTGTATATTTAAATTCATCTGTACAAATGACATAAGACTGTATGTCTTTATGAAGTAGACATATGCTCTCAATTTTGGAGTCATTTCTATTTATTCAGTCCATGTATTGGCTTCATATTCATAAAGCTTTTCTCTGCAAGTGTGGTCAACGTTATGACTGCCCATTTAAAACACAAAGTCACTCCTAGGCTTTCTTTTCTGACAGAAGTAATTCAGCTTTGTTTTCGATTCTTTGAGAACAATCCTCCATTTGCAACACTAGTCGCATACTATATGTAACATACATAGTATATCAGTTGTTTTATTTGAACTTATCGCAATGTCGTCCGCATACAGAAGAATATACACTTAGCGCAATGTCGTCCGCATACAGAAGAATATACACTTAGCGCAATGTCGTCCGCATACAGAAGAATATACACTTATCGCAATGTCGTCCGCATACAGAAGAATATACACTTTGTCACTTTAAAGTGTAATACCTCTACATAGGCTTTTCATCTCTAGAACAAAGTCGTTAATAACTAAAGCAAATAAGATGGGAGACAAATTGTCACCTTTCCGAACTCCGCTTCCACAACTGAACTAAATATTGTCATTCAATCTGACGCATACCTTGATACAGCTATGAATACTTTTTTTCAAGGTTAAGATATTTTTCCAACTTTGCCATTTATTACCGGCTTGTACAGAAAAGATCTCTGTTAAGAAAATCTAAGGCGTAATGCATACCAATAAATGTAGGAAACGTATATTCTGAATATTTCAACTCAAAGACAGGATCGATGCTAAGAAAATCAAAGGCGTTATGCATACCAATAAATGTAGGAATCGTATATTCTGAATTATTCAACTCAAAGACAGGATAGATGTTAAGAAAATCAAAGGTATTATGCAAACCAATAAATGTTGGAATCGTATATTCTGAATTATTCAACTCAAAGACACGATCGATGTTTTTCGGACACCGTTTTGTTCATTCATTACAAGATTGTTGATTTCCACAAAGTGCATTATCCAGCTTATAAGGAAGCATCCCATACTTTTGCTGCAATGGATAAATCCACTATAGTTCAACGGAAATGGAGGGTCAGAGATATCCTTAGGTATGAGACAACTGATAGCTTTTTTCATATTGAAGGGGTTTTCTAACAATCAAGACACAGTTAAAATAATTCACATCATGTATTTATTATGTTAGGCAACTACAGCATATCTTAAGGTAATTTGTCAGCTCCACTGCTTTTCGACTTTTGAAACGCATGACAAGTCTGTCTACCTCGTTCGATGTTTTTGTTTTGTTAATGATTTGAAATATACGGCGGATCATTAAAATTTGATTCTAAAAGATGTTTTTGCTTGAGAGATAAATGAACCACTGAACAATTGTTTAAGCTGTTTCTCTCCTTTTTGCAAGTGGGAGATTCAGCAAATCCTTGGAACTATAGAGACCAATAGTAACATAAAGAAACATTAATTGTTGATTATGTTAATCCTCAGAGTATTTGCAACCGTTAGTGTTCATTTTATTGTATAAAATAGTGTATTCTGAGTAACTATGCACACTATACAGTTATATTACTATTACTACTACTACTACTAGTAATAATAATAATAATAATTAGTTGTTGTAGTAATAGTAGTAGTGGTACTCTCTGAGGCCCAAATCTATTAAATTTTACGCAGAGGAATGACTTACATTCTCCTGCAAATATAACAACAACAACAAAAAAATATACAAAAAAAAATCTTCCAATCTCCAACATCAAAATATACGATGCATGTTATGACAGATACTTTGATGCAGGTTATTAACTTATCAGAGACAATGATCATACAGATATACACTATCGGATCGTTTGATGCAGGTTATTAACTTAGCATGGACAATGATCAGGCAGATATACACTATCGGATCGTTTGATGCAGGTTATTAACTTATCAGAGACAATCATCAGGCAGATATATACTATCGGATCGTTCAGAGAAACACACAAAGAAATGTGTGTGCTGTTTAATATATATTGTAACGTAACAGTCTATATTGAGGTTGACATATGTTTTTCAACTCTAGGTACGTATACCATACAGTATATTTCAACACGAAAAGACGTGACTGAAGTATAAAAAATGGATGTAACGATATACTGTAAAAAATGGATGTAACGATATACTGTAAAATATGGATGTAACGATATACTGTAAAATATGGATGTAACGATATACTGTAAAAAATGGATGTAACGATATACTGTAAAAAATGGATGTAACGATATACTGTAAAATATGGATGTAATGATATACTGTAAAAAATGGATGTAATGATATACTGTAAAATATGGATGTAATGATATACTGTAAAAAATGGATGTAACGATATACTGTAAAATATGGATGTAACGATATACTGTAAAATCAAATATACTTATGGAGGATATCATTTACGTATTTTTACGTGCATAATGAATATTAACGAAATTAAATCTTCTACAAAAATTCTATGGTTGAACTGTGTTGAAATGGAACAAGGTAACCTCACGACTTGTTCCCCGTATTCAGAAAGAACCGAAATTATATCCATACAAATATTTATCGTTTAGCAGTAAATTAGTATATAGTTTAACAGTCAATTAATATAGAGTTCAACAGCACATTAGTATAGAGTTTTCAACTAAACATATTTTAATCATATACAAAATTACATTCTGCAAAAAAAATATATTCCAGCGTAGATTTGAATATCTTTTTTTTAATTAAGGTATTTCTAGAAAAGTTTAATAATTTCTGCGATGCTTATCTAATACCTGGCGGTGGTGATGATCTTGATGATGATGACGGATGATTTCCAAAAAGGCAGGAGAGATAATTATGACGATATCCAACAAAGCAGGAGAGAGTTGAAGCAATGATCATCGCAATGCAGTAACATTACATTAAACTGTAATTCGTTTTGAAAAATGTTTCGATAAATATGATATTTAGCCATGCCATGTAGTCTTGAAAACCATACTCAAAACAACGCATCAGTCTCAAAGGACGGGAAATTTATAGTTTGCGGAGAATACTGTACCATCGTCTAATTCTAAACCTATCAGAACATCTGACTAATATTGGCTACTCATGTTTTACATGTGACTTTATCTGACATTTTCTATTAGATAATAAGCGTGAAGAAACACAACATGGCACGCAAGACACAACGATGATCACAACTTCTATTTAAAGTCTGCCTAACGAGTATGTGGCATTAAAACGGTAACTTTTGAAACACTAGCTGTGCTAGTCAAGGGTTACTCTATCACGTAAAATTAAGGGGTGGAAAGATAAGATAAAATACAATTTAATTTCTGAGTCGAAAACAAGAGTGGTGATTTAGAAAGAAATGCATTCACGGTATTAATTAATGTAAAGCGTTAAATACTCAGAGAGAAAGGTGGGGGTTGCTACTTGCTGACAGCTGATGTAGCTATTGATTGATTTATGTCAAACAATTAAAGCCGATCGAAGTCATTCTTGGCATTTTTGTTGGTATATTCTGTTAAAAGGCACTGGGCATGGAACTGGATGAAGCAGAGTCAGGTATAATAATCTAAGAATATAATATCACAAAAGATAGTGCTGTTTCCATAAACCTGTGCATTATGATCATTGTTTAAATAAAAGTCACCTATAAAGCATCGTTTTTGTTCATAATGTGTAAAAATTGAGATTTTATTATATTATTTCTATACTTTCCGAAGAAACATTGGATCTTTTCAAAATATGACCACACAGAAGAAAATGTCGTTTATGGCGTTGAAAATGTCAACCGCCAGGCCTCCAAGTAGAAGTCTTCGATGCTTACGTTCAAGATGGAAACTGATAGGAGAATGTCTTATCATATAATAAATTTGTTTGGTAATATTATATGTTACAATGAAAATGACTCAATTGTTTTTCCTCAAAAGGACAGATTTAGTATTGAGATAGATTTAATTAAATTATTGAAAAGTAGCTCTTGTTCACTATCAAATACACCGTGTATACTCGCGTATAAGTCGATACCAACTGCAAACTGCACAGACCCAGATCTGCCATCGCATAATGATTCGGCAGATCTGGGTCTATGAAGTTTGTAAGGACTAATCAGTAGAACATACATCATAGGCCCTGATTTGCCGGCGCATTATGCGACGGCAGATCAGGGTCTATGTTGTTTGCATTTGGACTTGCATTATACGAGTATATATGGTACGTTTCTTGCCGACATTGTATCAGACAGGTTCGTTTTTGTTTGATGAATATAACTAGATCACTTACATAAGTCGGCATTGAGGTAGTATATATGTCAATGTTTCACAACAATCTTTAACTGAATTCTTTTTTACAGTGTGAGAAAAAGTCTAAAATAGGTTATACGTGCTTTATGTGCAAAGTTGAGTGAATCTGTGTAACTGTATGTAAGTGCATATAGAGAATCTCCAATGCGTAATGACTTAATATTGAATTTATGAAAGTCGTTGATTAATTTCCAGCTTTTGCCACCCTTTGGCAGCAAAACCTGGATATTATTCAATGAGTTTCATAAATTCAATATTAAATCATTACCCATTTAAGATTCTATTTATCACGTAGTTTTTATTTTGAAAAGAAAAGTGACTAGGTAGTGACTGCGTTTTTGTGAAAGTCGCCCGCTTTTTTCCCAGTGTTCTTTCGGTTACCGATTGAAAAGACGGTCACCATATTGTTAATAGTAATAGTAAAATATAGAAACCGATTCCAGAAGGCGAGGAAGGGAAAATTCACACGTTCGCAGCCAATCAATAATGAGGATTTCATGGGCTCATTTGGATAAATCAGATTCACAGAAAGCGATAAATTAACGTGATGAAATATCAAAAACATTAAGCTGCCAACTATGTGATAAAACGTATTATTGGATAGGCGGGATGTGGAGAGCTCGTAAACCGTCGGAATTTGGCACGAGAGTACGATAATCGTCATATGAAAAATATTAACAAAAGTATGTATGTATGTATGTATTTTTAGTGTGTTTGCTTTCACAGCACACCAGCACATTCCTGTTGATAAAGTACTGATTAAAAATTAGGTTGAAAAATTGAAAAGGTAAAAGTTGCTGAAGTCTTTAGGAAAAGTATGTAATCGTACATGGTACGAGATAAAAGGGGAAGGTCTTAAAATTCCTTAAAAGGTATATACAATAAAAGATAAAGGTAAAAAGCGTCAATCCTCCAAATGATAGGGTCACAATTTGGTATAGGAACTGCATTCATCTAGAAAGTCTAATATTTTCTCCGGTGGTATATCATGAAAAGCTTCTTAATGGAGATAATAAAACAACATAAAAAATACTATTCCAAAGTCATCGCTGCTATATATTCATTTTTTCAATTCATTTAAATGTTAGAATAAATAGAAATAAAAAGCATTATGCCCACATGTGTAGATGTGTAAGCCTCTTTTAACGTGGTATATCTACAACAACACTTGTCGAGCTATACATGAAAATGTGGAATAATACTATATTCCTGGAGTTGTCAAAACCAATATTATCGTTAGGGAATCGGCGGGGTGGGGAGCGGGGAATGGGTTGGATAAGAAGTTACAAGGTTATTCTAGTAAAGAATTTTGGACAAACTATAAGACATTATTGGTTGTTACAAGGTTATTCTAGTAAAGAATTTTGGACAAACTATAAGACATTATTGGTTGGAATGTAACCACTTCATGTGTATGCAACACTTCAAATATGAAGAACTATGCACAAACGCTTAAGAAGTTCGAGAATCAAATATACATGTATGTATTTATAGTGCTAAATGCGCAAATAAAAACCTGACTTTGCATTAGTTAAAGGAGAGACTGGTTCACCCTATATTCATACAAAGTTTAATAATTCACTCAAGGGTTACTAAACTGACTGTGTTTATATAATATACTTCTGTTTCGGCACCCATCGTGTGTACACTAGGTCCGGGATTCTCTTCTTTATTGCGTGCAATAAACTTAAGTGCAAACGAGAGTCTGAATAACACAGCCCGAAACCTGCCAACAACTTCAGAAGAGAAGTATATAGACCCTTAATGATTTAGACTTTAATTCTCCACACCGTTTAATGACAAGGAAAGTCGCCAATGCTAAAAATACTCATTCTGGATTCCCAAGATACTTTCTGAGAAATATATTAGTCCAACGTTACAGGAATTTTTCTTTCTGAAATATCGATGAAATAAAAACAATAATTAAATGATTTCAAATTTTGAGATTCCAAATTCTGTCTAGACTAAATTGATACTGATAATATTATATCGTGTTTTACTCATCTATCTCCATACACTCTATCACAAAAATTGAGTGGAGGTTTGGAATTTTACTCCTTCAATGAAAAACTTTGATTAATTGCGATTGTTCATGCGGATAATATGGCAGATGAAAATGAAATATCTAGTAGGACGTTTTAAATACGCATTAATCGTCATATTTTGAATTTTTCGATTATGAGGGTGCTAACAACGATAATTGTTGCATTTCCAGTGTGTATTGAATGTAAGAGTGATTCATGAGCATTTGCATAATAGTGCAATAGCTCTACAAAGTTTTAGAAATGGATGCTATATCAATTCTTTACACAGTCATAAATCATATAGTAAACACATCGTACCCTTAATCCTATTAAGGCGATGAAAAGGTCATATCCTTTTGTGGATGAACAATTGAGGAAGAGATTGAAACGATATATATATATATATATATATATATATATATATATATATATTGTTTCATTTATTAATTCATTGAAAACAGTATTTGAAAAAAAAAACATTGCCCTTTCCTTTATTATTTCGTCCCAATTTATCTTTCTTTTCTAGTTTTCATTCGGCTTATGGCGACACAGAACTTGCTCAGACTTTCTCATCCGTAAATATCTAATAGCCGCACATTTTTTCTCTATAACAACAATCTCAATCAGTTTACGTATCTCCCAAAGTCGAGAATGTCTTAGGCAGAGATATTTAGAAATATAGTATTACTTTTGTTGTACGTGTACTAAACCCTTGATTTGCATTGGTAGCCATGGAGGAAGATTTATCTTAGCTGATGCTGACACCTTGATTTGCATTGGTATCCATCGAGGAAGATTTATTTTAGCTGATGCTGACACCTTGATTTGCATTGGTATCCATGGAGGAAGATTTATTTTAGCTGATGCTGACACCTTGATTTGCATTGGTATCCATGGAGGAATATATATCTTAGCTGATGCTGACACCTTGATTTGCATTGGTATTCATGAAGGAATATATATCTTAGCTGATGCTGACACCTTGATTTGCATTGGTATCCATGGAGGAAGATTTATTTTAGCTGATGCTGACACCTTGATTTGTATTGGTATCCATGGAGGAATATATATCTTAGCTGATGCTGACACCTTGATTTGCATTGGTATCCATGGAGGAAGATTTATTTTAGCTGATGCTGACACCTTGATTTGTATTGGTATCCATGGAGGAATATATATCTTAGCTGATGCTGACACCTTGATTTGCATTGGTATCCATGGAGGAAAATTTATTTTAGCTGATGTTGACATTGTGCAGTCGATTAAAACTTGCTACTTAATATACCTTTGGGGAACAAAGGAAAATAGTATGTACTGTACCTTGTTTCCTCTCAGTTGAGTAGTATAAGAGTATAGTATAGTCATGCATGTATGTTGGGTGAAGTGAATTATTTCTTCATATAAAAAAGGATAGAAGTTGGATTCCAATCTATTCATCTTTGAAACTAGAAAATGACTCGTAACCCAAACATATTACTAACCTATGACTATTCCTCACTTTTTCCATGAATATAAAACTTCCTTACTTATATAACTTAAGCCACAAATAAAGAAAAGATAAACAAAATAACGCACCAGTGTTATGATGGCTGCCATAACTTCTTTATTCTAAGATGCTAATGTAATTACCACATTTATTTCTTGATGAGATAAGAAGGTAAGATTGTATCAAGGGATGTGGGTGAAGTATAAAAGACGCTTATATCCATATTAAAGATGCGTAGCTAACCTAAGTGGCAATATCTCTTACTTATCTCAGTGGTAATGTTTTCAACGACATACATGCCAACATTTCTTGAGTTGTTTATCACCATTCTATTGTCAAAGGTTTTCTCAGTGTTGCAGTAACGTTAATGATAGAACTTAATGCATGGTATATATGGTTTGGTGCTGGGAAGATAACTGTATGATTAATCATATAATAAATTACATTGAAAATGTATGGAACATATAATGGTAAGTAACGATCACATGCAACCAGTGGCGTCACTAGGGGGGTGCGGGGGATGCAGGCCGCACCGGGTGACACCATCACAGGGGGGTGACACCAAAATGGATTCTGTATGGTCTGGTACAGGACTACTCGGAGGAGGTTCATGGGGGAAGTCTGGAGGGGGTGACACCATGAGTTTACCGCACTGGGTGACGCCAACCCTAGTGACGCCACTGCATGTAACAATACTAAACGTTAGTTTATTAGATACTGTATCATAAGATTTAATAATGTAAACTTTCATTCGGCTCCTCCATACATTTCTTGTACTTTACAGAATTTCCATTGTAGATAACGTTATTTCAACGTCTTTAATGATCCGTTTACTTTTAAGTTTCATTTTCTCTCGATACCCGCCCAAGCCAGCCCTACTTAGCTATCTTGGAATGTCCTAGCGAAAGGCACGTAACACACAATTCCCCAGCATCATTATGGGTCGGCTGTGTACATTTGTATGTACCACACTGACCTCTTCATTGTTTCATCCACACGTACGTGGCGAACAATGTATTGGAAATCACCATCACTTATTTGCTCTGGCGTTTTATGCCATTACGCTCCTTGATTTCCTTCCCCAGTTATTTATCACCTATACTAACACATTAAGCCAATACCTGAGCCATCAAGAGCGCGTTTATTCAGGCTGCTGGATGTATGTATGTATGTATGTATGCATGTATGTAGGTATGTATGTATGTATGTATGTATGTATGTATGTATGTATGTATGTATGTATGTATGTATGTACGTACGTATGTATGTATGCTGTATGTATGTATGTATGTATGTATGTATGTATGTATGTATGTATGTATGTATGTATGTATGTACGTACGTATGTATGTATGCTGTATGTATGTATGTATGTATGTACGTACGTATGTATGTATGCTGTATGTATGTATGTATGTATGTATGTATGTATGTATGTATGTATGTATGTATGTATGTATGTATGTATGTATGCATGCATGTATGTATGTATGTATGTATGTATGTATGTATGTATGTATGCTGTATGTATGTATGTATGTATGTATGTATGTATGTATGTATGCATGCATGCTGTATGTATGTATTCTTTCTTTATAGCGCACATGAACATGAATGTTTAGTTCTAAAATTATAAAGGGAATTGATAAAATTTAAAAATAAGAACAATTGAAAAACTTAGGAAGATAATACCTTCCAAATGAACGTAAGTATGCGGTCTTTCAAGATTAAATACAAAGATTTTTAAAAAAATTATTTTGAGTAAGAAAAAATACATACATACACAGTGTTATATAAGTTCAGTACAAAAACATGCTTTAAATGTGTATATCATTATACTTGGATTCTCCTTTTTTTGTATTACATACAGAGAGAGAGAGAGAGAGAGAGAAATTACCGTATTATATAGTTATACTCTAATAAAGTTTACATAATGCTAGGAAAAAGAACATTTTGCAAGAACGTCATTTTTTTATTTCTAAGGACTGGAAGTAGCTTTTAGAGGCTCCCATTTTTTTCTATCTTATTTAATTTATATTGATGAAAACCGATGACTTCTTTTATGTCGTATCGATCATATAGAATCAAGCGAATAAACTTCAATGGAAGGAATTTTTTTTAGCAAATTTGCACGCAAAAATAAAATGTTTTGCTAAAATTAATATGAAATTAATCAGTTCCTTTTCATTTCTTTGCACACCAAAGAAAACGTTAAATAAATCGACATTTAAATCTATATTATTCTCTTTGAAATAATCTTTGAGCTTTCCAAAGAAATCTTGTACATATATGCATTCTGAAGAAATCTTGTACATACCTGCATTGCAAAGAAATCTTGTACATACATGCATTCGCAAACTAAGTGAAGCATATTCTCTTCATTCATTCCACAGAAATCGCAAATCGATGTGCAATGGATTTTACATTTATATAAATATTTGTTGGTTTCTACAATACGCATGAGAAACTTATATTTAAAAGTTTTTAGTTTTGTATCCAGGGTACATTGAAATTGTATCTCGTGTATAAACTTCCAGTTAAAATGATGATTTTTTAAAATGTCTTCCCATACTTCATGTGATATTATTGCCGATTCACTCTATCTTATATTTATAGAGAGGATTACATGCTTTGTTACCTTTCATGAGCTTGTTTATTAAATGTTCCTGTTCACTTGCATTAAGTGTTTGCTAGTTTTTAAGAGAGGTTAACAAGTGTAATGTAATAGAAGAAATAATTATGTGATAATCTAAAACATTTGATGTATTCACTGAGTAATGGTTACAAATTTTACTGAAACTTAACAATCTTTTTACCGTGAAGGAATATATATCTCCTATGTATTTCATTCCTTTTACTTTTCAATCTCGGTATATTAACATTAGTCTTTTGTGTATAATTTGTCGTTGTTCCATACTGGTTGCTCCTGAGTCAGTGGTATATTTTCTTTGTAATTGAAAAAGTACCATGCGTCTAGTATCTGTTTGAAAAAGCTATTTCTATTCATGTTATGAATTGTATGTGGTGGGCAATTTCACTTAAAGACAAACTAGCCGTCTATCTTTTTATTTATTTCAAGTGCAGATATTTTCCAAATTTCACCATTCTCTTTATTGAAAATTCTATATGCCCAACTTTCAGTGCGTGAATAAATATACATATATCCAGCATTATTAAGCCACCCTCACCATAGCAAGTTTTTCTAGACACGCGCTCCGTTTTCGAGCCCCATATAAAATAAAAAATATTTTAATTTGTTTCCTTCATCTTCTCATCTGTGGAATTTTGTAGAACCGTCATTGGTAATATCAATTTAGGTATTGCAAATTATTCCACCAATCAGTGATAAATTTCGCATTGAAATCTCTTAGCTTTGGATATAGATTCAATTCATGTAATACATTTTTGTTTGTGTGGAAAGTTATCACTAACGTTTTGGCGCACTGCGAAGTCCAGTTAAACAGTTTACTAGAATAATAGTTGAAACGTGTATTCCTCCGTAAACAGCCTATTCTTAATACGATAAATTTTGTGTAGTTTAATGCAAGTCCTGAAATATTTCTGAACTCATCAAAAATATTAACCACTGTATTAAAACTTAATTCTGAACGATCAATTATTATTGTACCAGCGTCCGCAAGAAACGTTTGTTTGACATCTCTTTCATGAAGATTTTAACCTCTAATGTATGCCTGTGTTCTAATTGCATTAGATAGAAGTTCATTGATAATATAAATAAATAAGGGGATAGCAGGCAACCTTGTTGTACCCCACATTCCAAAGGAAACAGTTCCAATAAAAAAACAGTATTTAATACACAGCTTTTAGCATTACTATAAAAAAGACAAATCCAATTGAGGAAATCAGGACCCAGATTGAGAAATTCAAGGGTTTTGTACACGAAAGAATGATCTAAGCTGTCAGTGGCTTTTTCAAAATCAACACAGAAGAGGAGAGCTGGATAATCTGTTTTTTCTGCATGTTCAATAACATCCAAAAGCAGCCGAATATTTTGACCTTTGTATCTGTGCTTAATAAAACCTGTCTGGCTTTCACTGATAACCCTTGGGGGAATGTTCTTTATTCTTTTTGCAATGGTTTGCTGACACTTTTATAGTCTATATTCAGTAAACTGATTGGTCTCAATTGGATAAATCAGTCAAATCCTTTTCCCGTTTTGGGATTAAAGTTATTACATCGAGGTTCTGTGAACGGTGCTCTCTCCCTTTTAGGAAACTGAAGTTAAAGGCATCCATAAAATAATCCTTCAAGTTGTGGCAACATGTTTTGTAAAACTCGTGTGTAATGCCATCGGGGCCTGGACTTTTATTGTTATGCATACGTTATAACGTTGTAGTGCGTTCTTGGAATGATAAGAGGCTATCGCACGATACCTTTTCATCCTCAGTAAGTTTATTTTCCTAGGTTAATGGAAAGAAATCATGTTTTGTTGGAAAGATTGGTTTATTGCGGTATAAATTTTTGTAGTACGCTTTTTCTTTTTTCAAAATATTTTGTTTCATCATATATTTCTTTTCCTTCAATTTTCAGTTTTCGTATGATTTTACTTTCAAAAATTCGTTTCTCTATGCTAGCGAATTATTTACTGTTTTTCTCTCCCCCTTCTATTTATCATGATTTCGATCTAAGAACAACCCCTTTAATCTGCTCGTCATGTATTTTTGCTAGTTCCTCGGTTATATTATCTAGCTTTATTTTAATTTCTGTGTCACTTGGGTTTTTGTCATCATCTAACTTTAATATTTCTCTTTCTCTCTCCATTTCTTTTTCTTTTTCCCGTCCAAGTTTTCTTATTTCTAGAAGCAAATTAATAGTTTCGTTCCTCATACAAAGATTTTGTAAGGTTGTAAATATGTAAAAGTTAAAACTTTCTAAAATCATCAAGGAGATAAACCCTTCCAAACTATAAGAAAATATTTTCTCTTGCAAGAAAAACGATATAAGGTCAAAGGCGGCTAATGAACTTTAGAAAGTATATAAAAGTAAATATAAATGCTACAAGGGTTAAGTCCTTAAAATATATGATCCAAATTTGTTATATAAACCGTATTAGTTGAGAAAGTCAAATTCTTTTTCTGGTTGAACATTAACAAAAAGCTGCAATTTCTTCTTTATGAATGATGCCACTGCAATATGAATGGTTGGACGTTTCGACGCTTGTTTGCGTAGTTTTCATTCCACATATTTTGCCATTGCAGATAGAACATATCTAATGATATAATACTTAAAGTCAGTATATGGAATGCTCCATTCAGAAACAAGTGCCTGCAGGACAGCTTTAGGTGGTTTGTCTTCTCTCTCATTACCTTAATACAGATGTGAATGGATAAATACAGTATGCCTTTTCAGACTCTATATGCAAATCATGTTTCTGTAATAATTGGGATATTTTTAAGGTGGTTGTCAAATTTAAGATTTTGTGAAGGTTTCATTATGGAAAATGAACCCGAGAAGGTAAAGAAAGGACTCTTTGAATAGGTTTCAATATAGTGTAAATGTTCATACATAACCTTAGCTTTTGTGTTCCGTAATGGACTAGAGCTGGTACCGTGGGGCGTTGCAGCAGTATCTGCAGCCTTGTCTCCATCTTTCAAACCGTCTCTACACAGGAACGTATCGCCACTATAAAAGGCATTTATTTCATTGGATTTACTCCAAACAATGAGAGAATTGGTAATAGCTTCTGAAACTGGCCATGGATTAGATATTACTTTTGGTGACTCTAATAACAACGGTTTTGATTTTGTGATTGTAAATCTATTAGTAACGTCAAAATTGATTTCTGCTGCCTGTATAATTGGAATAAGACCATCGGGTCTGCTCCCCAATCTGTGTTTTCCACGGCTCTCACATTTGTCCCTGGGGTATCTAATATGTGGAAAGAAAGTTAGTTTACGGTCACAAACACGTTCTAAACACTTGGTATTCTCCACAGCAGGGATATGAGAACCGTTCAGATACAGTTGGGATCATCGTATATTTTACGGTGTTGGCATAATTGCGTACAGAAAATGTTTCATTTTGAAGCTTTGTACCCGTTTTATTCTTACAATTTATGTACTCTATTTAAGCATATCTGTAGTTGAAGTTCAACAATATGCAAACATTTTCCCTATATCAGATCAAAAAGTTATGGATGCTGTTGTGCATCCAACGTAAAATACATACAATTTAAATTGGTCTATTGTATCTCTACTGAGGCCCCAAAGGTTTGATCTTTAAAAACAATATGCCTCAATCATATATAGTTTAGTCAACTTATTCAATCACATAGCTGAGAATAATCAGTATAAAGACTTCGAAATCCATGCAGTTTGATTAAATAACAACAGTTGAAAATCAGATAATCTTTATTCCATGACAGTGAATTCTTGCAGACAATGTAATACCCCCTTTTTTAAAACTCGAAACATAAAGAGATTTAATTATCGAATGCCAACCTCCGACTAAAGCATATTTATGTATCAAAATACCCATTACCAGGAATATAGATTTTTGCTCCGCTAGTGTCCTTGCAGAACTTAAACTCAGTAGCGAAACGGCATATGCTTTTGTGCTAAGCAATCTAGTCGGCAAAAAGAAATTCAATACTAGGTCAAGGACCGATTTTGTCTTGAGAATGAGACGGCTAGATGATTCGAAATATTTTGCTGGTCCAAAGGAAATGTTTCATCCGTTTTATTCTTTGCAGAATCATTTTAAAGAACTAATATTTCGGACATTATTAGAAATAAAGTGCTGCTTTGCCTCGTTTTGTCCCAGATACTCGATCGTATTGCAATTTTCATTTCCTAAATAGATGCCTACTTTCATTAGGGTTTTCCAAATCAACTGTATCATATACCTTTTTTAAAAAGCGAAAAAAGGAAGATGAAATTATATTTGCCCAAAGATATAATTAAAAGCAGATTTTGTGCACGTGTATTATTAATATTAGGCGTGCATGGCATGTGCAAGAGATGCAGATCATTTTTAAACTTTGGCGCTATTTCATCCTGGACAATATCGCAAATTAATCGGCTACACGGAGGCCGCAGCGTGCAAATGTTTAAAACAAATTTAAGTCACAACTTTAACTTCAAATTTTATCACGGACAAACCAACAACACTTGAGATCGCGCTTGCAAATAGAAGAGCTCATTGATCATTGATGGCAAGTACCTATTGCAGTAATACAGTTATCAGCGATAGCAAGTCTGTGGTGCGTAGAGAAAATATTTACATATTTCTTAAAAGAAATGTTATTTGGAGAAGTTTAGTATGGCAAGAAATACGGTAAACGTCATGTTGTCTCTTAGTTGAGGAAGAATGAACTATGAGCATTTCTTTATTTACCACATAAAAAACACTCTGCTATACCGAATAGTTATAATTCTAATATGATAATATAACAATAAAGCACAATTCAAACCATAAGAAAATAAAGACTTAAGCCAGATTATTTGTTATGAAGACATAACGTATCTAAAACATGTTATCAATATTCTTGCTTGCTTGAATGAAGAGAAATATCTTGTTTCGGAATAATTTAGATGCTACATCAGTTAACGGAAGGAAGGGCAAAATCGAAATTTCTTCGCAAACAGGATAAGTGCTGCATATATTTCTGCTACAAGACTCACTGTACTTCGTAAACCTTAGATGGAAAACTGGTAATACGCCAACCAAACTATTAATAGGATTGCAGTATATTCCTTATGTCTGATGCATAGTCGACGTGAAAGGAATAATTGGTAATTTAAAAATAACCGGGAAAGAAATATTCGTTCGTATAAACATCATCCATAAGTATAAAGTGCATCCCTGATACAATTCGTAATTTGTGAACACTCACAGTGAGATTTAAAATAGATTTATAAGCGGAAAGGATTCCATGTTCCATCGTAGCAAGGATTCCATGTTTGATTGTGGAAAGGATTGCATGTTCTATCGTGGCAAGGATTCCTTGTTCCATCGTTGCCAGATTTGCATGTTCTATCGTGGCAATGATTGCATGTTCTATCGTGGCCAGGATTGCATGTTCTATCGTGGCCAGGATTGCATGTTCTATCTTGGCAAGGATTTCATGTTCTATCGTCGCAAGGACTGCATGTTTTATCTTGGAAAGGACTGCATGATCCATTGTGGAAAGGGTTGCATGTTCTGTCTTTGAATTTTATCGAAGAAGATCATCGCGATTGCAAGTGCTTATTGAATTATGATGATTAGTTCCAGTTAAACGAAAGTAGAAACTATACCAATGGCAAACCTAAGGAGTGAATGTTAATGGCGTTTGTCCCCTGATTTATCTGGAATTTGTATCTTACCATGAACATTTAGTTCGCTAGAAGTAATAGATTGTACAGGTGTTAATCAAACCATTCTATCGATAAGAGTGTCTATGATTATGGATTTAGGCTCTGTAATGAGTAGAACAAATAAAACCTTGCCTCCTTATTATTATACTCCTGGAAAAAATATATTGACTGTGATACTCTTCTACATACACGCTGACAGCTTGCTGTTGACAGCGGAGGAAAGGTAATCTATAAATCATTGCGACCGTTAATTTTCATGTGACTTTAAGACAGAAATCAAAGAGCTTATGACAGGTAAGACATGCACGGGGATAGGGGGGGGGGGGGGGTCTAAAAATAATTAAATTCAATAAACATTAAGATTGCACTTACATTCTTAGATGGGAGAGCTGAAATACTGTTGGAAAAATTAATTGAATAAGTAACGAATCCAGCTCTCTTGATGGCCTTAACGAGTACTTATTCTAGTTATTTTCATAATATGGACATTTTTGTTTGACATATTCTACATATCACGAGCATTTAATGTGTATAAATATATCTGATGGAAAATGCTCTTCATAATTATTTTTTATGTAAATATACATATATTTTTGACTGATTATTATACAGTGCTAAACAAAATTCAAATTCTCAGAGGGCTCGACCTTATCAGATCATTGTATATCATCATGAGGATGCTTCAATGTCAACATCACAATCCCGATTTTTGTCGCACGTCATTTTTGATATAAAATTATTTGCTGTTTTCAGACAAACTATTCTTCCATTTAATTAAGCACTGCAAAAAAGCGTCAAGTAGATGAGTTTCACGGTTATCAGAAACTGCATCTTCGATAGCAAGAGTTATAATTATCCGCGCAAAATATACTAATGATGGCACAACTATTTCCATCATAATTTGAGTACATTCAGTTGTAACTGTTATTATTCAGAACTCAATTGAGAAAGAGCTGTTTTGAATGATGAATTTTAAAGGCTTCATCATTCAGATTCACAAAAAGAGGACAGACTTTCAATCTTGACATTCCATCGTAAGTTAAGTACTAATTGAAAAGCGATGTTGGAACTATACATTATAAGTGTCACAATAGAGTAGGAGAAACCTTTATAAATAATCTAATTGCATCATTTTTCTCATACTAACGCAGTCAAAACGCCCACACATATAATTATCCAGCCTTGTAAAATACTCAAAGTTTTCTCTGTTTCCACAAGAAATGAGAAAAAGAGGTGGCCGGTATTTAGCTTTGTAGGGGAGATAATTTATCCTGAAATTAGCATGGTATCAGTGATTATCAAAATGCATGCAAAAGACTCTCTGTATTTATGTATGTATATATATACATATATATATATATATATATATATATATATATATATATATATATATATATATATATATATATTTATATGAATTACCAGTCATTATCGAATAAAATCTTGGTTTTCACTGTAGGGCAGCAATTGTTTTCAACTATGATAAATTGTCTTGATATTACATGATCGGCAATTCCAATTAAATATCTTACATGCAATTATGAATCGATAAATACAACAAAAAAGATCTTATTTGTTGTTTCCACCCTTAGGGACCGACCATTTTCACCCGTAGGGACCGACCATTTCCACCCAAATGGACCGACCATTTCATTTTCTTAAGGTGGTGGTTAGGGACTAGGATTTTTCGCCCCAAAATAGTTTTATATATTTATACATTGATTTTAAATATTCTGATACTGCATTTCCTCGAAGATAACCTTATTCTTGACCCATTCTGCATAGGGCATACGGCACAAAATACATGTAATATAATTGATCACCTTACGAAATAGTTTTGCACAATGTATGCAAACACACAGTGGCGGCGAGAGGAGAGCAATTGCTCCCGGGCGCCAGGCGAAGGGGGCTCCATCGTGAGCTATTTTTTTTCTTTTTTTTTTGCAACGGAAATTTTTATAGTATTTCACCTTCCTCTAAGTCTAACAGGGGCAATTCTTCACAGCATGTATATTTCGGACATGGGCTGGGGGGGGGGGGGGAGGGGGGCGAATATGGAGGTTGGCAATTGACATAAACTGTTCTCTATAGCAAAGTAGGGACGCCACTAACAAACATTGCCCCCGGGCGCCTCAAACCCTCGCGCCGCCAATGCAAACACATCCCGCTGAAAGGCTGAATTTAACGAAAAAATGTTGGCGATCTGCTTAAATTTTTAATAGTGACATTAAATACAAACATACTTTGCTCTACGACTGTTAGATTCCTTTCCTAACGTGAGACAGACGACAAGCGAGCCAAGTGAAAATTTAATAAAAGTAATGGGTGCTTCACCTTAATGTATGATAATGATTTGCCGAAATATATTTTGGGGGAGATACTCGGTATCAGAAGAATACAAAAATGTTCACATGCTGACAGTAGAATTTGCATACATGAACGAATTTGAATGATGTGGGACTGTGAACTATTCGTGAAAGAACTTGAAAAATATCCTTTGTTGTAATTTGAAAATCCTGCTTGCAAATTCGCGTCCAGGATCTCACTTCTCGAAAATATGGAGCATACAAGAGGATCTTGGTACAATATGATATTACACATATAATTCTTTTCATAGTATTTGTCAAGGATAAACAAAAGTAATTATTCTATACTACCTACCCCACCAAGTTGGTTTAAGCTTCTCTGTTACGTTTACAGATTGCTATTGTAAAGCTTATTTTGATATGTTTTATCTATTACATATACTTACAATATATCCTTTGTCTCTGTTATACTATTTTGTTTTAATCCAACCGCGCCCCCTGCAGGCTGGTTGATGAAGAATAGGTCTCATCAAAATCCGCCATGTGGTAAGGGACGACTAAGTGTAGGTAACTTGCTTGCAGTGGTTTGAGGCCCGTATTGTTGGACATGAGGATCCTGGTAGTTAAGGAAAGGAGGATCCGGCTGTTACCTCACAGATTCAGCACACTACTTTGACCTCAACTTCAGCTAAACGGCTGATCAGAAAGGCTAAATCTGATCAAGCGGCTTGTCACGCAAAGTTTCAGGGGCTATACTAAAGACGGAATGAGTTTCAGTGGCATCCATACTTTAAAAGTCACCATTATGATTAAAGAAACATAAAGGTATTTTGCCTCGAAGCTTCAAAAGGACATGACCTTTGAGGGCTGTGGCAGGGGTCGATCGAGTAAAATTTCTTGTTTGCTCGAATATATCAACTTAGCTGAGAAATCAGATGTAAATTGTTTGCTGGGTAGGGAATTTAAAGAGGGAATTTATACGTGAAATTTCAAATCTTTCATCTAATAAATTTATATTTAAGCCTTTGTATTATTCTAAACCAGTTTTTAAGGTTGACTAGAAATACAAATTCTGGATCAGTTTTTAAAGATTTCAAAAATCATTGTATTCAACCCACAGCAATAACCAATACACAAGTATTAAAAAGTGGTATAATATGTGTGCATTGCTGGATACGAATTGAATAACCTTACTTTCCAAAGTTTTTAAATTAATATTGTACATAAAATATATTTTATTTCGCAATCATATCTTTAAAAAAGTGTATTTTCTCCTTTTTCTTTATTCACCTTTATATTAAATGTTTCAAAGTCAGCATAAATGATATATAGTGTTTTAACTGTGTTAACATGGTTTTAAAAACAATAATGTGTGCCCACCCACCCCACCCCCACACACTGTCCTAATTCTCGGGTGACAGTGACTTAAATTATCATTAGCTTCGGATATCTTCTGTAGCAGTTATTTTCTTGCATATCAGAACCTAGTGATAAAGCAAAACTCCTGCACTAACATAGAAAATGTGCGATGTTTATCTATTGCCATATTCATGTGTCTGTTCCGGCCTTTTTGAATTAGAGAAAACTGCTTATTTTCTCGCTCTAAAATGATCTCCATGGGGGGGGGGGGGGGGCAAATGTATACACAAAGCCGAGGCGAACCGATTGCACAGACCTGTTTCATTTCACTGTGTTATAATAGCATGCCACTTCTTTTTCTCACCCCACACCCGAGGCAATAAGTATTCCTCTTACAACTTAAGATGCAATTGGCATGTTCATTATATGCGCTTAACGTTACATGCTAGTTAACAGTGACAGCACATTTACTAAACAAGTAAAACACGCTCATCCATTGTACGCAGTCGTTTGATCGACCCTGAATTAAGGCGAAAAACGTCAATAGTTCGTGTTTATTGGTGTATGCATGCTCACTAATCATTCATTTAACTTGGATAAAACAGGCACTCTAATTGACAGCAGATGCAATATTCCTAAACCATTAAACTAAAGCAGTTCCTGGCAAATTACCAAAGCATTCATTTTACACGGTCCATTCTTTATGGATGCATGCATGTTAGGGTAAACACGGAAAATTTATTTGGTAGTATCAGTTCGAAATTGATTTGAAGGTCATGAAATATTCTTTATCTGATAAACAAATGGATCCATGAGTGAGACTTGAATATTCTTGATACTAAATAAGCATTTACGGGACTGATTCTTATTTTACATTTATTCAGACGAACGATGAAATTCAGCTACATGCAAAGATACTTTTCAGCTAAACGTTATACGTTTGTCCAAGCATAATGGTTATTTAGTGGTATGCGTATATTTTCAACCAGCATTGGTGCTTGTGATGTAAATAATGATCAAAAATAAACTATAATTATAGTTTTATGGAATCAGCACGGTATCAATAGCAACGAGATGAGCTGTTTTTTTAGCAACTGGATTTTCAAGTGTCTCAGTGTTAGTACGAGCGAACGATATGGATTATGTAATGTACAACTTTATATTTATGAAATCTCGCTCATGAATTGATCTTCGCTTCACATCGGTGTCTTTATTAACAGGAAATGAAGCATCACTGCATTCTTCGTATGGGAAGGAAACTATGATTTTAGATGTTGTTCACCTCTGTGTCAACCACCAGGCTGATTTGTAGAGGTAGGGTCATCACTACTATCATATTAATTTCATAGTAGTGACATTAATTACAGGACAACAAGCATGAAAAAACCCACAGAAGAAATATCTGCATTCATAATGGATAAAGCGTCATGGTTCATTATTCAAAGAAAGCAAAGAGATAGAAAAAGTTTGGAATTTTAAGATAACGGTAAAAACTAAAACGACAATAAAAGAAACGTTATTCATTGTCTGTAGAACAATCCAAGTATAATGCAAATGTTTCTTTGTATAATTGGGCATTTATTCGGCTAATATAAATTGATATAGGAGTACACCCAAAACAATAGTTATGATTTATATTGACATGCAACGTTATTGATGAAAACAAAATCCCATCCATTCAAGGCATGAAATCGCTCATCAATACCGTCAATAGTACTTACATTGAGAAAAGCTTTTCCAGATTGATTCATATGAAGCTCTCATGTATTACACGTGTGTTGATTTGCGCATACATGAAACTTTTAGTGCTTTCAGTGCGTGCCTAATGACAAAACAGCCAAAATTTAATCCAATATTTGTTGGAATTCTTTAATATATTTTCATCTTATTGACAATTAATATTGTCATTGTTATTATTATTATTATTATTATTATTATTATTATTATTATTATTTACATTCAGTATGGGAATGGGATTAAGGTTAGTTTATTAGTGTTTAGAGACATTTGCAATCATGGTACGTTTCAGTTCGTTATTTTGGGGCCTTTTATATGGAAGTAATTCCAGCTTAGAAGGCAAGAACACCATATAATCATCTTACAATTGGGAAGCAACCTATTGCTTCCTGATGAATATAGATATGTTAAGCCTATCTTTGTTCTCTACTTTAATAAGAGAAGTTTAACTATATCGTGCACATTACTTGGAGTTTGGAACCGAAACCCCGCTATCATGCTTTAGATCAATAATTCTTGGATACGGATGTTTTTCTAAATTAACCAGTGGTGACGACGTCCAAACTCCATAGATTTTTAAAAATTTCTTTTGTGAAAAATTAATATTATGTTAGACAGGGATATGCGCATTTACTATAAATCACTGATTTTATTGTCTACCTTAACTTGCAATATTGGCAGTTTTTCTATAAATAGACAATGTCAAGATTAAAAAGGTATCTCCTTGCAATCTATGCAACATATGCAACCTATGCAACCTAACTCGCACACAACATCTAACTGCATTGAGTCGGAAAGTTTTTTGCAACGTTTGTCCATGCTCTTTAATTGTTTTACTAATTCATGTTGTAAACCAAGTTAGACATGAAAGGAAGGTGTCAGTTGTCCATGCTCTTTAATTGTTCTTCTAATTCATGTTGATAACAAAAAAGGTACACATGAAAGGAAGATTTCAGAGCATCACGCTGTTGTTCTGCACTGGATGCTCCTATGACCCAGTGATCATACGTCAACTAGGAGCAAGGGTTGTATAAACTGAAAGTGGCCGTTTGCACGGAATTCTCGTAGAATATAAAAAGGAATACCAACTAAAGGCAATAGAGACGTTTTTTAGTATCCCTCACGCATCTCTGAGGGGAATTCGAGTGAATAGTCTACGATTCATGGCACCGAGTTCACAGCCAGAATGGAAAATTTTGAGAGATGCTTCCAAGAAAAATCCTACAATGGAGACAGAGAGACTAGCAAAGTAGGATGAAGATTGTCTCAGCCTCAATATCTACATACTCATCCAAGGTAGGCCTTTACACCTGATACTACATGAAGTTACTCAATTTCCATATCATGTTATTTCTATAAATAAAAGTAGGCTACATTTACCTATAAAAATTCCCTATTTCTGCATTATATAAGTTGCCTCCCTTTCCAGCAAGAGATTGACTCCCCGTAATATATGTTTTATTATACGATATCTAGCTTAAAAAGCATTTTTTAAAAATTGAAAATGATTTAAAAGAAATGGCTGTCAATCAGTTGATATAGAATTGTGTATTTTTAGAAAATAAACAAAACGATATAGGCGTTCATATCATAAGTAGCATCAGCTAAAAGTGAATAAAGGTGTCATATTTTCATTATGTATTAATTAGCAAGGTACTTAATTTGGGGAGGTGATTCCTTGATTGAAATGGCAGCAACCTGTAATATGCTAACATAATCAATAAAACTTTAAGCAAAAAGCAAGTGATTATGCATCTAGCGCATATTATAGATGTTGATTTCTCGATTATTTACATAAGAAACATGTTACTTACTGCAGACAGAGCAATTAAACAGTAAATTATTATTTGCATCAAGTAATATCAGTTCGTATTTTATTCCGCAAACATATCGATAAATCTGAAAGAATTACAAGTTGATGCGTTTTTAAACCGTATATGATTTTATCATGTTTCTTTATGACCAAACCTGTTCTGTGAATATTGGATGGTTCAATCATCAAATTGCTTTGAAAGAAATGCTCCGTTATAAGTTGTTAAAATAGACCCTGATCCATCCAGGATTAAAATATTTTATTTTATTAAGGCAAAGATTAAAATTATCAAATCAACGTTATTTTCTTATACTATTTTTCAGTTCCATTCTCTCATAGTTCATCCGGGATGCACAAATATTGTACACACCTCAGTGGAAATTTATGTAAATACTTGCTTGCGTCCAAGGTCATTGTTTCGCTGAAAACAAAATGTGTTAAAATGCATCTATTTCATTGTCATAACTTTATCTGCATATATTTTATGTATAAAAAGACAACTCAGAGAAGTTAGAAAGAGTAGATTTCGACCCATAATATATTCCAATTAAGACACCCTACACTTACTTTTGACCCGTCTTAAGGAATGTTATATTACAACAAGTGTTTAAGACTTAATTATTTCTATCTACAATTAGATGTTATGACTTAATAATAAACTGACTAATAACTTCTTCATTTGCTCTTCCAAAGTCTCCAGTATTCCTGTACTTGTAGTGCATATGAAGTTTATGCCACATGATTTGAAGAGAAGGTCAACAAAATTGTGACTGTTTGCCTTTCATTTGTGGTCAGATCCTGAAGCTTCTTTGTTTGAAACTATCTTATGCAATTTTTTCCCAGGATACTCTTCAACAATACTTTTTATCATCATCAAAAAAGAAGGCAGGAATGTGTCATCCGCATGATACATTTTGACTTTTATTTTGCTGTAATCAACATGTTGATTGGGACCTTTGGTTAATCGTCTAGTCTAACACTGATTGTGTATCGTCCATTCGGAAAGAGTTTCCATTCCACTGCCACACTAGATCACACAAAAATATAATCGGTTTATATTACTGCAATATATTATTAACACATTTAATCATACATTTTCTTTCTCATAAACTTAGGTATAAAATCTCCAATATGACGAAATGTACCTTTAACAATTAACATCTGACAAGCTTCATTATTATATTTTAAATAAGACATTTTAACTGTTGAATAATGTTTCTTATCGAAAGGGCTTCATCCAAGTACAATTTGTATGGCTTAGTCACTTATAAAATCTTTTAGAAAACTTTAATGATTAATGTATATTGACATTTTGCATACAAATCGTTATGATCTATTACAATGTAGTTTTGAAATTAAATTTTGAATAACAAAATATAACAGCTGTAATGAAAACAAATATTGCTTTAGGGAGAAGAAAAACATTATATGGCTGATTTGTATATATTCTTTCGCTAATATGTATATTTCTAATACTGTATGTATATTTCTAATACTGTATGTATATTTCTAATTCTGTATGTATATTTCTAATATTGTATGCATATTTCGAATACTGTATATATACTTGGAATAATATATGTATATTTCAAATACTGAATGTATATTCCGAACACTTATGTATATTTCTAATTCTGTATGTATATTTCGAACACTTATGTATATTTCTAATTCTGTATGTATATTTCTAATACTGTATGTATATTTCTAATTCTGTATGTGTATTTCTAATACTGTAAGTATATTTCGAACACTTATGTATATTTCTAATTCTGTATGTATATTTCTAATATTGTATGCATATTTCGAATACTGTATATATACTTGGAATAATATATGTATATTTCAAATACTGAATGTATATTCCGAACACTTATGTATATTTCTAATTCTGTATGTATATTTCGAACACTTATGTATATTTCTAATTCTGTATGTATATTTCTAATACTGTATGTATATTTCTAATTCTGTATGTGTATTTCAAATACTGTAAGTATATTTCGAACACTTATGTATATTTCTAATTCTGTATGTATATTCCGAACACTTATGTATATTTCTAATACTGAATGTATATTTCGAACACTTATGTGTATTTCTAATTCTGTATGTATATTTCGAACACTTATGCATATTTCTAATTCTGTATGTATATTTCTAATACTGTATGTATATTTCTAATTCTGTATGTATATTCCGAACACTTATGTATATTTCTAATACTGAATGTATATTTTGAACACTTATGTATATTTCTAATTCTGTATGTATATTTCGAACACTTATGTATATTTCTAATTCTGTATGTATATTTCTAACACTGTATGTATATTCCGAACACTTATGTATATTTCGAACACTTATATATATTTCGAACACTTATGTATATTTCGAACACTTATGTATATTTCTAAGACAAAATTCAAAACGGCGAGAGTTTTATGGATTGTACACTAGGAATATAAGAACATCAACCAATGGCAGGAAAACTATGTATTCTTGCCAGGTAAAATTATACTATCCGGGAATCCCCATGTACCTTAAGTACCGTCTGTTGTATACTACATGACAATCCCCATGTACCTTAAGTACCGTCTGTTGTATACTATATGACAATCCCCATGTACCTTAAGTACCGTCTGTGGTATACTACATGACAATCCCCATGTACCTTAAGTACCGTCTGTTGTATACTACATGACAATCCCCATGTACCTTAAGTACCGTCTGTTGTATACTACATGACAATCCCCGTGTACCTTAAGTACCGTCTTTTGTATACTACATGACAATCCCCGTGTACCTTAAGTACCGTCTGTGGTATACTACATGACAATCCCCGTGTACCTTAAGTACCGTCTGTTGTATACTACATGACAATCCCCGTGTACCGTAAGTACCGTCTGTTGTATACTACATGACAATCCCCGTGTACCTTAAGTACCTTCTGTTGTATACTACATGACAATCCCCGTGTACCTTAAGTACCGTCTGTTGTATACTACATGACAATCCCCATGTACCTTAAGTACCGTCTGTTGTATACTACATGACAATCCCCATGTACCTTAAGTACCGTCTGTTGTATACTATATGACAATCCCCATGTACCTTAAGTACCGTCTGTGGTATACTACATGACAATCCCCATGTACCTTAAGTACCGTCTGTTGTATACTACATGACAATCCCTATGTACCTTAAGTACCGTCTGTGGTATACTATATGACAATCCCCATGTACCTTAAGTACCGTCTGTTGTATACTACATGACAATCCCCATGTACCTTAAGTACCGTCTGTTGTATACTACATGACAATCCCCATGTACCTTAAGTACCGTCTGTTGTATACTACATGACAATCCCCGTGTAACAGCAATGTCAGATTTTCTCTGGATTAATCAAAACTACTCTCAAAGGATGGGATGGAAAACTGAGGTTCGGCAAAATGAAGACTTATCAGCAAAAACATTTCTCAACAAACAAAAATGTGTCTGTGTGCCTGAGAAAATATTTTTAAGAGTGATTTATGTAATTAAATATTTGCGACTTGGAGTAGGGCAAGGCTTGACAAGTCCTTAGTTTTATTTTGCAAGATTAGTATACACAAGCATAAATATTTAGTTTACAAGCACAGACCATGAACATAAAGTGTTCTATTAGACTCAGATTTCAAGTACAGACCATGAGCACAAAGTGTTCTATTAGACTCAGTTTTCAAGTACAGACCATGAGCACAAAGTGTTCTATTAGACTCAGTTTTCAAGTACAGACCATGAGCATAAACTGTTCTATTAGACTCAGTTTACAAGTACACACCATGAGCACACAGCGTTCTATTAGACACAGTTTACAAGTACAGACCATGAGCACACAGCGTTCTATTAGACACAATTTACAAGTACTGACCATGAGCACAAAGTGTTTTATTAGACTCAGTTTACAAGTACAGACCATGAGCTTAAAGTGTTCTATTAGACTCAGTTTACAAGTACACACCATGAGCACACAGCGTTCTATTAGACACAGTTTACAAGTACACACCATGAGCACACAGCGTTCTATTAGACACAGTTTACAAGTACAGACCATGAGCACACAGCGTTCTATTAGACACAGTTTACAAGTACACACCATGAGCACACAGCGTTCTATTAGACACAGTTTACAAGTACACACCATGAGCACACAGCGTTCTATTAGACTCAGTTTACAAGTACAGACCATGAGCACAAAGTGTTATATTAGACTCAAACGATATGACTTAAAATATGTTCAAAAACAAAGAACTATATCTGTATGAGACATATCAAAACAGTATCTACTGCAGATTAATGTTGAATAGTGTTACATCAGGAGACTGAATATTTAATGTTCAACTGTTTAATTTAGTGCCTGTGTACCATGTCTATGCTTAGAGCTGCTGTCCAAGAGCAGAATGACATCGTGGATAAAGAAAGAAGCATGATCAAGTATATTTTATACAGTTGTATACTATTGTCGATATGTTTGTCGTTTACATTTAGCAAAGTGTTAAGCAAAACAGTCCTGAATATGTACATAAGCAAAATAGTCCTAAATATGTGCATAAGCAAAACAGTCCTAAATATGTACATAATCAAAACAGTCCTGAATATGTACATAATCAAAACAGTCCTGAATATGTACATAAGCAAAACAGTCCTGAATATGTACATATGTTGGCTCTTCTTAAACGTTAACTTCTCTCATTTGAAACAAATTATGTTAATGTTTTCATGCTACTTAACATAAAAGTGACATTTTGTCACCTTTCCAAGCACTTAGTTTCAATTGGTCATTAAACAATTGCTTTTAATTGGTACGTTTAGTAAAGAAAAACGTATATTTAATGCCCTTTTATTGGAAACGTATATTTAATGTCCTTTTATTGGAAACGTATATTTAATGCCCTTTTATTAGAAACGTATATTTAATGTCCTTTAATTGGAAACGTATATTTAATGCCCTTTTATTGGAAACGTATATTTGATGCCCTTTTATTGGAAACGTATATTTAATGTCCTTTTATTGGAAACGTATATTTAATGCCCTTTTATTAGAAACGTATATTTAATGTCCTTTAATTGGAAACGTATATTTAATGCCCTTTTATTGGAAACGTATATTTAATGCCCTTTTATTGGAAACGTATATTTAATGCCCTTTTATTGGTCTTGCGCACGTTAATAAACTGTTTATTGTCTGTGAGATTTATATGCAAAATGTATGTCTGTAAACTGCATTATAAATATATAGAATACCGTTAAAGATCTGAGGAGAGTCAGGTTTTGTATCTCAACACGGAATGTAGACTAAAATGGGAAATACTCTCAAAAATCTGATCCTCTTGGTCTTAATTTTGAAAGAGTTCAATTATACTCCATTAATAGTCGACTGCCTTATTTTTGTGACCGTCTAGTCATATAACGAGGAGCCAAAAATGTCAAATAAGAATGCCCCCGGAAATAGCTACCATATGGGATCGATAAGTCGTGCATTTCATAAGAAATGTTTTGTGAACAACGTCCTTTGATTCATTAGTGCCGGACAGGAACTTTAATAAAAGCCGTCTGCGACAAATTATGGGTAAAATATGTGAAACATTTTTTTGTTGTATACAACTGCGAGTTATAAGCACGCGTGGTGCCAAAACGTCTTTTCGGATATGACAACGCATTCAGCTCAGAAGTGTCCGAAGTCAAATATCTTTGTAAACTCATTGTACTATAAATGCTTAGGTGTTCTGATCCAATATTGAAGGTTTTAGAAACATTTTAGTTTCACTCAGAAACCCGATGCAAAAAAGGTGACTTTGGATTATTGTATCAAGCTGTTTCTTGAACTTACCTGATACACATTATTTTGATTTGTGTACTTTTGTTTTAAAGCAAATTTCGAGTAGAATTTCACAAAATAGTGAACTGGATTTTCTTTCAAATATATAATGATTTGCCTGCTTTTTAAAAAAAAATATTGTTATTTCTATAATAATTTATTTAATCATTGCCATCCTTAAATGCTATGTCCAACACATTAAAATCCAGTCATTACCTGAATCCACAATTTCTTTTGATCATAAGCTTTCCCATGTGATCTAAACTACATTAAATATTTTGGAACCGTCGACTTGAGACTCTATACCATCTAAAGTGTCATCCAATAAATATAAATTAAATTGATTGCGAATGTAATTCTATAAGGGTTACGTCACGTTGGTTTCTTTTGTTTCTTTTAGATATGTTAACAGAGTTCTTCGATGATATGCATTAAAGTCAAATTCACAGAACTGAAATCGGAGAGAAAACAAATGCTTCTTGTACTGTTCTATCTCTATTTACGGAACGTGTCTTTATTGATAGCTGATTGTTTCAGAATGTTAAGCAAGATCTTACTTGCTTTACCAGATTCAGTTTGTAACAGCTTCTCTTCAGCTACTAGTTTCGGGAGTTTCATTTTTGTAACATGTTGATCGGAGATGGGGCAGATATACGGAATGGTTAAGTCGCAGCCAAAATCAGAAATAATGCCACAAGAATTTATATGCAGATTCAATCTTCGTTTTGATATAGACTAGCTGTCATTCATCTGACTCTTGGGAAACTGATGCTCTGTCTCCATGGCAATTTGCTCAATTAGCACATTTATCGCGCATATCATATAATTCGTCATACCCTGCTGCAAAAGAACGCAAATCAAAATTAGATGGCTGGAATGTAATTATCTTTTAAGTAAATGGAATTATTTCATATCTCTTAAAATTCAAGGTCAAATAATGTCAAATACCGGTTAACGTAATGAAAATTAGGCTTTTTCTAGTTCTCTCAAGGTGCTATGAAAGGATATGTCTTTTAACGTTCCGATGCGACTGGTGATAGTTATCTACAGTTCTAGGGTATCACCAATTAATTGATTCTAACTCAGATTTACAGTACAAAACATATCTTAGAAAAGTAAGGTGTCCCCCAAAAGTGGAGAACAAGCCATACATGATGAATAGCTAAAATGTCCTTTTTATCAAAAGACTAGGTATACATTTTAATTTTGCTTTTCAACATGTATGTGTTGCATTGTTATGATAGATAACATATGTTTGCCCGGCCCAATCAGAGATACACGCGAATCTTCTTTCGCAGTGACAAAACGATCCGTTGCAGTTGGAGCAGATTACATATTTGATATACATTCATCGATACAGCCTCGTGTTCCTCATCGAGGAACTAACATGAAAAATACAGCCGCCGTTGAGATAGATAAAAAAAGAACGAAAAAAAAAACCCACAAAAAAAACGACGAACAGTTAACAAAGAAATTAATTAAAGTAAGCTAATATTATGTACATCTACAGCTTAAAAGTTAGATACTCAGTTCAATTTTACTCGTGGTGCTTCTCGTGGTATCTCTATTTTTTTGTGACTTATATCGTAACATATTAAGAGCAAACCAAGAAAAGTATCGACACTTCTCAATTTGTCTTCTCGTGCATTTGTCTGACGATTCCATTATAAAATCAGTCTCACTTTGTGTCTGCATTGTCAAAAAATGAAAAACCTTTCATCGTATGAAACCAGGTTTCTTGGCGTCGAAAAAAATTGCAGACCACAGTTAATTGAAGAAAATTGCAATAACGGCTGAAGATTAATGATGAATTTAGTATAATAAATATAAAAATAACTTCGAATAAAAACATAATGTTAGTATAGATTGCTGGATGGTTTGCAAACTTAAGCCAAACTATAAACATGCCGATGCATCAGCATGCTCCTCTGGTATAATCGACTCGATCATGGTTAAAGTTTTCCTATTACATTTGTTTCTTTTGATGATATAGGGACATTATCTCAAGGACCTTTGGCTTTAATGTCAATAATGTTTCTGAGTGCTGCATCAGATATTGCGGTGTTCTTATTGCAAATCACTGTTTAAGAGTTTTTAGGTTGATATACTAAGAGTAGTCGATCTTTGATTCTGTTTATCACTTATAGCCAGCATCAACTTGCAAAATCACATCTTGCGTATATGATCAAGAGGAAATTTGCCCCACTTTTAAACGCCTATTTCTAATTATTGTCTGTGATGAAAATGGGATGAGTATCATGTTTCTATATTGATATGCTTTATACAAAGTGTAAAGAACACTCCATGTCTCAATAAACGTGACTTGCCAATAATTGTACCGCAAAGATTCATGTTTAATTACATACTAAACAAATATAGATATGAAATAATCAACCAATAAACACTGCTGGGAAACATTTCTTCCTTCATATTAGGGAACAGTACTTTAATTTTTGGATCCATTCACTTATGTACGCCTCAGTATAAATTGCATAATCAATGAAAACAATTAAAAATCAAGTAATGACATCTCTTTTATTTACAGAAGTAGAAATGTCATGCACAATGAAAAAATGAAACGACATTCAGAGCGAAGGCAACGAACTATTGATAGTAAGAATTGCTAAAGATAAATCCTTTCACACACACACACACACACAAACACGTATATAGTATATATATATATATATATATATATATATATATATATATATATATATTGATACTATATGGACACCATTCACTGTCATAAGAATCGAGTTAATCAAGTATCATTCATTTTGTAAAGATTACTGATTTATGTCAACCTTCAATGTGGGCTAAGCATATCTCTCTCTCTCTCTCTCTCTCTCTCTCTCTCTCTCTTTGGTTATTACTCCAAGTCATTATCTCAAAGCCATACTGTGACCGCCACATTTGAAAATGCTGCTGTGTTCTAATTGCAAATCATTTCAAGTCACTATTTATTGGTTTCGTACGAGAGACTTAGCAACCTATTCACGTGTTCTTACCCGTTTCTCTTCAGGGAACCCACAACAGACAGATACTTCTCTCTCCACTCAAATTACCTATTTATTACGCAGATCCAACAATATAACCTTTGCACTCTGTGGGCGAAGACCTGTTTAACTACCGTAGTCCAATATTGTATTTGATTTCATATTTGCTCTCTCCTTTTAACTCAGAAACACTCTCTAATCACTGAAGAAATACCTGCTAACAAACGCTTGTCGCATTATAACTTTTCTCCCAGACCCGACACGTCTATATGTCCCATGAATGTTTTCTGGTAAGTTTATTTCCATGTTGCGAGGTTCTTTCAATAACCCAGAGAACCACAACATAGCTTTTAAAAACCTTTAGTATGACTTCTACGATTCTACAACTCAGAATGCTTGATTCTCATAAAGCACTTGTGTCAACTGTCAATAAAATCAACAAGATATTAATCACTGGACCGACATGAGTTCGAAAGTTCACAGAGTCAGTGTAGTGTGAACGAGAAAAACGTTGATATTAAAATAAACGTTCTGTCACACAGTCAGGCCTGGCTGCTGTAAGCTGACAATGTGTCAAATGTGTCCAACATCTATGCTAGAAACATTTACTGTTATTATTCTCTTATAATATAGAACCTTAAACATGCCAATATTGATATACAAACAAGATAAATAGAATCCTTCCAAAATTTGCATTTGAACATATTTATTGTCAATAACTATTGAAAAAGTAATGGGATTGGACCACGAGTTTTCACAACTTATAAATCATCTTCTCCCGTACAATTATTACATACATTAAAAACAACATGTCTGTTTTATCAAATTAGTACATGATTAGATTTGTTTGCATGAAAAGCAATTTTATATAACAAAACACCCCCACCCCCATCCCACCCCACCCAAAAATTAAAAATTCAAAATATTGTACATGTCTGGAGAATACAGTCCGGAACGAACAGAAACAAACGTCTGTTACCGCAGGCTTCAGTCTTTTTGAGAATATATTGGAAATTTTCAGGGTAATTAGACAAAGTAACAACTTAATTTGATTGAGCATGATGAGATACGGTCTATGAAAAAAGAAGAAGAAGAAATGTCACCAAATCAGTTTTGCTACAATATTTTCACATGCTATGAATTTATGAATAACAATCAGGCTTTTGAGATGTTTACAAATTATGTTGCAATTTATTTTAGAAACATGACATATTATTGAGGTAATTTTGTTTGGCCAGAAGAACCTAATCCATGATTTGTATTCCCAAATTATAAATGTAAATCGAATGACCCAGGGTTGTCGTTCGGTTACATTGTTTATTGTGATTCGATATGTGTATAACGTGGAATTAACATATATTTATAACAATGTTATTTTTTTCATTTTGATTCGATATGTGTATAACGTGGAATGAAAATATGTTTATAGCAATGTTACATTTTTCATTGTGATTCGATATATGTATAACGTGGAATGAAAATATATTTATAACAATGTTACATTTTTCATTGTCATTCGATATATGTATAACGTGGAATGAAAATATATTTATAACAATGTTGCATTTTTCATTGTGATTCTGTATATGCATAACGTGGAATGAAAATATATTTATAACAATGTTAAGATATTGTGTCAGCATAGTGTTCTTATCTTGAACAAGTGCTTGCGAAATTTATATTTATCAACTGAATTTATTATAGAACCTAAGTGGTGAAAAATAAATATTCGCTGTTCAGAATTCCACAAAAGTGAAAAGTAGAGGAAATGCTGTCTGTTCGCACTTACAATAGTACGAAAATGAAAGATTTCTGCTGTAAATCACTGTTATGGTAACATTTCAGGATGACCTAACAACACGAGGAGTACTGAGTATGTATGTATGTATGTATGTATGTATGTATGTATGTATGTATGTATGTATGTATGTATGTATGTATGTATGTATGTATGTATGTATGTAGTGTTCAACTACACCTAGGCATAATAGTAGCTATAATTATGTAAATAAAAAGTAAACATTCTAAAATGTAAAACTGAAGAATTGCACCGCAATGTTAGGAAAACAAGCCCTTACATATAAATGTAAATATAATGTACAACAATATACTTCTCTTTTACCGTATATACTCGCGTATAATTCAGGTCCAAATGCAAACAACATAGACCCTGATCTGCCGTCGCATAATGCGCCGGCAGATCAGGGTCTTTGTTGTTTGTTCTACTGATTAATCCTTACAAACTGCATAGACCCAGATCTGCCGGCGCATTATGCGACGGAAGATCTGGGTCTATGCAGTTTGCAGTTGGTATAGAGTGTTACGCGAGTATATACGGTATCTGACTGATCTTAGGATGAGGTTGGAAATCATGCAAAAAGATGAAACAGGGTAAAACTTAATAAAGAAGTGCACTGTAAATGGAGTATAAAAAAAGAAAAAAAAGAAAAAGAAAAAAATAAACGCACAATCCGGCGGATTTTGTTTCTTCTCTACCTATTGAGAAATTCAAAATCCAATGTCACCTTGCAGAAAGCATATAAACCATATTTTGTTGCATAATTTTGCTGGAATAAGTTATTTTCTGGCAAGGTTTTTATTGGAGTTTTTGAAAGCATGTTATATTAGTGAACATTTTAGTAACTATAGAATCATTCCTTTAAGGGAATTCATATGAAGGTAATAACGAAATTTATTAAGCAACCTACATTGATATTTAACATTGAATTTTTGTTTACCAAGCCTGCACTGATGTCTGCATCAAATCAGCAAAATTAGAATAGAATAAAGTAAAAAGAAATAAACAAAACAAGAACAAAAATATTGAAAACTATATGATGTAATCATAAATGTTCTTATATATAGTGGTGATCACATACAACTCAGACAATCATCAGTTTTTTATGTATTGTGTATAGAATACTATGTACAAGCCGATGATAGAGGTAATCCAAATTAGCAACCTGCGTGTTGCAAATGCTAATTTAAGTGGATAAACAAGAAATGAAACCCTAACCAAACTGAAAAGATACAAATAAAGAAATATAATCTTTTCTGTAAACTTCTAAAGAGTTTGCTTAGATGAACTTTTGTCTTTACTGACAAGTGGTGTGACTATGCATTGGTAGGTTTTATAGTGCTTACAAAGTGCAATCAAAACAGTACAGCAGTAACAATACCAAGAGTCGATGCGTCATTATTTGTTTATATTGATTAGTTAAAGGAATTCATACTGACTGGTAACTGGTAACACAAAGTTATTATTCCTATTGTTTTGGGGCTTTTTTGTTGGTTTTTTCATGATTCTTTAATACTAATTCCTCATTGCCTGAAAACTGTTTTGCATTATCTTTATCAAAATAACAACAATAAATGGCTATTTTGTAACACATTATTTAAAAATTTATGTGTAACAATATCGACATCACATTAAGGATTTTAGTATAATGAAATTGTTATTATGCAGAGTACATAAAACTCTGCAAAAGCGCTGAAAGGCATTTCAAAATGATCGAGTAATTAAGCCGCAGGCTCTGATGTATTCCATTATTAAGTGGTAATGCACACCAAATTGCCATAAAAGCTGCCTTGCGGACGCACCATTTCGTTTGCTTTCAGTAATATGTGAATATGTGAAGCTTTCAAAAGCCTCAAGGGAGAATTTTGATTTTCTGATTTATTGATTGACTTCATGTATTTGTTATTTCATTTGTTGTGCGAATATATTATACCTCATGCATATAAAATAGCATGGCTTTTAAAGTGTTGGTATAAAGCAATTTGATATGCCACTACTGTGGGTATATCAAATTGCGATTCACCCATGGTGTTTGAACATGTGTTTAATTATGGTTTCAAAAGTCGATCATAACTTCAAGACACTCTACATCAGATATTAAATTTCAGTTATTATTTATTAATATAATAGGAAAATAACAAAATAGCCGTATTCATCGTTAATTCAACATTGTTTAAAAAACACGTTACACAACCTCATTGAATTCCCTCACGTTTCCATGTTACCTCTCTCTCTCTCTGTATCTCTCTCTCACTCACTCTCTCTCTCTCTCTGTATCTCTCTCTCTCACTCTCTCTCTCTCTGTATCTCTCTCTCTCTCTCTCTCGTGCGCACACACACACACATAAGGACAAATATGCATGTGGAGTCAGAGATAAAAAAAAGAATTTGAGCTGGATGAAAACCTTGAACAAAGTTGCTATAGCCTGTCCAGCTGTAAATTCGTCGGCACAACGTCAGACACATAATGTAATCTATTAGATGCTTTAATTTGATTCTTCTAGACATATAACAGACCATTTAAAAAATTGTATATGCCTCAAAGCCACTACTATTTCCCCCCACCCCACCCCTCTCTATCCCTATCTCTGAGTTGGTTGGTAAATCGACCTGACAATTTTACCTCAACCTCTTTTATGGGTTCGTTCTCTCTCTCTCTCTCTCTCTCTCTCTCTCTCTCTCTCTCTCTCTCTCTCTCTCTCTCTCTTTGGATCTATGATGGTAAAATTAAAATTAACAAACCGACCGACACAGAGCGAGAGAGAGAGAGAGAGATTGGAAGACAAACAACCAATCTTGTGGTCAGCAGAATTATACATCAAGCAGAACAATGTCTTGGATAAAATAACAAAGTTTCGCATGGGATAATCAAATGCACACACACACACACACACACACACACACACACACACACACACACACACATAACGAGTGATACGTATAGAACAATAAATATTTATATTTTGGCAAAAAGAATCGAAACAATCCAGAATAATGAAAAGGTCTAAAGTAAAGAAAAAGAACAAAATAACAGGAACTAACTGCATGTCTTTATCACAATTAATAGATCCCTTTCTATGGATGTAGTTATTGTATTTTTACTTTGAGCTAACTACTAAGAGGCAATGTTCGATATAACAGTAAGTATGCACACTGCGGTCCTTAAAACCTGTCCTCCTTCATTGTTGAATTGTTGCATTGCACGCATCATTTAGTCCTCAAACCATCTTTGTGTTGGATCGAAGGTTATACTGCTTATAAAGAATATTACTAGGGAAGTCACTCAACAACTTTCAAGCTCTTTGTTGCAGACAAAATCTTCAAAAAGAGACAATGAAAACTGAACAGCAAACACTCTTATTCTACAAAGGTGTACTTTCTTTTATTTCATTACTTTTCCTATGGATACATATGATACCTGGTTGTTCTGTCTGCGTTTATAGCGCTCTTTATATCGAGTTGCATTTTACTTTTTATCCACAGATTCAACAGAAAGCATGCAGTAATAATTTCCGTAGCATGCAAGAAGAAAACAAAATGAATTGATCTTAGTTGGCAAATTGCATGTTGATAATGCAGCTCTCCGATTACTAAGCTAGGACCATGCAACCATGTATCATTGGCAGAGTAATTTACTTAACTAATTTCACACGATGCATAGTTTTAACACACACAGAAAACCATAATTAAACGAGCGATTCATGCCAAATGAAACATTATAGAACACACGAATAAGTTTCCCATGTGATGGAAATCTTATTGTCTTCAAGAAACTGCAGTTTGTTGATTTATTGGTAGCATAATGGTACGTAAGATTGCTTTCAGTTTCCATGCTTTGCGAATGGAAAATCAATCAAAGCACAAACCTTAAAATCAGATTTGTGTTGAGTTATGAGAAGAACTGTAAATTGTATATCTTGGTCTATTCGTTGCCAGCTTGTACTGAGGATAACTGTGTTCCGCTGTGTAGTGGATGTATACACACATCTGTTGCATGCGACATGGACATAGAGGTGATGGCACCGGCAGACAAGGTTCGGTTGTACTGCTTATTGCCAACATTAAATCTGGATGGGATGTGTAATAAACCATAACGCTGGACTGTAAAAGTTAAGTACAGCCAATATGAGTAAAGCAACACAGAATTGCTTCGTACTAAGGATGAGGAATTTATTAATACCTTCTAATCTCCAGCGTCGAAGTTTATGATGCATATAATAACAGAACATTTTATATCACCAGCAGGTTAATCACTTATCAAGGGCAACCATTAAGCTGAAATATCACTAACAGATAATATAGATAAACACACCGAAATTAAATGCATGCTCCACGAGTCACCTACCGTATAATATCGCATGGGTATCGATTTACGTTTGTTCACTATAGGTACATATTTAGTAGTTGATATGTTTGTATTTCTGTGCATAAGTTTTTTTTTTAGCTTATAACATAAAGTAGCGTATAGTTTATCAAGTGGTGAAATAATCAAAGTCGTTGACTCTATTGCTTTTAAAATAGATTCTTGTTCGATCCTTTTTTAAAAATTTTAATTTTTAATCACTACATTTCGTCTTTGTAAAGATTGACATTTATTCCTTTGTCCTCTTAACTGATGAATAACATAGCTTGCCTCCTTCACATAGACATTATACTAGCCGTAGAATTCCAGCATCAAATGTTTATGCTTCCATTGTTCCAACTTTTGCAATAAATAATAATAACAAATGGTAGTAAGACAGTGACTTAGAGCTAAATATTGGCGGAACCTATAGAGAAGGGTTCTTTTTGCCTAATTGATGTTGGGAGTTTGTCTTGATATTATTGCAGATATGGTGCTCTAAATCTGTTTGATTAACTGGAGGGTGGAGGGGGGGGGGGTGAAAGTGGTCACGCGCCCGTGTGACTTTGACTACGAGGTTTACAAGTTATAATCTCGTATATGTATTTACATGTGGAGACATTTAAGCAATTTTTAGATCTAAACAAATAATACTCATTGTTATACAAAGTATTTGGTGTATTTGATTTATAATTAAAATGTTGATCTACCTCTAGAGTCACGTAGATCTGTAGTTGAAAGTCAAATTTCTCAGTTTCTTGCAGGACACACTTCTTTGTTATCCTTGACCTTGTGCTTGACCAATATGAAAACGTTATTCATCTTTCTATTATTAATACTGCATATCCAATTATAATACTGCATATCCCATTATAATATTGCATATCCCATTATGATATAGCATATCCCATTATAATTCATGTTCTTCACTTTTAATGAACATAATAGGTTACTACATGAAGACGCGGCTTCAGTTGTTAATGTTGAATATTATATACAATCATGGTGGAAATATCACAATATAGATAAGGTTACAGTTGTTAATGTTGATTATTATATACAATCATGGTGGAAATATCACAGTATAGATAAGGTTACAGTTGTTAATGTTGAATATTATATACAATCATGGTGGAAATATCACAATATAGATAAGGTTACAGTTGTTAATGTTGATTATTATATACAATCATGGTGGAAATATCACAATATAGATAAGGTTACAGTTGTTAATGTTGATTATTATATACAATCATGGTGGAAATATCACAATATAGATAAGGTTACAGTTGTTAATGTTGAATATTATATACAATCATGGTGGAAATATCACAATATAGATAAGGTTACAGTTGTTAATGTTGATTATTATATACAATCATGGTGGAAATATCACAGTATAGATAAGGTTACAGTTGTTTATGTTGATTATTATATACAATCATGGTGGAAATATCACAGTATAGATAAGGTTACAGTTGTTGATGTTGATTATTATATACAATCATGGTGGAAATATCACAGAATAGAAAGGATGCAGTTCAGATCTTTCAGATTCTCTATAAACATAATAAAAAGTGATACAAGAACTAAACGCAGCCAGGAAATCCTAGACTAAGTAATGAAAGACTTCGAATGTGTGTGTTTGTGCGTGGGGTAGGGGCGGCAGGTTTTACTGGTTGTGGTGGCGGTAAACGGGCTTTAGTTTGTGCAAAGTATCTATTCTCGCTTCGGATCATCCTTATGGACATGGGAAGTCCACTATTTTTGTCTATTCCCGCTCCGAAATGACTTAGCTTAACTCATCCTCTTTGTTCAAAGTATGGTATCCAAATTTATAAAATGTACCAGGGTTATTTAGAGGTCTAGACGCTTAAAACAAGTTATACTGAACTATCCAGACTCGAAACCTTAGAAGCTTTGACTCTGACAATACAAATGTATGTCTTCTTTGGAAAATTATAAGGTTGAATGGCGGTTATAAATTGCGTGGTAATTTATTGAGAAGAAGAAGAAGGCGTGGAGACTGTCTGGAAGACACATATACTAACAGATTGATTACAACAGACGTCTACTATATTCAGAGGAAACGGGCCCAAGCTGACAACCAAAGAGGTCTATTGATTAATCTCTGTCAAAAAGGTAAATGCATCAAGATGTTAGAAGCCGACATTGTCAGGTTTGCCGATATTTTCGATCACAGTGTGTCGCTGATGATAGCAGATTAAGCCTTGTTCAGAACGAGATTCCACCAACTTAGAGGTCAAATTAGCAGTAAAGTATCTTGGTACACAGGCTTATCCTTTAAGCTTTTGTCTTCAAAAGCCGAATATATAACCTGAATATATTTCGCAAAATGGATATATTACAAAATGTGGACCGTCGCTGTTTTATTCTTTGCATATGCTGCAAAAATATAGAAGTTCACCGCGTTGTTCATTGACTTTTTTATGTCAATTATAGTTAGGTTAATAAAATGTGCGAATCATAATGTGACGTCTATGAAACTCGAGTGCATTCAAATTATAGTCGGTGATGCTCAAGAAACATTTGAGGGAGGAATGATACTACACTATTGAACCAGAAGAACAAACCAGAGAAAGAGACAAATTCGGACATTTTAAGAGTGTTTTACAATTAGCAGATTAATTAATCTTCAATACCATTATCAGTAATTAATTGCGACCGTCTTCTAATTGCGTACCTCAGTTGAACATCGGACTGGTAATTCTAGGGTCGCGCTTCTGTACCCGCCTAGACCAGCCCAGGTCTACTGCCGAAATATGACTTTGGGAAAGGCACTTAGCTCCCGTTTCGTCAGCATGATATAGCTAAATCATGTTCCCAAAATGCCGTTAAAAACAAGCCAACCAACCTAACTGTACTCATTCAAACGTAACATAAAACCAACGGCATCTTGAAACTATTTTTCGAGAGATATTATTGCCTTAAAGTATGTACATCAAAAACTAGACTTTACTGTATCAAACCTCCACCACTAAGACTAAGACTAATCGCAAGATTAAGACGAAATATAAACAAGGCAGTTCATAATAATTGCATGAAGTATTAAGATGTATATACTTTTGTACATTTCAATATTTATGCTTATTTTGAAAGATTATGTTTGGAAGACAATTCTATATGATTTAAACCAGTTTGGAGGGCAATGCTATATGATTTAAACCAGCTTGGAGGGCAATGCTATATGATTCAAACCAGCTTGGAGGGCAATGCTATATGATTTAAACCGGCTTGGAGGACAATTCTATATGATTCAAACCAGCTTGGAGGGCAATGCTATATGATTTACACCAGCTGAGTTTCGAGTCTTGTATTTGAAAGTTTGATGCAGTAAAACAAAAGGTCTAGTAACTGGTCACTAGGAGTTTCTGTATAATGCTAAACTAAAATTATTACTGAAAAAATGTCTCCACATAAAGAACAGTGAATCGGTAAGCACTAACTTGGCCATAGGGATGATATATTATGCTCAGTTGAAACTGCATATTTTGTATTACTATAAGGGTGAATATATTCCAATTAAACCATATTGTATATGAAGAAAGTCTTTTCGATCTCAGATATCAGTTTCCTTCTAGCATTTGATGACTATATGGACTGTACTACTGCTTCAAAGTCATACATGTTTTGATGAAGTTTATAATGGTTAAAGTTATGAAATATGTCTTGATATTGCCATATCAACTATTCCTACACTTTTATAAAGAATATTTAGATTACATTCACTTATGGAGTATGAGCTAAAGTTTAAATTGTATCAACTATATTAATTTTATTTTATCTCGCGGGTCAATGATACAGTGTTTGTTTTTTTCGTAATGCTCTATTGTTTCATAAAGAACACTTCAGTTAAAACTGTATTTAAGAAATAGCATGTTTGTTTGTTGTTTTTTTGTTGGGGTTTTTTTTTTGGGGGGGGGGTTGTTGTTTCCTTTTATACTTGAGTGATATACTATGAGAATAAATTCATGGTGTTGAAAACATACAAAGAAATCATAACAAGAAGGTAAGTGTTACCGCCTATTTTAGCGTACAAGTTCGATTGCTTTGGAGAAAGCGTTGAGAATCTATGTTATGACTAGTTATTTCGTTACAGTTTGACACGATTTGTTCCGTTCGGAACTGTGATCCAGACAATAATCATTTGTCGAGTTTTTTTGTGGTCTGTCTTCTGTCCTGACTTTGCTTATGTTAACAATTGTAAGATCTTGAACATTTATCCAACTAATAACTGACATTTGTTATTCATTTGTATTGGTTTATTTTAACCTTCTGTCAAACTGGTAGTAAGGGAAAAATCGAATAAAAAAAAAATTCGTTTGTTGGCTCGTTGGACTCGTGACCACATGGTGCAAGTTTGAATCCCACGATTGGATCAGCTACCGTGGTTGTTCCTAGGGCAAGGTAGTTTACATGCCTCGATACGATATAATCTTTTAAGTCTTGCTGTGCCGTGAAACATCAAAACTAAATCTTAATATATAGGCAACTATAAGCAAGTTTCTACGTCAAGACAAACGTTTGATAGCTAACGCAAGGGCTCAACCTTTTACATGTTGAACCTTTGAGCTTATAAAAAAGTCTCCCTTGATAATGGTTTTCCCCTTTGATCTTCTGCAGTAAACTTGTTTTGTAATATACCTTCCTAAAATGCCTTAAAGTAATTTGAAAAATCATGTAGATTGTCTTTGTATTTCATCCAACTCTCTTGTGAAGTTCTATAAATATATTTCATCATATAAGAGCAACTGAAACATTTCGCGGCCATGATTGTAAAACTAATGACTCTGAGTCACTAATACAGTCAAAACAGAGGAATACTGGTGATTTTAACTTCAATTAAACGTGGTATAAATATACTTGACTCAAGAGTATTAGTCTTAGAATAGACCTAAGTAACACAAGTACCTGACGCACTTTATATTTTATAGCATTCATAAAAGAACGTTCAGTAGGTCAACCATGAGTGTTTTCCTTTCATTCTTTCTGTCTCTCTTTTTTCATTCATTCCTTTTCATAATTTTAACTGCTTGATGGAAATGAACAGGCAGTGCCAAATTAAACACACTTGCTCTCAACTGATCTGACAGCCTCTGACCGTTCTCATAATTGCTAAAGTTTACAAAAGTATTCATGAAACACATTCAGAACTCAGTCCTATTTCTTATCTGTCATGAATTGTACAACTCTCCATGTAGGACTATTTTTATCCAGCTTTATTTTGACATTCCGAGTAATCATATCTGGAGCCCATGTAGGTTTTTACTATTCTAGACAGTGAAGAAGCGAAATTTATTAAACTTAAAGCACTCTTAAATTCAAAACAACACTTATATTTAGTATAATCTTTTTTTTCTTCGGGAACAGTGAATCCTGACAAAAACAATTTGCTCAAAACAACAGTAACGTTCCCTAGATTAAGGTTTGTTTACAGTCAGATGATTAAAATTATGCCCTGGAAACGCTTTAAATACATGAGTTTCTTGCGGCTTCGCCCCATGGATTCCATTTCACAGACCCCGTGCTAACTTTTTTATACGCCATCCCCTTCCCCCTCCAAAAAAAAAAATTGGATCCGTCCCTGACTAAGTGGACGAATAATCGGAATTCTTTTTATGGTAAAATCATCTATATTTGATTCGCGATAGAAATAAATTTTTCCATATTGTAAACATATTGAATTTGCCGTCAACATAGCAGAGATCACCATACAATTAGTGAGCCATTTATCACTTGATTTAAACCCATTTTAGTCATTTAAATAAGTCTTCAAGAATTAAGAAAAACGATTTTTAACCTTCATTAGATCTGACTCACACTACATGTTTTATTATAAATAGTTACCTTCAACAATATATCACGGATAAGAAATATAATCGAGTACTTTCATAGGTGTACATATGTTACTCCTCTGCAGATATTGATTGTGATAAAAATGGAGAAAAAAAGAAACCAACGTCATTTAAATTTCAGTAAATTCTTAGAAATGTAACTGTCCAGTAGACTTTATAATGTCTTTAGCTATTTGACGCATATCTTTGTTTGTAATACATATTTCAAAGAACTAATACATTCACTGTATATGTTAAAAGGGTACTTGAAAATGAGGCACGTACAAGTTTTTGTTTTATAGTTAAAAGATATGTGTTTATTTCATGCCACTTTTTGAGTTTCCTTAAATTCCTTTACTTACACTTCTGAGAGGTTGCTTAAAATTCTAAGTCTGTTTAAAGTACTCGTGTTAAGGACATATTTCTTTCTTGGTCAGATGAAACGATAATCTTGCTTATGATATTGTGCTTAATTTTCAAAGACATTTATATTAATTGTATAGACTCCTGGTTTATATGTTAGCCAATATCTATCACGTGTCTGAGCCGTAATGTACTTCACGACATACGTGTCTGAGCCGTAATGCACTTCACGACATACGTGTCTGAGCCGTAATGCACTTCACGACATACGTGTCTGAGCCGTAATGCACTTCACGACATACGTGTCTGAGCCGTAATGCACTTCACGACATACGTGTCTGAGCCGTAATGCACTTCACGACATACGTGTCTGAGCCGTAATGCACTTCACGACATACGTGTCTGAACCGTAAAGCACATAACGACATACGTACTAACATTTTTGTCGCACATTTTATTACCATATGGAGATCTTGGCTTACATGTTCTGAGCTTCGTGAAAATTCAAAGCCGACATGGAAGAGACGATACATATATGTGTCTGCTCTAAGTACGTATCAGCACACTCTATCGAGTGACACACAATGTTTAAAAGCATGGGAACCAGTTAAATACATACTTAAATGTAACGCCACTGATCATATAGCTAAATCTCTGGACGTATCTTTTCTATATTTCATCTATTGCTTTAATTATACGTAAATATCCTACACCGTGTTGATCATATTTTGTCAGTGTGCTTGACAATCGTTTCCTTTTGGTTATTATACTTATTTTATGCAATTAACTTTCCTGTTATTGGTTTTCTTAAAACCCATTTCGTGGACATTGCTGAATGTATTGTTCCTAATCATATTCCCAAAAATAGCTGTATTTTTTGCATGTGCTGTTTTCCAACTTCATAAATGTTCGACACAATACATACATAAAAGAACAAAATGAAGTCATACAACAATCGTTTTATAACCCAGTGAGAAATGTGTGTTTTTTTTAACATTATTTAAAACTCATGAAATCTTGAACAAATTGTATAGCTTCCCTCAAGGTAATCTTTCATTCTTTACTGAATCTCAGTTGGTAGCTTGCACAACGGGAGAAATGAATGTCACCGTGTAATGCCACCACTCTGTGTTAAATACACATATTTCTACTGAAACAGCTGTTAACGGGACTGTTCTTGAGATTGAAGAAATCAAGATGTTTTCCTTATAAACTAGACCTAAAGATAACAAAATTCAGGAACAGCCACTTTGATAATTTGCATTTAACCAGAAAAGACTAAATAATATTTTGAGGAAAAATCCAAAAGTGCCATCCATTTTATTACAAGGAGAAGCACTTTAAATAAAATAAGTTACTTGTGTAATTTGTCTCGTAAAACACCACTATTCAAAAGGATGTTGACTGAACTTTCGACGGAAGAACTTGAGCAATTGAAGTTCAAGAATGACTTACCCATGTTCCTTTTTGAGTTCCTTGAGAACCACACTTGTGATACTATTTACCGCTTTCTGTCTCCGCACGAAAAAATTTATTTGTAAACTTGTGCGTTGTTTTTTCAACATATACGTCGGAGAGTAAACAACTGCGAAGAAGCTTCTGAGAGACAAATTGCATTTTATTTCACCATGTATTACGTTGACATCAGTTTTTGCCCCGTACCAAGGTAAGGAACGCCCTAGTGAACAAAGAAAATGGAAGCTTGTTAAAAGAGACACTTACCGTTTTATCTAGGTATGAGTGACACAGGTTGTATTATGTTGGTGAAAATACTGGCTTATTCATACAAAGTATACGTTCACTGAAACATACCAGTAACTGATACAGTTTGTTTTGATCGAGTTATAGAGTCTAAATCAAACATTTTTAATAGACCGTCATCTTAGGTGCAATGCAAATGTTTCTAACTTCAAAACGTGAGAAATGTTAAGTGGAAAACCAAACGAAATATTAAGATCAGCAGGGTATATTTGTGAACATAGAGTAGACGTATATTTTCCATGAAAATATTCTCTTTTCTACATCGCAAAGTTGTACCATACATTTTTTTCCGGACAACACAATTTACTTCCCGAACAGATGGGTTTAATTTTACATTTTGGGCATACTCCATTCCCAAAATGAACCATAAACAAGTCTTGTTTCTGTTTATAAAATGTAGATTTTGAACATGAAATTTACCATCAGATATAATAGTGTGTTTGTAAATAACATCCATTTGAACCAACCACGGTGACTGTACCCTAGATCAATTAAATTCAAGTGCAGAAAATTAATTTTAGAAAAACTTCTTAAAAAAGAACTGAGGAGCACATATTGTTTTCAGTTTCAAACTAATTATTTTTTTCACTGAGCATTTTACCATTGAACATCTGTGAGACAGATGTGATCGGTACAGGGAATGGACACTTTTACATAAATCGGACCACATTCGTGTAATTGCTCGTTTTTTTAGAAACAAATTCAAGTATTTGGAGCAAGCAACTTATGATCAAAATAACGGATCTTCTTTAAAACAAAAGAGTAAAAAAACTGCCTGAAGAAAATATAATGTTCGAAGTCTTTTAAAACATGTATTTCAATGAGAACCAAATTAAGTTTAATATTTTATAACTTCGTGTAATAACCAACTCTATTAATTTTCACAATATTAAATTATTTCACTTATTACTGAAAATTAGATATGTATGTGTATATTTCAAAATGGGATTATATTTTATTAACGTTTAAGTTGTAAATCAACATGTATCTCCATTGATGAATCAAATAGAACAAAATATATTCCAGGCCTGGAGATCATAAAACACTTGAGACTGAGTTTGAGCTTCTGATCTGTGATCAACCAATCGGAAGAGACTTTACATTTGTAACAACTTTTTTAATTGGCGGATGATAAACTCAATTTCAGATTCAAGTTCAAGTGTTCTATGATCTTCAGGCCAGGTCATTGGAAGCCAAGCCTGATCGTAGAGTGTGGAAGCATCTTTTAATAGATGTGTACAAACTCCCAGTAACTTCAATGACAATACAATCTACCCTCTATATATGAAATAGCATTGCATAACGTCTTGCTATTTTTACTTTCATAAAGTTATTCTGAATTCAGATTGGTTGAACAGCTCACGCGCTCAACAATAATACAACGTACTGGCTTTATCTCAGTAATTTCAGTTCCGCAACACAACATATTGTGCTCGCGTGGGATATTTTTCAATCGCGGCTGCGAAAGTAATTAAACAATTATGGGCTTCTGTTTCGCTGAAACATTGTTTCATTCGGCTGTAATATATGCTCGCGTAAAAGCCGATACCTAATGCAAACTGCATAGACCCAGATCTGCCGTCGCATAATGCGCCGGTAGATCTGGGTCTATGCAGTTTGTAAGGACTAATCAGTAAAACAAACAACATTATGCGACGGCAGATCAGGGTCTATGTTGTTTCCATTTGGACCTAAACTATACCAGAATATATACGGTATATATATATATATATATATATATATATATATATATATATATATATATATATGTGTGTGTGTGTGTGTGTGTGTGTGTGTGTGTGTGTGTGTTTCTTCACGTCGGCCAGTATAATATTTTACAGGTCAATAAAATTATATACTGAACTCAACAAAAACCTATAATTGTATTATCTTACCCAATTTTATTTCGAGTCGCACTTATAAAACTTGTGTTTTCAACTATTGACACCATGCATAGTCGCAACAAAATTGATACAATGTTATGGAGATTTTGCTAAATGGAGAAAAAAATAGATAATGCAAGCTTATTATAAAGTTGAATCGGTATGTAAATCCTTATAGGGCATCAATATCACTCAATACATAATGGAATGGATATTCGAGTGTCTGCTTTGAGTGCATTATATGGTAATTATATGTGCCTTTAAGCACTCTGTATATTGATTTGCTTAAATAATTCTTTCATATGGTTTCCTCAGACTTATACACAAGATGTAATAGAGTCACAGACATGACAGATCATCATAAAAACAACATTACAGCTTTGAAAAGCTTACCTTACATCAGGGGATAGGATATACATAAATTTAAAACAAATAATCGCTTGTAACTGCCGTCAGCATTTTGCATTCCTGTAGTAAAAGAGGTTGCGTGCAAAACATCCAGTGAAAAAATATTTTAAACTATTAATTTACAGCCTCTTTAATATACTTGTAATGCAACGGGATGGTCGATTACAGAGTAAGGCCATTTGAAACATATACAGTTTTGCCTGTATACACTCAACTAAGATGATGTATCATGACATTAAATATTATTTTCTTTTCTAAAGCTTGATATTCTAAAATGTAGTTTTGTGTTCTTTGTAGGTATCCGTTTAAGGACAAAAACCACGTTACAAGAAATATAGTTTTCTGTTGCAGCTGAACGCTTCGAATTCAAAAACTATAAACAAGAGACCGTTGTTTCTCTCTCTCTCTCTTTCTCTCTCTCTCTCTCTCTCTCTCTCTCTCTCTGTGTATTCCCTTTTCAGTAGTCTTTACGTTCATGCTTTCGCATTTCTTGCTCACGGAGTATTGTGAATATTGAATTTGGATGTATCAGCGTTTAATGGCACTTCAGCGCAGTAATGATTATATGATGCCAATTAAAATTAAAGTTCTAAAAATGTGAAAAAGGTGTGCACGAAAACTTTCGAAAGATAAAGCCTTCTAAGAAATGTAATCATGAAGTACTACATAATAAAAAATAAACGGTGATTGCATAACATTCTTTTTGCATATATGTGTGTATATATATATATATATATATATATATATATATATATATATATATATATATATATATTAAAAGTTAATATAATGTCAGTACAGTTAATGCTGCTTATTTGAATCTATATTACCACGCAGAGTAATTACTACATTTGTACCTTTCCTTTTTATAATGAGATTGATAAGGTAAAATGCATCAAAAGGCCTCGCTTTAATTACTAAAGGCGTCTACACAGGCACAACATATAGTTTGGCTTATCTGATAGGCACAGGCTTCTTCTGATAGAGATAATGTGCTGAACCACACACATGCCTACATTTTCTTGAGGTATTCCTTTTACAAGTAAAAGTATAAAGTCTAACACGTAATGAGAGAGACAGTGCCGTCTACAATTAATATCAACATAAGTGGGAACGTGATATGTATAAATACTTCACAACAGTATTTCTGTTTCTGTACAATATATGAAATTGATTGTTACACATAATACAAGGAAACACAATGAAAGAACGAAGAAAACAAAGAAGCACAAATCAAATGTAATAATATATCTAATGACGTGGAAATAATTACTTGCTGTCAAGGTATTAGAAAGATACAGTCATATGTCAGTCCCTATGTATATTTTGTTTACGAGTTTATAAAATCGTGTATGTTCTTTACACTAAATAGTTTTCAGTGTGTTTGTCTCTTTTCTACCGATTATCAATAGGCAAGAAATCATTAAAACTTCAAAGTATAAATATTATTTCACAGAATATTTAATTAAGTTGGGACCATGTTACAAGTCTATAACGAAATGTTATGAGGAGGAGAAATTTTCTATTTGATAAAGAGTGTTTCTTACTAATCTATTCAAGTTGATGTACCCCCGTAAGTTTCGTTTCCAAGCACCAGTAGTTTCTATAATTTTTTTATATATTTAGTTCTGTTTGTATGTCAGAACTTCGATGATAATTCAAAATTATGTACGTATAATGCAGATTTTCTCCATGAACTATTTAATGATTGATAAAACGGCTTTGGACCTCACTGGTGTTTTTGAGGAGAGTTAAAGAGAACTGACAGTGGAACAGTGTCCGGTGTTGGGTAGTCTAATGGTGCGTGTAATAATACACGCTAAAGCGTGCAATCGTGTGTACGAGCACTAAGCGTGTAATCGACACCGTGTTTACGATAGTGGATAGTGCTCACATGTATTTTGCAACGCAACCATATCATATATTTCTTCTTTTGACCGATCACAGCTATAGAACCTGTATGAACAAAGATTTGTCTTGAACTTCCTCCTTGATTGGCAATAACAGAAAACCTTTTTTGCTGTCATAAGTAACTTGTGTTAACCATAACAATATATCAAAGTATAGAATATATTACGGGTTATTCAGCCACCTTATAGAATATGTTATTGGTTATACAGCCACCCTGTAGGAAATGTTACAGGTTATACAGCCACCCAATAGGATATGTTATAGGTTATACAGCCACCCAATAGGATATGTTACAGGTTATACAGCCACCCTATAGGAAATGTTACAGGTTATACAGCCACCCAATAGGATATGTTACAGGTTATACAGCCACCCTATAGGATATGTTACATGTTATACAGCCACCCTATAGGATATGTTACAGGTTATACAGCCACCCTTCAACCCGATAATATTCTGCACAATCGAAAACAAAAATGAGCAAAAGATTATCTTTGAAACTAAAGGACTGAATTTATAAAGGAATACTCGCTTGAAAGTTAAATGAGCTAAGAAGAACGTCATTAATATCTGAACAACCAACCAAAAATTTTTCTTCGTCTCCATTTAGCGCACTTTATTAACGCTCTCATTCAGAAACACATTTCTATAAAATAGCGCTACAGTCTAGTTCTTACACAGAAAGCATCTTTGAGCAATTCTCTTGTCAAGTTGCTTGTTCTGACATTATCTATATCATGAAACCAACAAATGCACAGAAGCCGCTTCAGAACACCGCCTGTGAAGATTTGTTTCATTTGGCTGTGTAGAATATTGGCATCAGGTTTCATTGCTTCATCCCACCTCTGTGCCGCGAATCACTCTTCTTGTAACTGAAGCTACGAGTGGTTCGTTTCTTATAATTGCTAAGCCTTACACTGTTGTTAACAGTGACAGTTCGTCTGCTAATCCTGTGAAAACATCGGATACTTCATTTCTAGTGGTTCCAAAGATAGAGCGTTTGTGAATCGCCTGATACAACGGATGACTATTATTCTTGTTTTTGGTGTATATGATTTGTTACCCTTGTTTTTATTTCTCGGATTAGACAGACACTTGTGTTGTTTTGGAAATGCAGAAGTTATAGTCTTCAAACTTGGAAATACATGTATATCACAGTAACCTAATTTACCAAGCCTTTATTTCGGGACAGTAAGTTTTACAGATGTGTTTGTAATTAAAACCATAATTAACCCTGTAACTCTGATTCAAGAATGACGATAGGTCTTTGATGGAAGCTGAATGGGAAGAAGTTATAAAATAGAATATACCTCGTGATACACATTATTTATCGGCAGAAGAAAATTTTCAAACTATATGCATTCATCTGCGTGTTTGTTATTAATCTGCATAGTGTGACCCGTGACCCTTGGAGTACATCTTGAATAGTACTTATAATTGATAATAACTGGCGCGAATGAAAAAGTTTTTTTTTTTCTCTTTCAGAAAGGATAACATTTAGATAATTTTGGAAATATTTTGTTAACAGTGCGTAATACCAACGGAAAGGATCATATAAATTGCTCCGTTTCAATTTAAAATAACCTCAGTACATACAAAGGAAGTTCAGCAGTGAAGAACGACACGACTTTTGAATCAGGGAGTTAGGGGCTGTATTGACAAGTTAGGGGCTGTATTGACAAAGAGAAAAGAGAAGAGCTGTGATTCTAAATCTCTTCTAAACTGTTTGATTATAGCATGGTCTATCGACTTTCTTGTTTAAACACTTGACCTGCAGTTCAAAGCCACACGCATGGGGTTATTTTGCTGGTTATGTTTCTAAGTTTTAGAGAATATATATTAACCTTCGTAGAAAAATATGAAAGACATATTTGGTATTTCACTACAACTCAATACATGGCCAGTCATCTTCTTATAATTTCTAGAGGGTAATGTCACCATTATAATAAATTAGATCGAAACAGAGACCGGACAATATGTACCTGGGTCACAATCTCATTCATAGAATTAAAGCACCATATTTAAGTTGCCTTCTTCAATAGACACGCATGAAGAAGCAATGAGTCTCGCGATCGCGCTGAAATTGAAAGGTGAATGGAAGTAATTAAATAATATTGATTATTTCCTGGTTACAAGCAATTCTGGCAAGAATGTATCATAATATTATCAGTGTTATGTTCTTCGAATAATTTCTTTTAATTCTAAATGCTGAACTGTGAAGAGGTATTTGCAATATCCATGCTGTAAATTAATATGCACTTGCATTGATGATAGAAACATAATTATATTAATTTCAATGACAAATGTAATATACAGTCCCAGATGATTCGTCCTTAAGTTAAATACATCAAACTATATCCCTACGTTGAATTTCATTAACAATTGGGAATAAATCCCACATATGAATTCAGTAACGACCATGATAGATAATGAATTGACTACCATGATGTGTTTGAGAGCTAGCATCATTTGATTAAAAACTTAGAAACATGCAAATGCAAAGTGCTGTTTGAAATGCCAATACATTGTAATTAACAATTATAGCTTTGACATGCTCATAATTATACACTAATGTATTACAGATTTACAAATAAGTATATAAATAAAAAGTTTTATTAAATTCAACAGGTGCTTAACTGTTACATCAGCAGACATGTCAACCAAAATAGATGGAACAGTTATTCAAAACTTTAATTCAATTTTTTATCAGAGAACGATTTGAAAACTTCTTTCAATATTGGGTTTTAAATATATTATCGCTTGAACTCTACTATATATTTAAGTTTAGGCTGTCCATATTATTGCAAAAATCGAAATAGTAATTTGGAATGCCTTTTGTAATTCGTATGAAAGGGGCCGAGGATAGTTTATAGGTTTATAGAACTGGATCTATCGTCATACCCCCAGCTATATTGTCTAGCAGCATTTATGTCGAACTAATCCAGTCCCATAGGATGAGATCACGTTGTTTGACATAAACCACATTTACTGCGTTGAAATAATGTTTGGGAGTAGAGACGGAGAATGCTATGTGAGGATATGGAAGCAAACGATTCAATCTGTATGAATATTGATAGGCCAGGAGTCCCTATATTCATTCCTATAATAACAGAGGGAAAAAATAAAACTGAGAAAGTGGTCGGGACTATGAAATTGAAATTGTGCTTTGTCGGTTAAGATCAATAATTCATGGATGTGCAAGGTTTCCTATTAACAAGCGCCAGCATCATTCAACCCCTAAAGCGTGATTTTAGTTGTTTTTCATAAACTTAATTAGTAGGATTTGAGACAAGAATTATTTGCGTTTACTGTGCATCTTCGAATCTGTTGTGTCATTTCATTGGGTTTCTAGCATCCCATTGAGATCAGGATTAACTGTCAGGATTCAGTTAGTTCATTCAATAGCAAGATTAAATTACATCATTTACACCACATGCAGTATAATATGCAGTGCTTGGCGAATATCATGCACTTCAATGTCAGGTCCTTTCAAGATTTGGTACTAGTCTTTTAAATTGTCATGTTATTTAATGCACAATGACGATGGAACTTTTAAGAGAAAAGTACTGTTTTATCACCATAATTAGCTGCATTCAGGTCTGTATAGCCCCAGTGATTATACGCCAACTTGGGGACAAGGTAGTGGACACCAGACATGGCCGAGTGCGCGGGGTTCTTGTAGAATTTCATGAGGACTACAAATTAAAAACAATAGAGGCGTTTTTCAGCATTCCATATGCATCTTTGCGGGGAATGCATCGGAACATCCTACGATTCATGCCACCTAGTTCACCTCCAAAATGGAAGCATCTGAAAGATGCTTCAAAACAAAATTCTTCAGAAGCTTGTCTACATAAACGCTTGGCTGAAAGTGTTGGACATCATCAGCTTTTGAGACAGGCAGAAAGACTTAAGAAACAGGACGAGGATTGTCTCAGTTTAAACCTCTATGTGCCCAATAAAGGTAGGTCTCCTTGCGTAATATTGTATGATATTGCTTCTATTTTCAAGTTGTTTTATACGTATAAAATCCATTTCAACCTAATATCGGGATCCACCTCATATTTGGAAGTGATAGCCAATCAGTAAAAACTTAAAATCAAAAAATGCACTCTAACAGTAAGGTTTAAACAGGTAAGTTTACAAATTGGAATATCTAATACTGTGTAAAAAGTGCAGGAATCTGTATTTTGCATTTTTCATTCCGAAGTAGTGTACAAAATTTGGCGCTCTCACCATTCACTAATGAAAAGAGGGGCTTTGCAAAACACCCTTTTTCTGAACATTCCCCTTTTCTCCTTAGTTATTGGTAATAAAGGTATGCTATTAATAAAGGTTTATATTGTAATCCCTTAAATCAAGCAAAATTAAAAGCCTCGACCGCTTTCCTAAACTGTATGTCTATGAAAAGTGATAAATTGTTTGTAAAAAAGCTGATGATTTAATCCAGCATGCTGAATTTTATGCTATACTTTATCTTGGGCAACATATACATTCTTCCGGTTAACAAACAATAAAACTGCGGCTATGGAATGCACAAAGAAACAGTAGGCTAGAGTGTAAAAGATTAAAATGTGGATCAAAAGTATATTATCCTCATACTAAACTTTTGTTTAGATACAATATAAAATCTTTGACTGGTCATTGTTTCTTGGTGTTATTTTTTTTTTTTTTTCTCAAATGTATGGGACTTGCTATTACACAATTGTGTTCAAATCTATGATGTGCAGAACCTAGAAATGGAAGCTACTAGGTTCTAAAGTTTATATTTGCTTTTGAAATGGTAGTTTGTATCTCATGAAATTCACTAAACCATTAGTTTACTGATTTACTGTCGTGCATATTAATCCTAGGAAACACACTGATTGGTCCAGAATAGTACTATCACTATTTTAACTATTTAAAGAGATAATCCAATTAAAATCGGTCTGCATCAAAATCCAATGTTCAAAGTATTTTGTAATGTGTAGAGTATATATATATATATATATATATATATATATATATATATATATATATATATATATATATATATATATATATATATATATATATATATTTTACTACATGATGACCGTATGGTATGTTTAGGATAAACAAAAGCAAGTTCATGAACACATGCTGGGAAGAAATATCATAATTGACTATATCGTATTAGAAAGCTAGGACGAGTTTCGAATTGTGATCTAATTGTAAATGAATTTTGTCTACATGTTTCTTAAAACGTTTTAAGAGTACTATAATAAAGATGGACAATCTGGATACGAGCAACCCTCCTCTAGAATTAATATAAAGTAAACATTCATCTTATGGTTTTCACTGTAAAACATTCCTATTTGCTTTCAACGTAAAAGTAGTAACTTTAATATTCAATGAAACAGTGAAAGAAGCAATAATGGTTATATTTGTGCTGGCCCATTCTTTAAAAAAAACGGAAAAATATACAGAACAAAAAGAGATTTGATTAAAACACAGACTCATGAACAAATAATCTCTTTAGCTTGAAACATCTTTTGCAAATATACAGGTTTCCAAATAATGTGATAAAAATAATTAAAGTTTCAACGTCTTTAATTACTTCATTAAGTACACATTTCGACATGCTTTCAAAGCAGACATTACCTTAGAATACAGAGACGTCTCTTGCAGTGGACAAATACGGCACCTCCATTGAGAAGAGCTTGTTTTAACTGCAAGATATATATATATATATATATATATATATATATATATATATATATATATATATATATATATATATATATATATATACATATACATATAAATATGTGTGTGAGACAGACAGAACGACAAGTATCACATAGTTTTCCCTATTATAACACGGCACGTTTAAAACATTATTGGTTATAGCATGCGGAGGGAATGGGAACTTAATGTCTTTCCCAAGGACACTGAGGCAGCTGACTCATGCTGGCCTCGGTGAGTATTGAACCCGCAAACCCATAGATTACGTGTCCGACGTTCAACCAACTGAGCTACTGCGGCTACCACTTTTTATAACAATAATCTGTGAATGACTTGTTAGAATTTCTAGAGATAAAACTGTGCAATGAACGACTCATAGGTACTGAAACTATGTAAACCGTATCCAAGAAAATACTAATGCATTTCAGCCATCTGTAAGGTGCATGTAAAATTTTGACTAGTTTTATATTTACTTTCAAATCCAAATATTAATTTAATTTTTTATACCAATGTGTTACATTGCTTTATTTAAACTCTAAACAGTGAATATTTTTTATATAGAAAAAGACTTATAACATTATAACACGTGATGTATGACGGTTGACTTCTCTCGACGCATTGATATATGTGTGTGCAATTGAATCCAGACATGACGGATTTAAAAGCAACTAAGCATAAGAACATAATTAGAAAGTTCCGAATCCTTTCCTTTTTATCTTGTTATGAGTCAATTTGTCGATTGTATCATAAAATCGACCTCTTTCCATGCCTGTAACGCAATATAGATCTGAATGTGATGCATCGTTACTATCATTGCATGTGATTTAAATCAACGAATCGGAACACTTCTTGGCGAAAAAAAAAAATAGTGCGTCTTGGCGTGTAACATAGACGACCAAGCAGATTGAACAATGTTTCTTGTGTGAGAAAAGACATGTACTATTTATGATGAAACTTATTACAAATAATACAAATGAAATGAATTCATGAGATTTTTGCTAACTGAACAGCTTGTATACTTTAACAAAATGTATCCAAGAATACCATTCCCCCCTGATACTTTCGCTTTTGCACGGTGATGAATTTTTTTGTAGATTGGAGATGATCTTGAGTTTCAAATATTATTCTTATGTTTAATATTTATTCTTTGGAAAACGTGAACTACATTTCTATATCTGCAGAAGGTTTTGAGATGAGCAAGCTTGTATCTTATAGGAATGAATTTGTCATCGTTATTCTCTTGGTAGATCAAACGTTTGGAAAATATAAATTTTATGCTTTGTCCTTGTCTATTAAACACAAGATATCATTCGAATTTAAATTTAAACAAGCCACGATACAAGATGGCGACGTAGAGAACACTATAAGACCTAAGGCAGTACCATAAAAAAAACTATGATTTAGCATTCTTTATTTAAAACTTTCATCTGGGAAAACATACAACTGATAATCTGAACCAATACGAAACTAAATATTGTGTAATTTTCTATATCCTTCCAAACAAGCTGAGTTGACAGTTGATTTTACGACGAATATACGTTCTAAATCTGACAGCGAATTAATGCATTTTTGCAGCTTTACTTTCATGAAATGTAATCTATGAAATCTAGCTTTAGGTATTTAAGCTCTTGTTTCGCTGAAGATTTGATAGAAATGCTACTATTTAATACATGCTCAGATTATCTAGGGTAAATAAGCCGTGGTAAGATATGGAGCTATGATGCCTGTAATTTTCAATTGGATCAGTTTCATTACAGCGTATACAAGTCTTTTCAGTCATATAGAATTAGAACAAACTCTACTTAGTGTCAATTAATATGTTATCTATATTCCATGATTCGGCGATACACATTTTCTTTTGTCTTTGATTTATTTACATTTCATGAAAGTAAAGCTGCAAAAATGCATTAATTCGCTGTCAGATTTAGAACGTATATATATAATCCAAGCAATAAGAAGAACAACGAGGTGTCCTAATATTTGTATACAAGAGGTAGGATTACGCACTCGATGTCAGCATGATATCTGCTTAAATTTGTTTTACAGTACTGAAACTAAATTGATTAAGCAAAGACCAAACAGAAATCACTGGATAGTAAACACAAACAGAAATCACTGGATAGTAAACACAAACAGAAATCACTGGATAGTAAACACAAACACAAATCACTGGATAGTAAACACAAACAAAAATCACTGGATGGTAAACACAAACACAAATCACTGGATAGTAAACACAAACACAAATCACTGATAGTAAACACAAACACAAATCACTGGATAGTAAACACAAACACAAATCACTGGAATAGTAAACACAAATCATTGGTTAGTAAACACAAACACAAATCACTGGATAGTAAAAACAAACACAAATCACTGGATAGTAAACACAAACACAAATCACTGATAGTAAACACAAACACAAATCACTGGATAGTAAACACAAACACAAATCACTGATAGTAAACACAAACACAAATCACTGGATAGTAAACACAAACACAAATCACTGGATAGTAAACACAAACACAAATCACTGGATAGTAAACACAAACACAAATCACTGGATAATAGACTCAAACTTGCTTTCTTCAAATACATTCGTATTTCGATATTACACGCCAGTATCAATGTAATTAATTCAAAATATTTTTACACTCTGTATTTCACTCTACCGTAATAATTTATGGAGATATATTTTGCTTCGTTAATAAATGAAAATCACGTTTCTATTTTCACGCGGATACTACAATTCTTATGTTCGTAACAAATCATAATTCCATAACCGCAGAATATTGATTGGCCATATTTTCTATCTACGCCTCCTTGTTCTGACAGATTTAATCCAGTTTGTTGCGTTCCATATTGATGACTTTGCTATTCGTGTGTACATTTTAGTTATAAAACGGAAAATTTATTCTACAAGGAATAAGGGTTATAAACATATGTTACGATTACATCACTTTATTCAAACAATTCCCTTCTAAATCTGCCTGAACCGGTTACCTACAAATCCAATTATTTTTTTATTATTTTTTTAAAAGTCTGCCAAATAATAAAATATGTTGGAAGCGGGAAGGGTAAAAACTGAGTTCTTCCGCGTTTTCTGTTAAAAAGCTCTTCCTCTGAGGATTCTGATAAACACAGACAAAGACATACGCAAAGAACACACAGGCGTCTAACGAAACATTCTTTGGGTGATACCACAGAGAGGCTACTCACTATAAAAATTCTTTGGGTGATAGCACAAAGAGGCTACTCAATATAAAACTCTTTAGGTGATAGCACAAAGAGGCTACTCTATATAAAATTCTTTGGGTGATACCACAGAGAGGCTACTCACTATACAAATTCTTTGGGTGATAGCACAAACAGGCTACTCACTATAAAAATTCTTTGGGTGATAGCACAAAGAGGCTACTCTATATACAATTCTTTGGGTGATACCACAGAGAGGCTACTCACTATAAAAATTCTTTGGGTGATAGCACAAAGAGGCTACTCTATATACAATTCTTTGGATGATACCACAGAGAGGCTACTCACTATAAAAATTCTTTGGGTGATAGCACAAAGAGGCTACTCTATATACAGTTCTTTGGGTGATACCACAGACAGGCTACTCAATATAAAAATAAGTAATTTTCAGGAAAAAATCGAAGTTAAAAAAGATTGTAGTGTTTTCTATAAGAATTAAAGGGATGGTCACCACCAAGCTGCCTTTTAAACTATATCATCAATAAGCACGCGAAATAGCAGAATAATATTTTTGACTTCTAAGTTTTACATTGCAGATATAATAAGGAGTATATAATTACAGATATCAATCTATTTATAATAGAGGAGAATTCAACAGAGAAATTTTAAAATAATAATAATAATAATAATAATAATAAATATAATAATAATAATAAATTATTATTATTATTATTATTATTATTATTATTATTATCTCATGATGATTGTGGTTGCATGAACTTACAGGTCAGAAACTATCGCACATGTGTCTATATACAAATATTTTTCTTTTAAGCCATATCCAATATTTATCATTTTGGGCACGTTCATTGCACACACACACACACACACACACAGACACACACGAGAGTACAGAATACAGCGTAACGGATAGAAAAGTACAAATGGTTTTAGAATTGTGAGAAATGAAATAAATTTTATTTTATTACATTAAGCGAAACAAATGATATAGGAGTATATATCATGTACCGTTGCTTTACACCTTTGGTTTCTTTTAGTTTTACACGACAAGCATTTTTCTTCTGACTTGAATTGCAGTGTGCATCCCTTTCCGACGATGTAATATATCAGCACTTGGCATTTGAGACATATATCATAGCTCAGTATATTTCTCGTGTTGTTTGCCTGGCTAAGTGGTGTTGAGTGGAATTTTGTATATCTGGTAGAGCATGAGCAATCAACAGCGCCAAGGCTGGATTACTCAAAACGTTGACAGCAACTGAAGGAAACATTCCCCTGGAGGTTAAACTACTGAAGACAACATGTAGCTAAAAAGGTAGAGGAATGGTTGATTATAATGATGATGAATATATTGATTCGCTACGATTACCGATCATTCCAGCAAATCTTTAATTCAATTCAATTCAATTCAATAGTATATTATCATAAGCATTTACATGCTTATAGATTAAATATTACAAATATTCGTGGTTATCAAATGCTTTATTATAACGTTAAACATGAACTCAAAAAGGTAATCGTCAAGAGCTGGAAAGGAGAGGATGGACAAATATACACAATTTTTATAATAAATTACTGTAAAAATAATAATCTATCTCTTATTTTAAACGCTTCATAAACATATTTAGCTAATTAACATATTATTTTCTTATTACTAGAAGTTAATTGTTCAATGTACTTGTGCATGGATGTTTTTTTCCAGAAGTACTTTGAGATTAAGTTTACACGCAAGTGAGTATACACAGGACATACTAAAAGAAAAAATATATATTCGTCTTCAATATCATGGGCGTCACATAACATAAAATATCTTTCACTTCTATCGATTCTATTGCTTCCATATCTCCCAGCTTCAATTAATACTGAACAGACACTTATACCTCAATATTAGTACAAAATTATTCTTGATTCCTAGAAACATTATTCTTGATTCCTAGAAACATTATTCTTGATTCCTAGAAACATGCACCTGCAATTGGTTGATATTAGTCTAGTAAAAGTTCAAATCTCATGAAACGTAATGTATTAGTGTGTATGCCAATACTTCCTAAATGTTTACAGTTTTCGTCATTGTGAAAGGACTAAGGATTCAAACTTGTCTTTTTCAGCGGAAATTTCTTCGTTTTTTTTTTCGGGGTGGGTAGGTGATGGGTGGAGGAGAATCCTTGACTCAAATGGATAACGAGAGAAAGAGTAAAGGTCGAAATAAATCCCAAATTTCACAGACTCTTTTGTTCTTTTTGTGTTTCCATCTTCAACAACAGAGAAACATAAAAACGATAGATGACAAATAGACATTGCAGGACGATCGACGATCTCTGCTGAAACTAAAAAAAGAAACAAACACAAAATCTCATTAATGTTAGCTATGGCATCAGTATGATCTAAGTGGTTGTGATTTGTTTGATCAGGGTGGCATTACTATATTCAGTATGATCTAAGTGGTTGTGATTTGTTTGATCAGGGTGGCATTACTATATTCAGTATAAAGCAGCTGCAGAAGCAATATGACGGAATGGTTGGAATTTGGTTGCTCACGGTTGCATTACGATATGAAGTAACACGAAATACAGACGCGGAAGCAATATAATATAAATGGTTTTGATTCGGTTGATCAGGGTGGCATTACAATAGGAAGTAATACAAAAAGCAGCTGCGGAAGTAATATGATATAAGTGGCTACGATTTGGTTGGTCAGGGTGGCATTACAATAGGAAGTAATACAAAAAGCAGCTGCGGAAGTAATATGATATAAGTGGCTACGATTTGGTTGGTCAGGGTGGCATTACAATATGAAGTAATACAAAAAGCAGCTGCGGAAGGAATAAAAGTAGTTTGATGTGGTTGGTCAGGGTGGCATTACAACATATGAAGTATTATAAAAAGCAGCTGTAGAAGAATTGCTTGCAATAACAAATGAAAAAGTACTAAAAAATAATATATGGGCCCCAAAAAGAAACGCATTTTTTGGGGGGGTGGGGGGGGGGGAGCGGGGTAATTTATTCTGCTGCCATGATTTTGTTGTAAACAGTTATGTGCAGCCATGATTCGTTTAACTTCAAGAGTGAAAGTATTTTTTGGGGAAATACTTGCAAATGACAATACATTTCTATTGCTATATAATTTTGTTTGAAAGTAGAAAAGTATCAATTAAACGTTTAAGATTCTAAAAGAGCAATGCATTTCCTTCTTGAGTCAGTATAGCAGTATAAGGCTGGAGAGGTGGGTATAAAAACTGAAGTAATTGCGTTAGGAGTATCAGTTCTACTCTTAGTAAAATGTAGTAGTAGCAGTAGTAGTAGTAGTAGTAGTAGCAGTAGTAGTAGCAGTAGTAGCAGTAGTAGTAGCAGCAGTAGTAGTAGCAGTAGTAGCAGCAGTAGTAGTAGTACCAACAGTAGTAGTAGTAGTAGTAGCATTATTAGTAGTAGTAGCAGTATTAGTAGTAGTAGCAGTAGTAGTAGTAGTAGCAGTAGAAGTAGTAGTAGCAGTAGTAGCAGTAGTAGTAGTAGTAGTACCAACAGTAGTAGTAGTAGCATTATTAGTAGTAGTAGCAGTATTAGTAGTAGTAGCAGTAGTAGTAGGAGTAGCAGTAGTAGCAGTAGTAGTAGTAGTAGCAGTAGTAGCAGTAGTAGTAGTACCAACAGTAGTAGTAGTAGCATTATTAGTAGTAGTAGCAGTATTAGTAGTAGTAGCAGTAGTAGTAGTAGTAGTAGCATTATTAGTAGTAGTAGCATTATTAGTAGTAGTAGCAGTAGTAGTAGTAGTAGCAGTAGAAGTAGTAGTAGCAGTAGTAGCAGTAGTAGTAGTAGTAGTAGTACCAACAGTAGTAGTAGTAGCATTATTATTAGTAGTAGCAGTATTAGTAGTAGTAGTAGTAGTAGCAGTAGCAGTAGTAGTAGCAGCAGTAGTAGTAGCAGTAGTAGCAGTAGTAGTAGTACCAACAGTAGTAGTAGTAGCATTATTAGTAGTAGTAGCAGTATTAGTAGTAGTAGTAGTAGTAGTAGCAGTAGTAGCAGTAGTAGTAGTAGTAGCAGTAGTAGTAGCAGTAGTAGCAGTAGAAGTAGTAGTAGTAGAGGAGGAAACTGAAGTAGAAGCTTCAGCAGTGACGATAGAAATAATCATATTGCAAGTATTACACAAAGGTAGAAAACCATGTTGCAATTTTATCAAGTTTAGACAACTTGATATAAATTCTTGCATTATACCTTTCACTGAAATCACTAGTTATGTTTAGAAGTGATTCAATCAACAAGTATACTAATATCACTTTGTTTTATAAGTGATGCAATCAACAGGTATAAGTGTATCCACTCTTAAAACTGAAAAAGAAGGCAGATATTTTTATTTAAAGCATTTTGTTGCCCTACAATAATAAGCATGAAATCAAGTGTCCCGTTCGAATTCACCTGATATGGAACGACCATATCGGAGTACTTTGTTTGGTCGAAAGTCGATTTCAACACAGTCTAAGAGGTACACACTTAGTGTTATCTAATGTCGATTTCAACACGGTCTAAGAGGTACACCCTTCCTGTTATCTAAAGTTGATTTCAACACGGTCTAAGAGGTACACCCTTACTGTTATCTGAAAAAATAATCCACCAAATTAAAAATCATAACCACAAACCACGATAATAAGAGAGCTCAGGTATTTTCAGCAGGTACACGAATGTCGATTTCAGTTAGAAGTATAATTTTTAGCAGACGACGTTAGACGGGGTCATTCATGTACAAATCGGTCATTTCTGCAAGTCATTCTGGGCAAATGTATGCAAGGTAATATTGTTTTGTCTGGTATTAGGTTCTCCTTTACAAATATTTCGTTGATATAGGGGATGAACTGGTAAATGTAAAATACATTGCAGAAAAGTACACCCGAATACTTGCAAATAAGGCCGATATCTCGCATGACAAATTCTGTGCTGGAGGAAGTCTTGAAATTACATTTAGAAAATAATTTTATTCCTTATGATTAACGTCTCGTGTTCTTCCAATACGCCAACTGGAGTGTCGAATAATATCTTTTTTTTTGAAAACAATAATCGTCATAAAACTCGACATTTGCTTCGGAAAATGTATCAGTTTGTATTAATTATGTTAATGTTGACACTTGCTTCACATAAAAAAGCAAATTCATTCTGGTCTCTCTAATTATCTACTTGGCAAGTTAAAATATAACATGGAAATCCCTGCATTGTACTTGTAAAGGAAAATGTTTCTATGGTGAGTTACAACATCCTGGCGTCATATCAGAATCTTAGTGATACTCATTTATAAACTTTGTAAAATTTTCAGCTGTATTATATAACAAATAGTTTTTTTTTTATTTTGTCTCTCAGCATCGTAAATGAAATCGGAGGGTTCAGAATTGCTCGGATCAAGGTATTGCAAGAGAAGACCTTTCCTTTATTTGTAAGATTGAAGAAAACAAGAAAAGAAAATGTATCAGTCACAACATCAATATTTCTATTATTGAATCCTAAAAGAGAAAGTGCAGGGTAAAGCATCCTTATATTTTTATTTTGTATGCATATTTATATTTGTATTTTGTATGAATATATATGAATTTAAGACATTATGAACGTTCATTGTATGATACAAAGTAGGAAAATATCGTCGAGAATTAGGAGAAAAAGGGGTTATTAAAATTAATTACGCAAAAAGGCAACTAATTTCTTGCTGAAACTAATTCATAAATGGCGTAACTATAATCACATTAATTTATTTCATAAAAGCTATTTAAATCAACTCTCAGATTCTTTAGCAAAAACATAGGTAGAGGTATACAACTTGGCCTGAAACAATTTAAAGAATTCTGTTAATAAAAATGTTGACAGAGTCGTGTCAAGTGATTTTCATAATGAAAGAAAAATAATCAAAAACAACAAAATTCCATCATATTCCTTATCTGGTTAACCAAGTGTATTGAACCACGTTGGTGCTCGTGAAGCTGAATGTACCACTGGGTCTTGATGTCAGTGAAGTGCGGAGAGAAAACAAATAGGAAAAAGGTTTTCAATTTTGGACATGATTTGAAATATTTGGACATGTCTTTCCATCTCTGAAAGAAATAATAACTTTCACAATTCATACTGTTTATTGAACTCCTTCCACTAATGTGAAGACACGGAAGTTGTTCGCCGCTAGTAATTGCCGCTGTCAAAAAGTTTCTATCTCAAAAGTTAAAACATAAGGAGAATGGCTGAATATTTGCTGTCATTCACCATGATCATCTTTTGCACCAGGCTTTAATATATTGATAAACATGAGGTCGCCGCTGAATCAATCCGGGTGCAATATTCTTGTTAATATTATGATAGGGTTGAACATTATGGCGTTCGGAAGTAAAACAAATACATGTGAAAATATAAGTGCATTTCCGAGAGGGGTGCATATAAATGAGGGGTGCATTGCTGAAAGGGGTGCATACATATGAGGGGTGTATTGCTGAAATGGGTGCATATATATGAGGGGTGCATATATATGAGGGGTGCATTGCTGAAATGGGTGCATATATATGAGGGGTGCATAAATATGAGGGGTGAATTGCTGAAACGGGTGCATATATATGAGGGGTGCAGGGGTGCATATATATATATATATGAGGGGTGCATTGCTGTAGTGGGTGCATATATATGAAGGGTGCAGGGGTGCATATATATGAGGGGTGCATTGCGGAAAGGTATAAAAGTTTATAAAGCATTGAATCTGGATCTCCATTGTTCTCTTCACTATATAAATGTATTTATTTAAATACTGTTCTCAAGCTGTACAAAATGTCGATTGAAATTAAGAATTTTCATTCGGATCGCAGAGGGTTAATGGCATGGCTTTGGTTTATATACTTTTAGAAGTTCAAGCGTTACACTAAATGTCAATCTGAGAATACATCTGTTATATTCTTGTCTTGAATGTCAACACATATAGTCACTGATACAAAATATCAATATCACTATGCAAAGGCAAAAGGAGTTAAATTCTCCCTTGGTTTAACCCATTGATTGAAAATGTAGAGAAACATTCTAATATGGAATTTGTATTTTGTTGCTCGCCTTGAAGCGTGCCTTTATTGGGTTTAATGCTCATGAATTAATATAAATAGTCGCTATGTTTCACTGAAGCTTCCTTTTCATACCTTTTATACAGCTCTACAAATATTACAGTAGTAATGAATCCTTTTTTGATGTAGTTTTCTCTAGCTTTCAGATTGTTTTGAATGCCGAAGCTTTTTCAGTCCTTTTAATTGATCAAATAGCAATTGATCGTTTTTCATTTGTATATTAAAGAAAATAATCAGTAAGTCAAATAGCGACAAGTATGATATTATATATATATATATATGTGTGTGTGTGTGTGTGTGTGTGTGTGTGTGTGTGTGTAATTGAATTTTATTTATCGTATGTTCTACTCTTTCAGGTTTTATATGAATGTTTATGTTAAAGACAAATAAAAATTATTGGAAAAAAGGGTTTGGTTGGAAAGATTTACTATACTAAATGTTGGTATACAATTTTCTCAACACTGTGACTATAGCGAATGTTTAACGTAAAAACTAAATTTGGAAGAAAGCATCAAAACAGTCACTACATAAGGATAACCATCACCATTATTATTGTCGTTATCATTGACATCACATTAATTATCATTTTCATCATAATCATTGTCAAGCTCTTCACGTTGTTGAAATTAAGGTTGGTTTATATGTGCGTGTCCCATTTACTTCCGTGCTTTGAACAGGACTGCTAGTACGTCTGTAAATACGATACAATACGTTCACTTACAAAATGACAATACGTTCACTTACAAAATGACAATACGTTCACTTGCAAAATGACAATACGTTCACTGACAAAATGACAATACGTTCACTGACAAAATGACAATGCGTTCACTTACAAAATGACAATACGTTCACTTACAAAATGACAATACGTTCACTTACAAAATAACAATACGTTCACTTACAAAATGACAATACGTTCACTGACAAAATGACAATACGTTCACTGACAAAATGGCAATACGTTCACTTACAAAATGACAATACGTTCACTTACAAAATGACAATACGTTCACTTACAAAATGACTACGTTCACTGACAAAATGACAATACGTTCACTTACAAAATGACAATACGTTCACTTACAAAATGACAATACGTTCACTGACAAAATGACAATACGTTCACTTACAAAATGACAATACGTTCACTTACAAAATGACAATACGTTCACTTACAAAACGGTATGGCGTACAGGCACAATAAACTTACTCCGTTATTTTGGTGAGGTGTGCATTCGCTCTCTGCATTAAAAGCTTTGTGAATAAGCTTTGATAATATCTACCCGACCATAAGGCAGCGACGAATTTCTCGATCACTTGGAGGAAGCTTGGATTTAAATTTAGGTATGAATGGTTTACAAATAACAAAACCAAGCACTTCCAGGATCTTTTCACGTGCGGTATCATGATTTTTTTTCTTCGAGTCATTAACAAATTTTCCTAGTTGAGAATATATTTCTTCAGAGTAATGATAATGTGATAAAGCGAGATCTGTTTGAATTAAGCGCATTTTTAACATTGCTTCATTTACTCTCTTGTAAACTCTTGAGAAAACTAATTTTCTGAGCAACAGCAACCATTTGATCTACCTCCAATTTTTTGGAACAAATGGCATGCGTTGGAATATCTACGACTTGTGTAACTTTACATGGATTCTGCATTTCATGTATGAACAACAGCAGCGATTATATGCGTGTTTCCTGCTGAAGTTTGTGGAAGCGCTATGTGGTATGCAAGCCTCGTTGCGTTTGACACATTTATTGCGTCAATCTATTCATATTAATCGAACGAAGAATAATCGAAAACATATTTCGTTTCATCTCTTTAGCAATTTGATATATAACATTAAGTTCACATATTTAAAATAATTTGTAGATGGAAAATCAGTGAACAAAAAAGCAAATAACAAGGATAAAAAGTTTGCATCGTAGTTAACACTTCTAACAAGGGTCTGACACAATACGTTAGGCATGGTAGTTAACACTTCTAACAAGGGTCTGACACAGTACATTAGGCATGATAGTTGACACTTCTAACTAGGGTCTGACACCAGTACGTTAGGCATGGAAGTTAAAACTTCTAACAAGGATCAGACACAGTACATTAGGCATGATAGTTGACACTTCTAACTAGGGTCTGACACCAGTGCGTTAGGCATGGAAGTTAAAACTTCTAACAAGGATCGGACACAGTCAATTAGGCATGGTAGTTAACACTTCTAAAAGGGTCTGACACAGTACGTTAGGCATGGTAGTAAACACTTCTAGCTAGGGTCTGAACCAGTACGTTAGGCATGGAAGTTAACACTTCTAAAAAAGGGTCTGACAGTACATTAGGCATGGCAGTTAACACTTCTAAAAAGGGTCTGACACAGTACGTTAGGCATGGTAGTTGACACTTATAAGTAGGGTCTGACACAGGACGTTAGGCATGGTAGTTAACACTTCTCACTAGTAGCTGACACAGTACGTTAGGCATGGTAGTTAACACTTCTAACTAGTATCTTATACAGTACGTTAGGCTTGGTAGTTAACACTTCTAACTAGTATCTGACACAGTACGTTAAGCATGGTAGTTAACACTTCTAACTAGTATCTTATACAGTACGTTAGGCATGGTAGTTAACACTTCTAACTGGTATCTGACACAGTACGTTAGGCATGGTAGTTAACACTTCCAACTAGTATCTGACACAGTACGTAGGCATGGTAGTTAACACTTCTAACAAGGGTCTGTCAGTACGTTAGGCATGATAGTTGACAATTATAACTATTGTCTGACACAGTTCGTTAGGCAAAATAAAAGCAGGGATTCATGGTTTTTGTCATTCTGACAGAATGTTTTAATTTATTTTTGGACAAAGCAATCCGAATGTTTCAGCTGATTCACTATTAACGTGGATGTAACATGTACTGGGCAAGCTGAGCAAGTTAAACTGCTATATATTGATTGTGTCTCACATTTATTTCATTTACCTCTGTTTGGTTTGTCTTTTATGGGGTTTTTTTTCTCTGCTTTCGACAAGATCTTAAGGAATCTGTAGGTCCCGAAGCCTTCAGTTTAGTTTTACATCAGTTGTGTTTAGTGCATAACCATTCTGTTCCCCATACAACGACCTTCCTACAAACACAACTAGCAGGAATCAAGGGCAGCACGTTCAAAGACTGTTAGATGATATATATATATATATATATATATATATATATATATATATATATATATATATAGATATATAGATATATATATATATATGCAATTGTTTGTGAGAGGAAGACAAAAAGCAGCGATTTTAGAAGGTTCAGTTTTAAAATGGTTATAAATTACTTTAATTTTGTTAAACTAGAGAGAGAGAGAGTGTGTATTGTTGTTTTTAGAAATGTTAATCTCTACTTCTGTCATATTTTATATTATTCTATATTAATTTTTAAAAACATTCTTTTGCAGCCTTTGAACATGAGCTATAACATAATAATGTTCATTGTGCAAATATATTGTATGTTGCACCAGAAAAGAATATTTCAATTGTTTATACCATCGATAAGGAATGCCATGCTTGCATATACTATCAATACTATCAACAATTCATGTCATGCTTACCTATACCATCGATACGCCATTTTATGCTTACCTATATAATCGATATCATAGATAATACATGTCACGCTTACCTATACCATCGATAAGGCATGTCATGCTTACCTATACCATCGATACGCCATTTTATGCTTACCTATATAATCGATATCATCGATAATACATGTCATGCTTACCTATACCATCGATAAGGCATGTCATGCTTACCTATACCATCGATACGCCATTTTATGCTTACCTATATAATCGATATCATAGATAATACATGTCATGCTTACCTATACCATCGATACGCCATTTTATGCTTACCTATATAATCGATATCATAGATAAGGCATGTCATGCTTACCACTTCCATTGATAAGGCATGTCATGCTTACCTATATAATCGATATCATAGATAAGGCATGTCATGCTTACCTATACCATCGATGCGCCATTTTATGCTTACCTATATAATCGATATCATCGATAATACATGTCATGCTTACCTATACCATCGATAAGGCATGTCATGCTTACCTATATAATCGATATCATAGATAAGGCATGTCATGCTTACCTTTACCATCGATAAGGCATGTCATGCTTACCTCTACCTTCGATATCATCGATAAGTATGTCATGCATACGTATAACCTTGTGTCGTTGAATAAAATATTCGTTACATAATGGCATAGCGTTTGTACTCATGTATTGCAAAAGAAACGATATCTGTAAATCGTAAGATAAGCTGACATCACGATTTTGCCGCCACATTTGTTTAATTTTTTGTCTTCTAATTGCAATTTTGTTTACACGTCTTCTTTTGATCTGCGAATGGAAAACCGATAAAACCATAACATTACGAATCAGATAAGTTTAGCGCTGCCATATGAGAAAGTACTTTAATCTTGGCGGGAAGCCACATGCACTGCAAATAAACTCAAGAATTTGGAGATTCTATTTTCAGGGAGATTAAACCACCAAGTTAATTTCAACGCTAAACGCTTCATTTTAATTTATTTAACCAGCAAAGCCAGTATTCATTCGTTGAAACGTCATAAATAAAAGATTCCGCAGTATCGTGGGTAAAGAGTGACCTATATACAAGAACATATAACGATAATCCCGATGGTGCTGGGTGAAATAAAATTTAGGAGGCAATTTATCTCCAGCGCTGATATTTAGGATGCATATTGATCTTTCCATTACGGTTTTAATGGACGCGGCCATATTTGTATCACGTGACATTTCGCCATTACGGTACTTGGCACTATGGAAGCTATATTCGTACATACTTACTGTAAATATCATTTATTTGCACAAGCATTTACACAAACATTGCATCGCTGTAAAACAAAATGTGGTGAGCTGATTACCCTAAAGTTTCATTCTTGTTTTAATTTAGACCATTTCTCGTGTAATTGTTGTTTTAATTTAGACCATTTCTCGTGTAATTGTTGTTTTAATTTAGACATTTTCTCGTGTAATTGTTGTTTTAATTTAGACCTTTTCTCGTGTAATTGTTGTTTTAATTTAGATCTATTCTCGTGTAATTGTTGTTTTAATTTAGACCATTTCTCGTGTAATTGTTGTTTTAATTTAGACCTTTTCTCGTGTAATTGTTGTTTTAATTTAGATCTATTCTCGTGTAATATTGTATAACTAGTGTTCATTATTTATCCAGAGGCTGTAACTCATGGAATAATTCTTATTTTACTCAGTTATTTATTTCATAGTTCTAAAGTTTGAATAATTTAACTCATTTTATCAAATTGGTTCCAAAATACATTTGTATTTCTTTATTTTGTTGCCCTTATCAATCACTCCAGCTTACATAGGTAATAATTTTCGTACCTTTACTTTCGTTCAAGTATTTTTTCATTCACTAATTCTCGTATTTTTTTTTAATTATTATTTTTTTGTTTGTTGAGAATATCACATATGTAGGTACATAATTGAATTATATATACTGATAAATAAAAAAATTAATTAATTATTTAAATATTGATTAATTTCAGCAACTAATTACATTATTAATTGGATAATAAATACAATTCCGTTCATTATATCGACTAATGTCAAATTTATAAATGCCCTGAAGACTTAAAGCTATAAATAATTTTGCCTATCAAAGACTTCGGATAAATCTGCACAATGCTTTCTCTCATTTTTTAAATAAAAATTCATGTATTTAATTAGTAATTATAAAGGTGGTTATTTACTTATAAAAACAGTATAAAAGAAAAATGTTATTTCTTCCCAGAAACTACTTATATTACAAAATCGCAGAAATATATCAGCATTTCAAAGATTTTATTAATGTATTTTTTTGGTATCGGAAATATTCTATGATAGTAACTGCTTTTTCAATTTTCAAGAAAAGGAGAAAAGTAATCACAATGCCCATGGGTATATATATTTTAATTCTAGTGTGTGATATAAAAGAGGTAAATAACGAAACCACCAAATGTATCAAATGGGTGATTTTCCAATTACTTGGGCATTTCTGGCTCTTTTTCTTGTAAATTACAAAATTTATCTGTAAGTTAAAATTTGACAACATTTTTTAAAATTAAATTTCTTGTTCCATTTAAATTAAATGGACAGTAATTGCTCAAGTTTCCTGCGCGATAATTTTTCAGAAATAAGGACCTTCATTTTGTGAACACAAGTGTCTGATTAATGTGGGGTTTTTTTAATTTTATTTTTTTACTTTCATTCTGATGTAACTGTTCACTCTAGTGTTTGGGAATACATGTTTGAAGATTTATGCGGAAATAAAGTTGATATACAACAATAAATGAATATGGAAGTGTTTGGGGCGTATTATGTTTTATTTAGTCTTTCTTGTAATATGTAGAATCAGTATATGTAATCAGTACCTTAATGGCGGATGCGTGTAGTGACACGTAGTGGACAGGGGGAGGTAAATATGGAAGAACTGTCCACTAGAAAGGTCTATAATTAAAGAATATTTTGTGTATCATCAACAGGTCAATCGTTTATCAAGGACGAACAATATGCAGAAATGAACATTACCAGATCTGGTACATAAATTTGGATAGATGAATACAGAATGATTTGCCTTTTATAGGACATTCCGGTTTGAAGGTTGATACATGCTTATTCAGATTTCGGTGTATTTCAGACAAGCATTCATTTGACTTTTACGAAACTTTTATTTTCGTAATGATATATTCCACGACACATAATTTTAGACGTTCTCGCTGCTGTCGATATGAACAATTTCTGCTACAATATTTTTGTGCGAAAATTAATACCATTTCTTAAGATGGTATACTTCATTTTAGTTTTATTGAGTTATTTTATGTCAAAAGATTTTTCGCCCGTGTTTCGAACACAAAGGTGATCACTTCAACTACTGTGTCATTTTGTATGGACATCTTAGATATATTTATTACATTTATAAGACATTATATTGTTTCAATAATTTATGTTATTTTAGAGTGCTTCTCAGCCCTGAATATATGATTTTTATGAAGTCACCACAAAGTGTTAAACGAAGGACAATGTTCAACTTCAAATTAATCTCTTCGTGCTTTTCTTTTTGTGACAAACACGTTTTATCCAACTTTATTTCCAACTTTTAAACGTTTTCCATTTTTTTAACCGATGTACAAACCGCATTCACTTTTTATTTATATAAAGACAAAGTGAAAACTTCATCAAAATATGCAGAACAATAACACGTATATGACTAACAATGTCTTATATTGTGTTTAAACTGCAGCGACCCCCCCCCAAAAAAAAAAAAAAAAAAAAAAACTAAATCAAAAGTCTCTTACAGGAGGCACTGTACGGTCACGTTGAATTGTATTTCCAAAGTCACTGTCATTTTATAATCTACATGCTTTTGAAAAGGCCGTTATGATATGTACCATGTCTTCTTCCTTTGATACACCATGTCTTCTTCCTTTTGTACATGTTTTTTGAAAAGACCGTTGTGATATGTACCATGTCTTCTTCCTTTTGTACATGTTTTTGAAAAGGCCGTTGTGATATGTACCATGTCTTCTTCCTTTTGTACATGTTTTGGAAAAGGCCGTTGTGATATGTACCATGTCTTCTTCCTTTTGTACATGTTTTTGAAAAGGCCGATGTACTATGCCTTTGTCCTTTTTTTATTATTTTTTTTGTTGTATATGCTTATTTAGTATATGTGAGGAAAGTCACTGAAATCGTGCCCGCCTTCAGAAATAGATTTCGAAAAGTGACGTTTGCTTGGATTAGTCATGTGTGCACAACCGTTCATTCTAATAACTCATATTAAGGAGTTGGGGTTTGAAGTAAAGTAATTGAGCGGTGAGTGGACAATTACTAGGAAGAACCGTTAAAGTCAACGGTTATGAGTGTCATAGGCTGGTTAAAGTTGTATGCGCAAATACATATCACTGGTATTGCCATTAGAACAGAGTGAGACATAGAGAACATTTTATCGAATCGATATCTCATATCGTTGAAGAAACTGGATGTAATTCAGATGTTTACTTTAGCTAGACTATATTTCTAGATTGCCTTCCAGACGTAGCCATTATATTGGAAATTATATCCCTAAATTAAACATTCACTCCTTTAGTTTGAACAATTAAACGAAATCATTTTGGTGAATTGAATTCGATTATTGCAACGAACTTCCTTCTGGGTTACTTAGAGTTGAGAGCCCTGTGGCAACCTCAGTGGTATATGGCATGTTTACTCCTACTTTCAACATCGAAACACGCAATATATTTCCACTTTACAATAATTGTATGTGTATCAGCTTGTCAGGAAATCCGTATCAAGTTTTGGATCAACGATAAACTTTGATCATACTTGATGATTCTCTACTACCGATAGGGCTAAGTAAAATCTGGCCAATAAATCTCTGCCATATATTGCATGAATTAAATAGCATCAAGCTATCATCGATCCCGTTTTGCTCAACTTGGAAGGTAGAGTTGCTACTTGTATCATTGTGTTTTTCAATGATTAATCGATCTTTATCTCGTTAACTCATTGTTATTCCCAAAAACCGTTCGTGGGTAAGAATTACAAGCTTTTGCTGATTTTATTGTGCATAATAATAATAATAATAATAATAATAATAATAATAATAACCACTGCTACTTCGAATAATAATTACAATAATAACGGAGGCAACGACGACGACATCAAATTGTAATCGTCAGCATCTTCACTGTTAAGATAAAGCACCTTGACTTTGGAAGTCATTTGTCAAAAAAAATCATAGGTAGTGTTTGTCATAATTTAAATATATTCACAGTGCATAAACATATTTGAATAATGGCACAGTAAAAGAGTGTGTTTATTAACCAGAGGATTCCTGCATAATGTTGGTTTCAATTGTTTTGAGTAATTCGCAGGGTTTAATTTACATGTGTTGAAAATACATTGATACGTTTCGGTAGCGTCTCCTCTTCCCCGCACCTTCCATACTAAGTCATTCTTGTCAGAATTTATTCCAAAGTTTTGCTTCCTTGAAAAATATATTCTTAGGAACAGTTGTTTGTTCAGTTGTAATTTTGTCTGGATTTCATGAATGACAAACTGTTTGCTTCAGCTACTATAACTATTTTCACTGTTTTATGCCAATACAAATAATCTGTCTTCAAAGTTTAAAAAGCTACCTGGGATTATAATAATTTCTTCCATATGTACACATGACAGTGATTATTCTGCGCTCATCTAGAGACATTTGAACTGTTTAGATTAAAATATAATTGTAGTTTGATTACTTGCGTACCTATATTAGATTGTTCGTTAAAATATCTCAATCTTCACTAAGTATCACAGATCGGGAGACTTTTACATTCGCCCTCATAGAACTAATAACCTATTTTAATGTTGATCCTTGTTTGATATTCTGACATGATTTTACCCTAACTGGACTAACGGTTGATCATTTAATGCGGCGTCGTGCAAAAAAGTTTGCATGTATAAACAAGCCCAAAATGGTAAACAAAGCAAAGAACGTGCTGAACATTTGGGGGCAGAGGTAACATTCTAGTTTCATCAATGATTTTACTTTAGGATAAAAATATTCCAAGCGTATTTTTCTCTAATATAACCCATTTTCCCCTAAATGAAAGATTTTATTTGTCATCCCCGTAAGCAACTAGTATAAATACTACGGCCCCGATTAATTTCAGTATTACCTCTAATGCAAATAAATACTAACATCGTTACTTCTAAACTACAAGCTGTCACTAAAACTCCTCGCATTTTTACTATCTAATCTAAACAAGTTTCATATTTGTTCCTATGTTTTGCTGAGTCTAAGCACAGAAAATGAAAGAATACTTGAGAAAATTTCGCTCATGAATGTTGGACAGTTGTATATTCTTGATTAATATTATTGTCTTTGCAAGACCTTTTCCGTAAACCCATGTTGTTGTGATCCAAAAACCAATAATTTTTTTAGAACAATATGGTGATGATTAACAGAGCGTTTCATGGCAATTATTTAGATATATATTATATACTTTTGTAAATATGTTGCAATATCATATAACTAATTACAAGGAGTAATTATTTTCAGAACAATATACTATCAATAAACAGCTTTGTAGAGCGATTGTTTTTTCTTTCTGTGGGATAGTGCACATTTATTGTAGATATGCTGAGAGATATCTGTATAGACATGAAAACGGACTGAGTAGAAATAACATGAAATTCCCTCCCTATAACAGGAAGAAACAACAGCCTATGTTATCCAGTATTTATTTTTACATGTGCAATTTTCAAAAAATATTTGAGCCTGTGTATAAGTTCAAATAAGTGTTAATATAAACTAAAACCTTTCATATCAGAATAGGAACTTGAGCTGCTGCTGAAATTGAGTTTGGGTCAAAGATACGGACAATTTTTTAACCTAGAATATTTAATTGACTCAATACTTTTTTGATGTGTCACCTCTTTGAGACTTAGGATATTGGCTCAAGAAATCGTAGACGAATTTCGTTCATATCTTCAGACAACATCCATATACGTCAATTACTTTTCTCTATGTAAGTTACGAATTGCAGGAATGTTCTTGCAGACACTTTTGGCAAACAGAGCTTTATAAAGCAGTATAATGGCAACTTTATTATAATGTGTCGCTTCTTCGTGAGTGATAAATGCATAGCATGTTTGCCAAATTGGCAGCACACAAGAATACAAAGTAGCTTGTGCGACAAAGGGCGAAGCTTATATGAATTCTTCATTTACACAGCAAGACGACTCTAGTAATGTTGTCGTTCAAAACATAGGGAACTTGAGATTCTTTCACCAAAGCTTACAACGACCATGCTGAATTACATTCTGCGCTATATTAAAGTCTGTTTATAAACGTTCGAATAGGGTATGACTGGTATTATGTTCTCTTTTGCAAAACATTTCATTGTTGTTGGGCGTGAACTGGCAAAATAATATTGCACTGCACCAGTATTACTCACAAAGTCTTGCATACAAATTATCCACAATGACTGACAAAAAAGGACGATTTGTACAGCCATCTACCTTCGTCTGCTAAAATTATACATCTACCTTTAACTGACATTCATTTGCCTGCTCAAAATAACAAGTCTCTTGTTGCCAAGGTTTGTAGTTATAAATTTTAAGTTGATGAAGCATTTTTTTCTTCAGAAAACTTGAGTGGTATACCCCGTAGACCGTGCTAAAATGGACTTGAAAAAACTGGAATGGTATACCTCTTAGACCGTGTTGAAATGGACTTGAAAAAACTGGAATGGTATACCTCTTAGACCGTGTTGAAATGGACTTGAAAAACTGGAATGGTATACCTCTTAGACCGTGTTGAAATGGACTTGAAAAAACTGGAATGGTATACCTCTTAGACCGTGTTGAAATGGACTTGAAAAAACTGGAATGGTATACCTCTTAGACCGTGCTAAAATGGACTTGAAAAAACTGGAATGGTATACCTCTTAGACCGTGTTGAAATGGACTTGAAAAAACTGGAATGGTATACCTCTTAGACCGTGTTGAAATGGACTTGAAAAAACTGGAATGGTATACCTCTTAGACCGTGTTGAAATGGACTTGAAAAAAATGGAATGGTATAGCTCTTAGACCGTGTTGAAATGGACTTGAAAAAAATGGAATGGTATAGCTCTTAGACCGTGTTGAAATGGACTTCAGAAAACTGTAAATACCTCTTAGAGTTAGACCGTGTTATAATGAACTTCAGAAAGCTCGAATGGTATACCTCTTAGACCGTGTTATAATGAACTTCAGAAAGCTGGAATGGTATACCTCTTAGACCGTGTTATAATGAACTTCAGAAAGCTGGAATGGTATACCTCTTAGACCGTGTTATAATGAACTTCAGAAAGCTGGAATGGTATACCTCTAAGTCTGTATTGAAATGGATTTTAACTATGAGCGTCGTAAATTTTAACCTGCAAGATCTATTTAACCTCTTGAATATCGGTTTCATCTCAAGTCGCACTGACGATAATTTCAAGACAAAAAAAAAAAAAAAAAAAGTACCAAGAGATTTGGACTTTATGATTAAGTGTCACAGACATCACATAAATACTAAAAATTGGCGACAGTGTACGTTTCAATGAAACACAACTTTATACTCTGATTTGTACACAAGGATGCTATTAAATACATTAGTAAAGCTGCCATTTCCTCGGAATGATATAGACAATAATGTGTTCGAAACCAACTTACCAACCGACCAACCAACCAACCTATCCATGACCGATGGAACGTAAATAAATGTAATAATTACGTTTATCAATTTTGAAGTATACTTACGTGACCACAAGACTTTCATGGGCTTCAGACGATTGTTAGAAATGATATGTTCATAGAATATTCGGCAAGGATGTCGCATTAAACATGCTGGAATAGGTTCATTTTGCTCCACGCATTGTTTTCTAAAGAAAAGTATTGTAGGATAATATAGTTTTCTACTGTGAAGTACATGTAGAAACATCATTTTCTACTGTGAAGTACATGTAGGAAACATCATTTTCTACTGTGAAGCACATGTAGGATAACATCGTTTTCTACTGTGAACTACATGTAGGATAACAGTTTTCTACTGTGAAGTACATGTAGGATAACTTAGTTTTCAACTGTGAAGCACATGTAGGATAACATCGTTTTCTACTGTGAAGCACATGTAGGATAACATAGTCTTCTACTCTGAAGTACATGTTAGATGACATACATTAAGAATATGATTCTTTACATCCTTCGTGAAAGCTTTCTAACCACAACTATTTTTAGAACGTTTTGTAATTTGAATGATGTTTGTCCCTGAAGACATTGATACAATACTACCGTGTCTGTTAAGTTCACGTTATGAAAGACATTTAAACCGATGTAACAGACAATGTGTTAATCTGATAGGCAGTGGTAATGTTCTGAGCACACATCATATGTCTTTTCACTCGAAGCATTTTCTTTCAAGTGAGCGTGTAAAGATTAACACGGTATAAACGAGGCATTATTTTCTGTAACTCGTATCTTTGAGAGGGAACTGCAGCTCTGGTTTAGAGCTAGGAAAGTGTTGACATGATCAAGCTTATTTGCTGAGTAGAGTATTCTCTATGAAGACATGGGTACAGATTATTATAATAGGAAACTTTTTTTCTGTCTATACAACGCATAATGAGAAATAAAACAATATATACCGCTTCTGAGGTCGTATGTCACAGATAGCAACGCTCACTATGACGCCACATGTAAACGTCATGAAATGAATGCTCAGCCAATATATAAGTGTCTGAGCGATACGCTCGTATGCTGAAGTATCGAGTGGAAAACGATGTAAACAATCCAAAATTAATAACATTTTAGGAACTTATAATACTTCTAGAAACGAAAACTAAGCGTTAACGTTTAAGAAGAAAGAAGCGGATGAAATTTCTTTAAACAATTCTTACGAGTCGAAATAGTATTTATCTGCTCAGCCTTCTTTTTTCCTATATACCATTTCGCGCTCGCGCAGTAATCATTTCCTTTATCAAGATTACACGTGCGGGGTGAGCAATGGGTGTACTTAATACATACGCCTTGTCTGAGAGAAAATAGTGAAACAGGAACAAGACAGAGAATAAAAAAGGTACAGACCACATTGTATAGATCACCAGAATCCTTGGAATGCTCTATAATAAAATACAGAGGCCGAATATCACGATGAAGTAAGAATATTGTTCTCGACTTATGTTTACTTGTTCGCATTACCACGTACGTTTGTTTACACATTAGTTTTAATGTCTAAAATGACTTAATAGTAATGACGATTATAACCATGATCCCAGTCTGTTATTGTCTGTGTTGACAGGCACAGACTGACATAGTAATTAAACTTTTGTTGACGATTTTGTTCACGTACGTCCATGTGGCAGATGAATAAATGTAGTTTTTCTCAATGGAGATAATGATAACGTTTCCGATACAATGAGTACATGCTGGAAACGCTGAAGTTAAACACGTGGTTCAATGTTCATCACAGGAAAGTTTTATTAATATTTTCTTGTACATTTATATTTTTCTAGGAAAAATGTTAGCCCACTGAACACTGCATAAGTAGTAGTGAAAGTCTATGTTCCGACTCACATTATCACTTTCTTTTTTTTTTTAAATCAAACATTTACCAAAAATGCATTTTGAAATGACTTTTCATCAGAATGTTTACTTTTTACCCATTTTATTCAATTTTTATCCTATGTTTCATGTTGAGAAAAGAATCAGGTTTTTACCAGACTGCGGTTCTGGCTCACTTAACATGCTCTATCCAGTTTAAACCGGTTAACCAGTTTTCATCTTCTTTAATTTTTCATTTTTTTAAAACTAACATAGTGGTCCTCAAACTTTTTCTAAGAGAAACTTGGCTCAGTAGTCATAATTTTTTTTTTTTAATGAGAAATTTGTCCCAGTGGTAATCAAATTATTAAAAACCTATATGCCGCTTCTGACTCGGTGGTTGTCAATTTTTTATTTTTTATTTTTTTCATGAGAGAAACTTTGCTCAGTGGTCGTCAAATTAGTCATTATAACAACACAAACCTGGTTCAGGAACATCAATTTTTTCTGAGAGAAACCTTGCTCATTAATCCCCAAATAGTTGTTATAACTTCTGGCTCTGTGGCCATCAAAATAGTTCTTATGACTGGGCCTTCCGTCAGTAGTGTGAGCGGGTCTCACCACAAAAATATAGGATACAAAGCTAGCGCATATCCCGAAATTGTATGCGAATAAATCGTGGAATCCAAATTTAGAAGAAGAAAAAAAAGCAAGTAACACACCCTACCTTTGTCCTGCGACAAATTTTAGTGTACGAGCTGCTACGTGAATAGTATATCTATTTAACGAGATACAGATATATTATTTAGAAAAATGACTATTTTAAATACAAACCTATAAACTCTTTCGACAAATACTTTTTATAATTTGATACTGATGATTCACTGGCGCAGTGTGAAGCGGCATTTTGGAAAACTCAATTAAACTTGGCGGAATGGTGTATAACAGCAGGATACGGAATAAGTTATAGGAATTTATATATTGGAGATGGGTTAGTAACATCATTATAAAAGTTGCACATATACTTTTAAGAAACGAAAACTGTTGTATGAATGTTCAATAGCATTACCATATGATCAAGCATTTAATCCTACAAACAACCACATAATCTAGAACAGTTTAACTTAATCTGCAATAACTTTAATATCCCAGCACGGCATGAATGGAGACATCGAAAGGTGAAGAATTTAACTGTTGATAGTGACCTAAAATCTATTACAAAGTAAGGAGGGACATGACAACAGATGAGATAAGGCAGGAAACTATGAACTACACAAATGGTGGAATAGAGGATGGCAGGATGGTGGATGCGATAGCAATATAACTCACAAACAACACCAGAAGAAGAAATAGGATGGACTTATTTCTTTTTACAAGTTAGCAGCTGACTAACGACTGAAGGAATAGCGCTTCTAAACCAGAGTATGACAGCATATGTCTTATATATCTATTTTAGGTGGTCAAGTACAAAATAGAAAATCTGTTAAATATTTAGTTGTTGTTGTATAATAAGGTTTTGACACATATGAAAACATTACATTAGAAGCTGATTAACCACCTGTTTTAATTCTCTCACAGGCAGATAACACAGATGATGATACTAATAAGAATTATGTACATAAACCTACAACTAATATGACAAATAAACAGGTATTTATTATTATGTCTATAATATGCAAAGAGTTGTCGCTATAATTCCAATAACTGTGGAAATAGTAGCAATCGATACACCTTTTTCTGTGAACAGCGGTTTTGAACCTTTCATCTGATGGTAACTTTTCTTTAATTTTTGACCAAATGTTATTAATATTTTGCTCTGGAGTTACGTTCTATTTCTGTTAAATGGACAATTATTTATGCTCTTTGACTCTTCCAATTTTCGAATAAATCATTAAATTTAGCTTTGTTAGTTGGATCCTGTTCTTTAGCAACATCTCTTTTCATTTTCTGTAGATTGTTGTCCTTCAAATCAATATCTTTTTCATTGATAATAGTGTTGTATTAACAACGTAGACAGCAGCACTCACATATCCTCTTAAGTGTCCATATTCTTGATTAGTATACAACACAAAATCATTTATGTCTCTAGTCGTAGATATTTCTAGGTCAGTTCTTAGTTTTTAAAGTTAATTCGTAGAATCAATAATTACCATATATACGTTTTCTTGTATTTCTGCTAGAACATGCAATATAATTTGTTATATGTTGCCTAATTTTATAAACTCTTTAATATAATTGTTTATATTAGTGGAATTTCTTCTACCTTATTCCATTGATTTTCAATTTTCTGGCATCCTAATGTTTCCAAGAACGTACCTCCGGCTTTCTTTACTAGTTATACAGTTAAATAATAAGTGGTTTTTTTAGAGGAGTACCAACCTTAGAAAGTTAAATATCAGGTTTACCAAGTTCTTTTTAATGCGATGTTATATTTATTATTATCAAACAAGGTTTATGCAAAGTCTACTCCTCTTCATTTGACTTAAAATTATGTTTGATATTTTCTTTGTTAAGGTGATAACAATTTGTTGCTTAACTGTTGTACTATCACTAGTAGTATCAGGAATTAAGTCATCATCAGGAATATCATTACGTTCTTATGGATGTGTTTTACGAGGCTCTTGAGCCATTTTACACTATTTAAATAAATCAATATCAACTTGAACAAGACAGGTTTTGTATAATCTAAGCACGGTATGACCGGACGGGACGACTGCTTCGCATATGAAGGTGAAATAACAGAAGTCTATAAACAGGAATTAAATATTAGTATAGCAAATGGAACACACAATAAAATAACTGGAAAACACCTAAGCCGACGAGGATTTGGATAAAATGGTTTCAAAACAAATCAAGAAAGCATGTGAAACTTTTGCAAAGGATAGAATAGCTCAAGTATCAAAAGTCATTGACAGATCCAATAATACTAAGAGTGACATCTTTGATGAGTAAGTTTCTTCCGATTAGTAACTTGAACAAATTAGAGACATAGGTGAAAACAATGCTACCTAGCAACAACCGGAATTAGATACTTGTATGGGTTTTTATATGTTAGGTTTGAATTATCAATTTCGGTTAGTTTGATCACATTCATGCGTATTAATTTTAAGGAAGAAAGCAAGCAAAGCGGACCACATGTCAGGACAGTTTTGTGGGGGGAAAAAACTAGGACGTAGTTAAGTTAGAAAGTTACTAACTTGAAGATAGCTGTCAATAGTAGTCTTTCACGGTTTCAGAGCAAGAATATCTTTAAAGAAGATATTATAAAGGTAGAGTACTTTAAGAATAAGGGTAATGTGAGTAAAAGTACAATTAGATCTTTGAAAACAACCTACAATTTATCTATCTCAGATTTAAGCAACAAAATAAACGATTTAAAAGAATAGAACTTGGTGATACTCAAGAATGAATCTCTACTGGAAAAGAAAAAACCTCTAACAGATAGTAACGTATATACTGATAAAGAATTTCTTAATAATATTGGTGTGATACAAGGAAGTATTGATGAATTTGATCAAAGATTAAATGATTAAATAAAACAACCGTGACAGATGAAATTAAGAGAAAAATAATAATGACGCAGAGAAAAAGACTTAAGCATTAAATGAAAAAATGTATATATCTAAACCTGAAGCCTAAAAAGTTCTAACAGATACTGTTTCTACTTTATGTAGCATGTGATTGAAGGGAAATTGAAATCAATTAGAACCAAAGATGACAACAGAAGTAGATACAAATACTCTAGAATTAAGTGAGATAATATATACAGCTGATTCAGAAACAGAGAAATCATTAACTAAAATAAAAATAAATATGGGAGTAAGGAATCTTGCAATTGGTGAGACTAATAAAATGATAAATTATTATATTACAAAGTTGAATGACCATATTACAAAGAATAAGTACAAATTAATTATGAACTACCTGCAAGTATAATATTGTTAGAGTTTCCTTATACAGGTCATATTAGGGATTTTAGAAAAAGAAACAATATTTTGATTCTTGATATGCAGAAAGTGTAAGATCTCATTTAAACGTTTTCTAGATATATTCTCTGGTTTTTCAACACCACAAACTGTAGCTGCTAATTATGGACTTGACTATGTTCCATAATTGCTCTGTCATGTTTAGCTGAATGCAAGTTACGCCGTATAGAAACTGTAGACTATTTTATTATTAAAATAAAAAGGTCGGGTTTATATTAATTTTACTAAAATAAACAAACCATAAACATCCAATCTTCAGATGAATTAAAATGCTATATTCTAGTAATGGTAAATAATACAAAATAATTCGTATGAAGTAAATATGAATAATACAGGTGTAGTAAAAAATTTACCTGGACGATCTAAACAAATAAGATACCTGAGGACAAAAGAATCACAAACATATTTTAGCAGAAAACAGTATTTGTTCAGTTAGAGCAGTTGATGGTTATAATCTGAATTATGCAAACTTTGAAATATTTATATCCATTAAAAAATAAAATGTTGCCGCCATTAAAGATGAGGATTTCATCATTTATTTTTTAAATAAATAACGACAGAAATAACATTAACAGATCAGCTGACATCTGTAACCGGTCATAGTGATTTAACTTTAAAATACTCAGAGAAAGATGATTGGGTAAAGGAATTAGCTACTGCAACAAAAACAGCCATAATTAAAAAAGTTAAGAAAAAAACATACTTTAGCAATGAGTGAACGAATTGGTTTAATTAGATAAGCTTTTGAAGAGGACATAGAGAAATTCAAAACTAAATTAAACACAGAAATGGGAATAAAGAGTTTAACAATAAATACTACAGTTGATGAGATTAAATACAGGTTGTGAAAGAAAAGAGAACAAATAATTGATCATAATAAAAGGTTTTATAATGAACAACTGGAAGCATTTTGCGGTCAGATTTTTTGTTTGATAAGAGAAGGCGTTATTTATACTGCGTAAAATTATGATCCATATGTTTATGCTAGATTTGAACAAGATAGTATAATAACTTTAGACGGCTTTTTTAGTTTATTTACTGCACAGATTACACAACAAACAGTAGCTGCTACTTATGAATTTGACTATGCTCCATCACATGTTGCTGAACACAGGTCACACAGAATAAGTTACATAGACCGCTATAATGTTAAAAAAAATGAATTGGATTTATATTCAATTTTTATAAATTTAAACATAAAAACTGCATATTTGTTTCATTTTGTAATGGAATTACTGATATATAGCAAAAGTCTTGCTTACAGAGTAACCATAAAAAGCACTTAAGGAAGAAAAGGTAACTGAAGAATTCAGCTATTACAATAAAATAAAATAAATAATTATAAAAAACATTATTTGGAAGGAAATAATTTTTTTTTTTTTTTGCAGTTAACAGAAATAGAGATAATATTCCTGATTTTATAACGTTTCAATTTAATATCGGAGACTGCATACACAGTACTAGCGGTAGTAATAATTGGGGGGTAAATGCTAACGCGTTAGCATTCAATGGAAGTAATTTCCTATTTATTTTTTTTCTTTTATTATCCTGGCGAATCTAAAGCACAAAGAGAAAGACATGATAATGCGCAAGTGAGTAATTGCGGAAAACAATGAATGTGTTCAATGGACCAAAAACAAAGACATAAATGATAAATAAAGGAAGCAAGATTTGGTCAGTCGGTATTTATATAATTTTGATAAAACTTTTGATCTATGGTCTTCTACTAAGCAAGACGACACTTTAGACAAACCTACACAACCCAAACTTAGTCATTTTTACCAACCTTCAGATAAACAAATAACATATGAGTATGTTTATTTTGCCGTTGCAATGGGTGCTAGTCTTGATATTGGCTATAACTTTCTTTAGAACTAACAGTAGTATCAATACATTTAACTAAATAAATAGGATAGCAACATATGGAGAATATATAATTTCTCACAAACAAAGAAAGTAAGCACAACAGGGTGTTAAGCATCTCAGTCCAACACACCATTTTATTACACACTATCCAAGTAGTATGAAACCTAAACAACACTTACAGGTTATAATACCTATGGAGCAAAGGTTTCAATTGTACCCGGTAGTTATGGAGCAAAGGTTTCAATTGTACCCGGTAGTTACGGAGCAAAGGTTTCAATTGTACTCGGTAGTTTTTTCTTATATTTCGAAGTAACGGTTAAAGAAGATCCAAATAGTTCAGTTGTAAACAAACTTGGAAGAATGCTGATTAAGGACCTAACCTTTACTTGCTGCAGTGATAATATTTTCAAGCTGAATGATCACAACATTTTCATGATGTATAAAAGATGTGGTTATCAACGCCTGTGAGAACAAGGCATAATGAGTAAAAACTGAGAAAGTTAAGACCAGGAGCAGCTAATGTACAAAACACCGGTACAGAAGCTGTTCAGTTTATTATACTTGAAGAAATTCAGAATTCCACTAGAACAGATACTGACAGATCATTGCCCACTGTATCATTGCCCATTGTATCATTATGCTCTTCCTCGTGATTTGAGATTGTGAATACGTTCGGAAAAGCATTAGAAGTTACAAAAAGTTCAAAGCAAGGTTATGAATTGGAGAATATTTGCCTCCAGTACGACACGGTTACTTCTGAGCTATTGGCTAATTATGTATTAAATAAGTACATAAATGGAATATCTTTCTTTTATGGCTATATCCCAAGAGAAAGAATTATTGATATAGCTGCAAATACAACCTTAACAAATGTAATACTTGATTTACCAAGAAAAGCCTAAGGGAGTCCTAATACTATGTAAAAAGGACCAGAAAACTGATCATGAAAAGTTTATCAATAAAGCTATAGAAAAAGTAATGATTACTGTGGAAAGATTACCCAACGTGTTTTATTCACAGAAGTGCATATGGGACCAGCAATGTACATAAGCATGTATTTTTTCCCTGCGAAGAACAACAAAAGCCACTCATATTAGTAATATTAGTGTAAACACGTTTTATAATGATCACCATTATTTATAGTTGGACTTAAGAAGCACACATATTGATACATTACATGGAACAGGATATAGATTAGCAAATTTGCAACAAGGAACATGGATGCACACAAAATGTATACTTATTTTGTTTCTGACGCACAGGTAAATATTCAGAACAACCTATTTATCAATTATGTTCTAGCGTCCAGTCCACTACTAAATGAACCTATTTATCAATTATGTCTAGCGTCCAGTCCACTACTAAATGAACCTATTTATCAATTATGTTCTAGCGTCCAGTCCACTACTAAATGAACCTATTTATCAAATATGTCTAGCGTCCAGTCCACTACTAAATGAACCTAAAAGGACTCCATAATACGATTATATGTGGACACTTTTTGCAATAAATAAAAACGTGTTTGATTTTATTGTAATTATCAGTCCAACACTTATGGACAATAAGATCTATAATAGAAGATAGCTTTTTAATGACAACACTATAATTATATTAATTATATTAAATCCTGGTGATAAATAGATAAATGGCTAGAATTACTTTTTAGTATATACCAGGAAACTAATACTTTAAATAAACGATTGTGAGAATTGAGATGATGTTAGATAAAAAAGCAACAAACTAAACAAACTTGCATTCAGTGGTAGACATTATTGAATATATTTAATACAAAATGATAACTGTATAAAAGATCTTCGTTAAATATGTTAGATTTATAGTTGTCTTGTAGTCAAAAGATAAACAGTCTATGAAAAACATATTTAATACATCTAATGTAGTATCAGCCGTTATCATAGATGCAATATTTAAAAGGTGAAAGAAAACAAAACCTTTTATGAGTCTGAGATATCCGTTTGATTACAAGGTAAAAGAAGACTAACTAGCTGGATTTCCAAGAAAATAACCATAAGGTAAAATATGAATGTTATCAACTAAAGAACGTTTACCACTCAATGGTGAAAGAGCAGTCTTATTTATCGTTGTATATCTCGTGATTGAATGGTCTAATCAAATTCAGTTCTTGGTGATTTATAGCTTGGTTAAATAAACAATATTTGTACATATCTAACTTGAAATTCCTTTTAACAACAGATTTCTTAATACCCTTGCATACTTTTCTTTCTACTATATCGGTTTAAAAAGCATAAAGTTTACTATCCAAGGTCGCATAATTCTTGTACTGGTATGCCATTCATCTCATCTTTGAACAATTTACAACTTATGGTATTCCATATATACTATCAGTTTTGCAGTCGCTTGTGTAGTAAAACCGCATATTTTATTTCATGTCATTGTAAAAGTTGTCTGTTTAAATACGTGTACAACGAATCTGTATCGATCATAAGTAACTTCATTTTTTCTCCATATTGATTCTTTAGCTGGTTTTAGCGAAAGTCATAAATCATCAACTTACTTACTTCTAGCGCTGTAAAGCCACTATAAATTGGTTTTAACTAATTGTACCACTGAGATTTTATTATTTGCGCATTGTTTACAGCTAGTGTAGTAAACATTTCTGTTTTACATTGCATAACTAGATTTAACTTTATAACACGCACAACAGATAATTGGTTACATTTATATAATGTATATTATTGACATACAAGTACTACATTGTTTAAAACGGGACGGGACGGGACGTCAGGACTGCTTCGCTAGAACTCTTTCAGTTAGACAACACTTTCTTCTGGCTCGCACCAATTAAAAGATTCGTCCCATCTTTTTCATTTTACCAGCACAATTTTTGTCATTCATTTCTTTTCAATTTTAAAATTTCTCAATCGTGTAGACATCGTCTTGGTTATCGTATTGAGATCCCTTTACCTCTTCTAATTTATATACTACAATGTTACTCTATTCTTGCATTCGTAGTGTATACTGTATCATAGTTACATGTTATGAGTGACACACCAGCACACACAGACATGACTGAGAGAAAACGAAGACATTCCACGAGTTATTCATATGTTTCATACTTCTGTTTTATTTGCTCGATGCTTTTGTTGTGATAGGAATTCAAAAATAAATATAATTAAGCCACACAAGTAAACGTTTGTTGTTGCGTCTTCTTTAGAACAACTAAATCTGATGGTTCCTCTGAAAATAAAAAAAAATGTCAAAATGTTATTGACAAGTTTATCAACATTCATGATCACGTACTTTCCATTTTACAAGTTCAGGAGCACAATCAAATTTATCTATTTCCCTTCTCTGATATTTCGAAGAATCATTTGTCAACTTTTCATTAACAATTAAGATTCTTTCATGTCTGTAACTCTGTCTTGAATTCAATACTTATTATGCATCGTTGTATTGTTGTATCTAACATATATCGACAAAGTAGTGTAACTTTTAGCGAGTGGAAAGTGACTTCTGGCGTTAAAACATTTACTGAACGATCAGGTTGGATGACATTTTAAAATCAGCCTATTAATGGCTATAATGAATTGAACCTGGCATATTGTATCTAAATTTGGTTGGGAGCATTCTTTACTAACTATTTTAGATTCAGAAGAAATATAATTTAATACATTTTTAAGATTTCGCGCTAATTGGTTTCAGACCTTCTGTACCTTGCTTTCTGAAATTTAAAGCGAATGCTGAGGTCAACTATAGGTCAATCTATTATTTTTACTTTATTTATTTGAAATTGCAGAATCAACAGTTGATACATATTTCAGTCACTTATGACTTACATTCATGAAGACTACTCAAATAATGTTATGTAAAAGTAAATGATTGCATCTATCAATTAAACTATCTAGCCAGGCCGATGGCAATTACTAAACAATATTATAAACCTTTCATTGATGTTATACTTTACATGGTTTTTGATGCTTATTAAGTACAGAGTCGAAATTGAAGATAAAGCGAATGCTGTGGTCAACTAAAGGTCAATCTATTATTTTTACTTTATTTATTTGAAATTGAAGAATCAACAGTTGACAAATATTTCAGTCACTTATGACTTACATTCATGAAGACTACTCAAATAATGTTATGTAAAAGTAAATGATTGCATCTATCAATTAAACTATCTAGCCAGGCCGATGGCAATTACTAAACAATATTAGAAACCTTTCATTGATGTTATACTTTACATGGTTCTTGATGCCTATTAAATACAGAGTCGAAATTGAAGAAAATGAAAATTTCGGTAACTTGTTCTTAAAGTCATGATTTAAATATATATGCTCATTTTAATACCTAAAGTTTCAAGGAAATAATAGATTAGCTTAGTCCTTGTCATCATTAGCGAAATCAATGGAAAGTTTTAAGTTTCTGTCAATATTCTGACTAACCACGTCTCAGGGTTTATAGAGGTTAGGATCAATAAGATATCTCTATTACGATAACGATATGTTAAAATATAATATTTTCTGACAGGAACGTAAGTCGCTTGTAAGTAAAAGCAGTTATGAAAAACATATAAACTTAAAAAGGATAACAATGAAACGCTTATTACAATAATACTTTAACACATATAGGCGTGTCGATGTTCCGAGAAATCTATATAATATTGACTGGAGCTAATTATATGGGTCGCCATTGCAAATTCACACGCTTTATATGACATATATGCATACCCCCCCCCCCCCCCCTCCTGACCATAACCCAGGGATCATAAATAAAACTTCATCATATGTATTATGTGTCCGCATGCTAGACTGAATGCATAAAGTTTGGTAAAAACAATATTTAAAATATATCACTATAATTTTTTTTTTCGATAGTTGCCTTCCTCGCACTGAATCCACAGAGAGTAAGTTAAAATTACATCTCCAGCCCCCTTTTTTATGTAAGTATCATATGAGCAGCTTATTTACAATGTTTGATTAATTTCTACTGATAATGTTAGGAGTATATAGAGATATAGAGTTACGGACAAACGGACGGACGGACAGACTGAGAATATTAAAAATGTACCCACTATATAGCGTGGGATTAACTACATCATTCAGTTTCTGCAGTAAAAATTTCTTCAACTAAAAGTTCGACCACGTCCTCTTTCATAATTTATCCCGCCATTTGAATTTGTATTTTTTGTATTTTTTTTTTTGTGTCAGTATAAATTTTATTTATTTTATAAAGTTCAATGAACGTGAAAAGAGTAAATAATCTTGATAATGCCTGTGACGAAATTATCTATTTTGCAGGTACTTTAGTTGTAGTAGTCGTTGTGGTGGTGATGGTGGTGGTAAATTTAACAAAAACGTATTGGTAAAACTAGCAAACATTAGCAATGGTTTGGTTTTGGTTTTGTGGCGTTTAACGCCATTGATATGATCTACTATACAAGGCGGCCAGTATATTTGGTGGAGGAAGAACCAGGGAAAAACCACCGACCCACGGGAAGCTACTAGCAAGCTTTCTCACATGCCCAAGTTGGTAGAGACTCGAACTCACGCGGATAGAGGTGAGATGTTAGAGTGACCTGTAAAGGCGAGCGCCTTTGACCAATCGGCCATCCGGGACCACCATTAGCAATGGTAGTCTCTCTTCTTAACAGTCGGAAAGCGTTATTTTTATTTTCGAAATTAAATCTAAAGCGAGGATTAATGTATTTTCAAATAGAGATTCAAGTCAGAGTCCACCTTTTATAAATGTCTACCTAGTCGAGAAGTTTCAATCCTGTTCCGAATTGAAAGAAATTGGATTCGGGTTTTAAGATAATGTTGAGGAAAACGTAATAAATTCAGAATGCATGTAAGAGAACTCCAATGTTTTGTTGAAAATTATTTTCAAAATATATGCATTCGTATGTTTTTAGTTTTGTCTGGAAACCATATCAATGGAATTCCAGTATTGTCTTCGTAAACTGTGAGTCATGACGTACAATTCAAGGGATTAGGACATTTAACAGACGTCTTCTGCACTAAGTTTCTAGACACATTACATGAGATTATAGATCAGGATTTAATACAGAGATAACATAATCCAGTGATATTCAATTATATACGACCAATTCTTTGGGGGCAAAACTCGAAGGAAACAGCTTTTGTAATAGCCATATTCCGTCATTTTCATTTCTCATGTACAACAGTGAAATACATCATGTAAACTTAGTCCATCTGAACATTCAATATATATTTTTCCCATCAATCCGATGTTTATTTCTAATACGAGGTTGTACATATACGGGATTAATTTAGATCAGATTAGTACGTGATTACAGGTTTTTGTTATGAAATTACATTCTGTAAGCATGATGTATCCCAGTCATCATCTTTTGTAATGCACACACATTAGCCGTGGCAGTTGATATCCCTAAATTGTTTATTTAATTTTTTATTTATTTAATCCTCTGTAATTTGTACATTTCTAACTTTTGTTTTAGGAGAATATATTTTATGTCCTGTTGACTTGTTAATTCGCCCTATTATTGTATTTATTATTCAGATTGTTTTTCTAATCGATCAGAATACGAGTACAACGTAGAAACATGCAGTATGTTTGCATACGATTTACCGATAAGAAAACAGAAGAATGAATTTTATATCGCATGTTATCCTATTTCAAATAGTGTACTAGTGCAAATATATGCACTATCATTAAGGAAAAATTATATTTTATTGGCACCAACTAGTAAAAGCTTCATGACCACCACAACCATATACGTAATCACAACAACCTCCTTTATCATCATCTTCATATGCGTCGTCGTAGTTATCGTTATCATCATCATCATAATTAACATTAAATTTAACTTTAACTGTATTCAAGTGATCCTACTAAACCGACCTCTCAGGCACAACTGTGGTCTCTTCACCTTTATGTTGAGCTGGGTAGTTGAAGCGTTAAACATACGAATGGAATAGCCAATGTTCATGTGTAGGATGTTACAAGACACTTACGCCGGACTCGACTTTTTTCCTCATGTACAGTTTTCTGTTTCAAATAGTCAATTTTCCTTTCTCTTCAATAAAATCCTGGTTTATAATTTTCTATAATTACATATCATGGCTCCATGAAGAGTGTAGCTATCTAATTATAGGGGAGACAAGGGATGATATCGGCAAAGAGTAAAAGATAAACTATCCTTGTACCAGTGATTTAGTTCTCGTTTAGTAGACCTTTAGTTAAAAGACTATATCTAAGATAGAACACTTCGATTTCATTTGAGTAATGATACGCAACAATATATATTCGACTGAAGCATAGTATGTGTTTGCTATACAGTGACTTCCAATTGCTCTGCACGAACAATATGTGTTTAGAATACACATAATTCCGATTGCTCCGCACAAACAACATGTGCTTAGTATACAGAAAATTCCAATTGCTCTGCACGAACAAAAAGTGATTGCTATATAGTGAATTCCAATTGCTCTGCACAAACAACATGTGCTTAGAATACACAGAATTACAATTGATCTGCACGAACAACAATTGTTTGCTATGCAGTGAATTCAAATTGCTCTGCACGAACAACATGTACTTAGAATACACAGAATTCCAATTGCTCTGCACGAACAAGAAGTGTTTGCTATGCAGTGAATTCAAATTGCTCCGCAGGAACAACATGTGCTTAGAATACACAGAATGTAAATTGCTCTGCACGAACAACAAGTGATTGCTATTAAGTGAATTCCAATTGCTCTGCACGAACAACAAGTGTTTACTATACAGTGAAATCCAATTTCTCTGCATGAACACTCACAATTTTGTAAAAATAAAAATCCTGAAGTTTCGAGACATGTATCTCCATGTAATACCGAATGTCTTTTTTATATTTAATACGTCATCTCATTTGTATCGTCTAAGGTATCAAATCAGTACAATTCCCTCTTCACTTCCTCTCTTAAAGCTTTTTAAATAATTGAAGTATATGCTCTTAAACTGTCATACTTTAATTGTGGAAAACAAGTCAAGAGAAGCTTGTTATAGTTCATATTTAAACCAGAAGCTGACCAACACTGACAGGCAACCAATGCATCCGAAAACGTTTTACTACTAGTATCCCCTTGAAGATCGGTTGATGGCTATCAACATTAAATTTATAAGCAGATCCTATCAAAATATTTTGGGGAGACGAATAAATAGAGACGCAAATCTCTAAACAGTCTGAATAGGTTTTAGACATAAGGAGACGCTCTACAGATATTATGCACTTCTGAGAGAGTGACAGGTGTAAGGTGAACTTGTTTGAATTTGCAACATGCACAATGAAGAGAATGTTGGCATACCTCTATGCTATTTTCATGTACTGTGGCTGAAATTTCTTTACATATTGTACTTGTAAAAAGTGTACATGACCTAAGCACACAGCAGAAAAAAATGGCCACTCTCATGTGCTCGAAAAATTAGCCTGAATTAGTCCAAAGTACACTATTTTTAGCAGTTATTAAAATAGGGAAAACGATTCTTTCCAGATTAGGCAATTTCAGCTTCTGAAAGTACAATGAATGAATTGCAAAATATACAAAAAGTAAAAAAACTTATTGTATCTTTTTTTACAATTTACCTTTGAAGTCCAGGAAGTGAAAATGACCCAGCGGAGATAGCAGATTTTTCATAAGTGCACATCTGAAGTAAGATCAAGCTGTATACTCTATAACCCAAATTGCACCCATCAGTCATACACCAAAATAAAGGGAATTCAAAGTTCTTTTAATAATACCTATGATATACAAGGTCTTTTTTTTTAAATATCCAGGAAAACCTGTGAGGGAAACATGGGAGGTTCTTATTCTTTAAAAATCTAACCCAATGCAAAATACGAAACTGTAGAGCGCCACATTAAAACAAAATTGATACTTTGTGCAATAGCTTTTCACTTTTTCATATCATCATGTATGATTTTCTCAAATAAATGCTATATTTACATTGATGTTATGAATTAAAATAAGCTGATTATGTCTATTTTGCTCTTGCTTACACAGTATGCCTTGTGGCAGTATTGTGTGTGCAATTACCTTAATTATGGGAAAATTAGAAGTCTTAGAACACAGTAATAAAGTCATCTTAAATTTAAAACTGTTGCATTAAGTAAAAGAAAAATATAGCAAAAATGTTTCTTTTCATCCATTTGTAATAAAATTAAGAAAAAATATAATGATAAAGCAGATTCGCTTTCTTGCATATACACATGTTAGAAGAATTAGCAAACTTTTCACCCTGTGACCTTTGACCTCTGGGAACCTGATCTGTTTCATCCTTGTTCAAACTGTAAATTTTATTAGTGACATCTCAGGAATAATTGTGGCAAGTTACTTGTTCCGGTCTTTTATTATAACATTGGTTGCTATTGTTGAGAAAATGCAACGTGCATTTTTAACATAACTCACTTTTCATCATGGTGGGGAGCCTGGGCTTGTGTAGGCAATTCCAGCTTCTGAAAGTACAATGAATGATTTGCAAAATATATAGAAAGTAAAAAAACGTATTGCCTCTTTCTGTTACATTTTACCTTTGAAGTCCATTAAGTGAAAATGACCAAGCGGAGCTTGCAGTTTTTTTTTTTATAAGTGCATATATGAAATAAGACCAAGCTGTATACTCTATAACCCAAATTGCACCCTTTAATCATACACCAAAATAAAGGGAATTAAAAGTTCTTTTAATAATATCTAAGATAAACAAGGTCTTTTTTAAATAGCCAGGATAACTAGTGAGGAAAACCTGGGAAATTCTTTTTCTTTAAAAATCCAACCCTATGCAAAATATGAAACTTTCGGGTTTAACGCCATTTTTCAGCACATGATACCATATACATTTTGGACAGTCAATTTTGGTGGAGGAAGAACCCGGGAAAATCCCGGGAAGAACCACCGACCCACGGGACTCTACTGGCAAGCTTTCTCACATACACACGTTGGCCGAACTGTGACTTGAACCCACGCGGACAGAGGTGAGATGTGAATGATCTGTACAGGCGAGAGCCTTAGACCACTCGGCCACCCGTTACCGCTGCAAAATGAAAATCGGCGTTTCCAATGTCCGATTTCTTTTTATGCGTATGATTGCAAATTGTCATTGGTGACTTATAACTGAAACAAACACATTCAGTGGAAATCTATTAGACTTTTTAAAAATGATTTTCCATCCCTAGATTTCATTGCCTTTTAAATGAACAGCAAATATACTCGATATATATATTTCCCATTCAGGGAATACTGATGTTTGAAAAAGGATGCACGTGTTTTTCTTTTGCTATCGATATTGATCTCTGGAAAGAATTGCGAACTTCGATATTTCATCTTCTTTCAGGATAGAATAAATGATCCAGATTTTTGGCTAAAATTTAGTGCTTGAAATAATTCTTTTTAGGTTTAAGTCTGATACATTACTTTTGGCTTGACTCCTAGCTTGAAATCTTTCACTCTGTTGATAATAAACATTTTATTCTTTCTCCCTGGCTCTGGACTGACTTCTATGTGAAACTCTTGAAAGGTATGCATTATTATATTTCCCGACTATTGATATGTTATAACGAATGCTATCACTATTTGAAAATAATAGTATCAAGAAAGTGAGTCAGCAACTTCAATGCATTCGATCAATAAGACAGCATAATAAATCGGCCCAAGATCGTTCAAAAAGACGAGTAGAAATAGTTTTAGATACATACCAGTTTATGTTTTTCATGCTACTGTTTTATGAAGAATGAAAGCCATTAGACTGAAGAGAGAGAGCCTGGATGCGTTATCACCACTCTCAAGGAAACTTAATTCCTTGCAGCACGTTGTGACCCAGAGACTTGATAAGGTGTAACAAAGGGTCAAAACTACCGGTAACGTAGCAACGGTATCCAAATATCGTTGCAACGCTAAAGTGTGTCGATGCAACGGTTTCTAAATATCAATGCAACGCTAAATTGTGTTGATGCTATTGTACCCAAGTATCGTTGCAACGATATAGCGTGTTGATGCAACGGTTTCTAAATATCGTTGCAACGCTAAAGTGTGTCGATGCAATGGTAATAGTTTGCCAGTGAAACAATACAATTTAACCCGTCAAAGGTAATTTTAACAACGGTTTCGTTGCAAGTGTGTTTATAATCGTTGTAAGGGTGTTTATAATCGTTGTAAGGGTGTTTATAATCGTTGCAACGGTATTCTTATACTACTGCCACTGTAGTTTTTATTTGTTGCAGCGCATATTTTATCGTTGCAACGGTAATTTTAATAATTATTGTTACAACGGTAACATTATTGCTGCAAATTATACTTTTGCAGTTGCGACGATAACGATTACCGTTACAATGGTGATATTACCGTTGCAACGATAAAATATAACGTTGCAAGAACAAAACAATACCGTCTCAACGATATTGGAATATCGTTGCAACAGTAGGTGAATATCATTGCAACAGTAGGTGAATATCATTGCAACAGTAGGTGAATATCATTGCAACAGTAGGTGAATATCGTTGCAACAGTAGGTGAATATCATTGCAACAATAGGTGAATATCGTTAGAATGGTATATGAATACAATTGCAACGAATGTAAATAGCGTTGCAACACCAGTGTTAAAAATACCGTTCCAACGAAAAATGTTATTGTTAAAATGGCGCAAATTACAGTTGCATCTACAAAATTTAGCGTTGCACCAATGATGGGACACTCTGGACCCATTCTTACACCACACTTTTAGCTATCTTGTTATCCGACGCCAGCACGTCATTTTCAAGGCAAATCGATTGTTCCTGTCAGTTCTAGTAATGCTTGTATTAATGATGTCCTGAGCGATAAAGAGTCATCCCGCGTTCACAACAAGGACAGTTTTTGCTATGGGCAGAAATTAATCCTGGTTGTCCCTGTAAAAATAAAATCATCGCTTTATATACAATTACTAAAATATAACTCGCAAAAATGTTCAACCTCACTATTTAGATAAAATAGCAAACTGTTACGTCCGCGAAAATAACATCTATATGGTTTCTTTAATGATAAGGAACATTATTAATTCATTCGAACATAATCTTTACACGCTTTATTACTAATGTCAATTTTACACACCATATTCCTAATGTCAATTTTACACACCTTATTCCTAATTTAATTTTTACACACCTTATTACTAATGTCACCTGTACACACCATATTCCTAATGTCATTTTTACACACCTTATTCCTAATGTCACCTCCTGTACACACCTTATTCCTAATGTCATTTTTACACACCTTATTCCTAATGTCATTTATATACATCTTGTTCCTAATGTCATTTTTACACACCATATTCCTAATTTAATTTTTGCACATCTTATTCCTAATGTCATTTTTACACATCTTATTCCTAATGTCATTTCTACACACCTTATTCATAATGTAATTTTTACACACCTTATTCCTAATGTCATTTTTACACACTTATTCCTAATGTCATGTTAACATACCTTATTTATAATGTCATTTTTACACACCTTCTTCTTTTGTCATCTTTACACACTTATTCCTAATGTCATCTTTACACATCATTTTCCCAATGTCATCTTTACGCACATAATTTCTAATGTCATGTTTACACACCTTATTCCTAATGTCATTTTTACGCACTTATTTCTAAGTCTTTTATACACGCCTTTTTCCTAATGTCATCTTTACACACATTATTCCTGATGTCATTCCTTATGTCATTTTTACATACCTTGGTCATAATGTCATCTTTGCACATCTTTTTCCCAATGTCATTTTTTCACGCATTATTCCCAATGTAATTTTTAATAACCATCATGTTTGCACACATTATTCCTAGTGTCATTTTTACAAATCATTTCCCAAATGTCATCTTTACACACCTTATCACTAATGTCATCTTTACACACTATATTCCTTATGTCATTTTTACACTACTCATTCCTAATGTCATATTTACCCAACTTATTCCTTATGTCATCGTAACATACCTTATTCCAAATGTCAACTTTAGATGTCGTTTTCCTAATTTCATCTTTACACACCTTATTCATAATGTCATCTTTACACATCTTTTGAAATTTTCCGAACCTTAAGAATTGTGACGTGGACAAAAATTAGATTTGCTCGTTACAGATTTACTAATTTTCATTGGCGATTCTTTGTACTCACACTAAATGATACCATTCGTCCTCGCTTATTGTAGTGCATTATATATTGAGACACACGTCGTACAACATCTAGCTAACCTATAGAGAAATGCATTTTACTGCGCACAAGACACTGTACTTTGGGGATCCTCACGACTGACAGGTCCTTTACGACCTTGTTCCAATCTGTAAAATTGATGTGTTTATATATTATTCTAGATAATCTCAATGCAATTTATAATCGGAAAGCACTTGGGTATTGCCATAGGAAGCTGTCGTACCCCGCTCATTGTGCACAAACTTGAGGAAAATGTTGTGGGGAACGCTAGTCCCTGAATATGTGCGCAATAATTTCACGAGGGTAACCATTTCAAAGCAATATATGTATTTTCATTATTCCTTACTCATCTTTGAAGAACATACTTGTGAATATACACCAATATATGCCACCAATTTCAGCTGCTAAATGTATCAATAATATCAATATTTGAATATAAAAAGTTGACTCAGAGCATATATATATATATATATATATATATATATATATATATATATATATATATATATATATATATATATAAATGAGAAATAATATCATACAGGTTAGAGAATTATAATTCGTCCCCAATTGAAAACCAACACGGATCCGCGAGTTACGGCACCTATCGCCTTGCCTGCATGCAACAACCGCCATTTCCTATTGACTAAGAGCACGCACCCACCCCCCCACAATAACGATGGAACTTAGTCGTAACTATAGGCATTCATGCATAACAGACACACTTGCTTGACGACACAGTAATTAGTTGTCTTCTAAATACACAGTCACACAAGATTGCTCTAACAAATATCAAGGCATCATTATTAGTTCCAAAATATACGACAAACAGAGAGGAAAGTGCTATCCCTGGATTCTGCAGAGGGATGCATGTATGTATGTATGTAGCAGTGTTTTACGTCACCTCATTACAATAATGATCATAAGGTGCCAACTAAAGGTAAAGTTCAATGCAGGAGGATGCGTGATAACATGAAGTGATTATATAATTTCTTTTATTGAATAAATGTATATTCCAAACTGACATTTTTTGGAATTTCTTGATTTACGAGTGTACGAAACTTAGATAAGGAACACATCATATCTAAAGTAGTACCATTATATTAAAAATATGCTGATACATTCTTCTTTCATGCTTGTCGTGCCATATGTAGACTGTCAAGGCATTGATTCTTAGGTAAACAATGCATGCTCTGTCCAGAAGGTAAATCACAAAATTAGCTTATTTCTTGTATATTATATTATTCGTCTTAAACTTGTGCCAAAGATCACAGATCTAAATAATATAAATAATATAAAACATTTATAAAATTCTCCATGTAATCGGGATTCTCTCGTATTCCTAAGAATGATAGGGCATGAAGGGGTCGTACATGAGACACGAGTATGGGGATGAAGTTTTGTTTTGTACTCAGACGGCGCTGTAAAAAGACACATCTTTCAACATAAGAATGAGACAGGTGTACAAAAACCACGGTAATTTAATTTCTTTATTTGTTTTTGATGTGTGAACAGCGAGAATGTTGCATAGAATTATGTCTGAGTGTACATGGGCATTAAAAACGTTTGACTATATCATTCTCTTAAGAAAAGAAACAAAGCAAATTTCGTTCAACCATGAAACGAAACATGTATACCCATCAATAAGATATTGTGGGCAGTCAGAGACGAGGATTTGTAAAAGTGGTTGTAAAATTTGTCTAATACGCCTTGCAAGCAACTGTACGTTCATAATTTGCTGCAGTTTTGGTTCGATGTTGGAGTCGCAGAACAATTCAGCTGTTGCTACTCAGGGTCATGGTCATATGACATGAGAGCAGCGCCTTTCACTAAAAATCGACACGAATGGCTTATTTGTAAATTTGAGAGTGAGTCAAAGGAAGCAAGAGAAGTGCGTGCTAAACACGTAGCGTATCTTTGTTTTAAAACAAAAAAAAAAATCATTGAGACCCTCGACAACTATTGTGCTCTGATTCTGCACGGGTTAGGTCATCATCTGTAGCCAGGGGTTGTTGATCAATTAATCCCACATCAACGATGAACGAAGTGTATCGATGACCATTTGCTAGCGAGGATGGGGTTAAGTATTCTGACGCCATGTAAGGAAGCTCATGAAAGAAAACTAAGTGCTTTCTAATATCAAATGTTTTGTTGATGGCATCCGCTATTCTGACAACAGAAAGGAGCAACATTGGAATTATAAGGATTAAATGATTATGGTTGGATATTTACCAAAGTTTAAATTTGACCCAATCACTCATAAAGTTACCATAAAGTAGTTCGGACTTTATTTACTTTTTGAATGATAAGGTAAATCGTTTACTTTGATAAATACCCAAATATAATATACAAAAATATGTAAATATCCTTATTTTAGTTTTGGCAATATATCTAATTAAGCTCTTGTGTTTTTATTGTATAAGTTTAAGAAGATAATCAGAAAACAATTTTATTCTTTCACTACCGTTATCTTCTTATGCATCAATCTGTCAATTCAGATTAAAATCAAGTTCCTTTCATGTCTGTAACTCAGTCCTATGGTCAATATTTTGCATTATTTTATCGTAATATTTGACATATATGGACGAATTAGATTAGTTTTCAGCCGATGAAAACGTTACTTCTTGGCGCCGGAACATTCAAGACATAATCAAATTCAATACCACTCAAATATCATCTAAAGGCAATTAATGGATATAATGAAATAAGGCTGAAAAATTATTTATAAATTTCGACTAAATCTATTTAATTAACGGGAAATTGTTAATTAACGATTTTCAGATTCAAAGAAGCATGGTTTTATGAGATGTATAGCATTACACCATTATTCAGTTAATTCATGCTCCGCCTTCCGAATGTTTTTTTTAAAATCAAACGTTAATGCTGAGGCTCACGTAAAGTCAATCTATTCCTCAAGCTTAATGTTGAATTGCAGAATCAATAATGGAATACTTGTATCTAGCCCCATCAACCCCTGAGTATCTAAAATTACCATGGCATCTTTGAAACAGTTTTTCTGTTTATGTTTTAAATGCTAATGAGGGCAAGACTTTGTACATAGTATCAAGAAAATATGCAAAACATAAAACTTTTTTTAACTAGATGCGAAAGACACGATTCTTTGAAAATCAAAATCCTATCTGATGCATACATTATGATCGTTCTTTTTCAACTTCCTCAGAAGTGAGATTCTCATGAGACTAATTAGTAAGAATCACTGAACTGAATGCAGCTTAGAATGGATCATTTGTGATGTGTATATCCAGTTTCCATTTAAGGCCGCCATGGAAAGGAAATTAAAAACCTACTAGCTTTCATCCGAATGTTCTTGCCATTGTACCATTATGTAGTCGTTATTACTTCCCTTGAATGGACAATTTATCGTATTTTTGTTCATTTAAATCTATCTACTCGTATGAATTATTTTTTTTAAAGCAGAATATTAAAGGATTCGATAAAATTTGAGTTTTATTTGTAAAGATTGTAAAGATTCCTTTTCATTTATTAAGATACGTGACTGATTTAAAAAGCAATATTTTGTCCTGCAATAGTCAATATTTCATGTTAAGTCACTGTATGGTCAAGAAAAAATACGAAGATGATTGAGAATAAAACTTTAACATTATGCCCATGGTACGACTACTATATAGCATTATGCCCATGGTACGACTACTATATAACATTATGCCCATGGTACGACTACTATATAATATTATACCCATGGTACGACTACTATATAGCATTATGCCCATGGTACGACTACTATATAACATTATGCCCATGGTACGACTACTATATAACATTATGCTCATGGCACGACTACTATATAACATTATTCCCATGGTACGACTACTATATAACATTATGCCCATGGTACGACTACTATATAACATTCTTAAGGTTCATAAGTTATTTATTATGGCCTCCTATGCAACATCTACTGTATATCGATCTCATATTAAACAAGCAGAGTTTTGTCCTTTTTATGTGTGTCGGATTGATTGGTAATCTTAGCGAAGGTGTTTTCTATATCTGATCTAGCATTGTTAATATTTTCCTCTCCGTATCATGCTTCTTTCAGCTACTGTCGACATTCTGACTAAACCGGTGCTCGATCATGAAGAGAATTGTTCGTGCTGTTCAATACCGACTAATGTCTTCTAACACAGCTTTGCCAATCAAATAATAAAACAATTGCCCTACTGCGTTGTTAGTTGGCGAGGTCGTGATATATCAGATAGCTCTAATGCCAACAATGTGTTGAAATATAACATTTTTCTGATGGGTTCACATACCGCTTGCAAGTATAAAGAACTTGGATTGTCATGCACCAGCCAAAGAAACTAAATGGGAATAGCAACAACACGTTTAATATAAACCATGTGGTTGTCTCTAAGCTCAAAGAAATGTAACAACAGAGTATAGGATAATAAAGTATAGGGACAATACAGTTTAGGGTTAATACATTAGAGGGGTAATACAGTATGGGTATATAAATACAGTATGGAGATGATACAGTACAGAAATAATACAATATGGAGATGATACAGTACAGAAATAATACAATATGGAGATGATACAGTACAGAAATAATACAGTATGGAGATGATACAGTACAGAAATAATACAGTATGGAGATGATACAGTACAGAAATAATACAGTATGGAGATGGTACAGTACAGAAATAATACAGTATGGCGATGATACAGTACATAAATAATACAGTATGGAGATGATACAGTACAGAACCAGTACAGTATGGAGATGATACAGTACAGAAATAATACAGTATGGAGATGATACAGTACAGAAATAATACAGTATGGGGATTCTACACTTTTGGAACAATACAGTATGGAGATAATACATTATACACTTTTCCTAAAAATTAGTGTAATCAACCTAGGGTATATTTGTATCTTAGTGATTATTTGTTGATTATGGGGAGTCGGTGTTGGGAAGATATTTCTCAACCCGAGTAATTAGCCAATTGCTAGGAGCAGACGTCATAATGTACAGTACTCACGAGACTTTATGACAGTATGGATTAGTTCCGTAAAATGGACCCTCCCTGATTTCTCAACATAGGAAATTCTTTGAATATTTTTAGGTACACGTGTTTAGTGTTTAGTAATTTGGGTGTTTGGGTCGTGTTTTGTATTACATGCTGTGAAGTATTAATATTCGGCTTAGAAAGGCTTACTGGTGAATCATGCAAAAGTGAAAAAAAAAAAACCATGCAAGTGTGAAATTATTAGAGTTCTGTGATGTGTGGTCATTAGGTATTTAAAGAAACATTATTTGTAGTATTCGCGCGTTTAAGAACCTTTCATTTGACAACTAATGTTGTCTTTGGGTCAAAGGAAATAGGGGAAAATAATGGACAACAAACCACTCTCAAGCAGGTGTTTGATTCGCTCGGTAGTGAGACCCCTTGTGTAATAAGAGGATATAATTTTGATAGTGTTTGACAATATTTAATTGTCTTCGTTAACTAGGTGGTGATAGACCTTGTAGGAGTGTTAAAAGTAGTAGTAGTAGAGGAAGAAGAAGAAGAATAACTAGTAGTAGTTGTTGTTAAAATAGTATTAGTAATTATGGATATAGCAGGTTTAGTAGAACTAGTGAGTAATGGTAGTGATAGTTTCTCTGTGAACGTAGGACAACTTCCTTATTTTAAGTTAACGCTAAACTATATTCCGAATCAAAATATTTCAGAGTCGGCTGTATAAGTACATGGACAGGGAAGGTCATTTACATTAATTATGCACGCAAAATCACATGCATCTTTTGTGGAAATTATTTTTAAGGTATACAAAAACGCATGTCTTTGGCTTCTTCTTTAAAGGTGATATCAGTCATAGTTAAGATTTATTTAGTCAAACCGTTTAATTTAAGTGAGTAATGCAAAGTAAAGACAATTTTGCGATTATTGTTTTTACATGTCATACAATTATAAGTTATGGAATAATACAAAGATTCCAAACTAACGAGATGCTTCTTCACACACAAAATAAAATCTTTCCTTCTGGTCTTAGCGGAAATTAAACCATTTCTGATAACAGCCATATTTTGGCATTACTTTATTTTCTTTAAAAATTCAAATCCATAGGACAAAATCAATACACGTATTAATTCAGAACCATCTTTTTAGCCAATCTGTGTCCTTGTCGGGAGACATTTCAGTTTATAAATCAACACATAATACTGTTGTCGTTAAATTAATCCTTTGAATTTGGTACCGGTATGATTGTGTTTGAAATGAGAACAAACATTGGGATTTTATCTTGTCAATACAGCTTCTTTTCATTTTTTGCAGTGTAAAAAAAGATTTACAAAATGCATTCGGCCTAATTAGTTTGGTCGTATAGGCTGTTAGATAAGGCACTTTCTAATAGCTTCAAAAGTTAATGCTTCTGTTAAAATGGGAAGGAGTGAAGAGTAGAGGATATAAAGCCCGTCAGCAAATGGGACCGGCGTATATTAGTGTCATTCGGCGTGATAAGAGCCTGTCAGGCTGATGTAATAACTGGAGTGGAAATGTGATCAGCGCGATCAGAGCCTGTCAGGCGGTTGTAATAACGGAATGGGGAATGTGATCAGCACGATCAGAGCCTGTCAGGCGGCTGTAATAACTGGATGGGGAATGTGATCAGCGGCAAATAAATAGGGTTGCGTTTACTTTATTAACGTTCTGGAAGATATATAATTATGTGAATCAGGCGCAGAACAGAAACATGCAATTTAGGTGTAGTGGTGATTACGGGGGATTCGGACGTATTAAAGTTTACATAAATATCGATCCATATTATTAACTTTCTGCCAGACCATACGGTGATCAACATAAATAAATAACATTATATGACACTTATTATGCAATTTTTAAATATAGCAATCTTTTCGTAGATTTTCTCATATAAAACGATCAGAATACTCTAACAAATTTTAAAGGTGCGAATATCATAAAAGTCGAACAAAATAACAGTAAATTATTATTTTTAAATTCTACATTTTCTGTACAAAACTTTAAATTTTTCAGACTATTTGTATTGTGTCGTGGCACTAGCCTTTCCGTATTCATATATATTTGCCTCTACTGACATACCTTTCAATGTATCTTCAATGCAGAAGAGCATATCACCTTTTCCTAAATCACTAAATACCCACATATCTGACAACTTTAAGATACTAAGTGCTATAAGGATGTAATAAATAGCTGCCGTCTAGATCATAATCTCTTTTTATGTTTCTTTGTATCTATCCTTCTTAAGTTCGACAAAGCATATAAGTCAGCTTACGGTGTTTCCTACCATTAGACAGCTGGAAATAGCGCCGCTGTTAAGATGGATTTGGAAAAAGTACATGAAAAGTTTATTTCAAATAATTTAATCGCATCTAATTATCAGACAAAACTGCTGGACTTCTTAAAAATCCAAAAGCTAGCGCATTTCTGAAAACTCTCCACTTACGTTTGAATTATTACGGAAATACGCGTTTTGAATAAATAAGCTGTTTATGGAATATAAATATAAATGCAATCAGACATTCATCAGTGCTGTAGGTAATTAGATTTTGCAAAAAGTTATATTACGTGAAAAAGCATTTATTTATAGCGTTTTCAGCATGATCGGTACATTTTTAATTGGTGGTACGAAAAATGCTCAGTGATATGTATGTATCCAATCACCCGATGTCGTGACGATCCTTCAATCGTGCGCCATGTTTCTCGCGACCTAACGCGCTTGTTTCGAGATAATGACGTTATCAGTTGTGTCACCAGCGTTCTTCAAGAGTAATAGTAAAATCAGAGAAAATGAGATTTAAACAGGTAATTCCATGTAATTTTTAAAAAAAATCTTAATGAAAATCTATATTTTCACTAATGCCTTGTTTGTGTCAGACATTTTGGCCTTGAATTTTATATTATATGCTAAAGATAGCGCCATCGGTCACATGATGGCTTTGTTTACATATCTTTAACAGGAAAACCAAATCTGGGAATTTATCCAACGTGATAGGTAATGTAAATATTTGGTTTTAATCATGTGGGGTTCTTATACAACGTAAGAAAAATTTACACTGGAAATGTATATTCACAACGGACTTTGTCGTTTCAGTATTATTTCATAATGAACATATATTCTGCATCAAAAGACATTGAATCTATTTTAAGAAAAGGTGTATCCATTCACCAATGTCTATTCTTAAATTTCTATCTCCCTCTGTCTCTCTCTCTGTCTGTCTGTTCTCTCTCAGTCTATTGAATCATGTATTTATATGGTAAAGAACAAGCAAGCAGTAATGTAAGTGTACAAACTGCATATAGAATTAACGGTAAAAATTTTTCTATAATTAAATTTTATTTTTTTTATTTTAAAAATACGGAAACGCTATAAACTAATAATATCCATACCTTAACCTAACTGACACATTCCGGTCATATACCACGTGACTTGTTAGTCAGCGTCACGAACCATGGACTCCACTTCCGGAAATAAGGAAAATTACACACGCTCGGAAAAACGGTAATTCTGAACTAATGTTCATGAATGCCAATTTTTTTTAACGATGATTAAATGAAGTTAATATAGTTGAACACTTTATATTGTTATTTATAACGAACGCGTTAAAATTGACGTTAAATGCACGAAAAGTTATTGTTCGAGGATATATATATATATATATATATATATATATATATATATATATATATATATGTGTGTGTGTGTGTGTGTGTGTGTGTGTGTGTGTGTGTGTGTGTATCTATGTAAAGGGTTTAACAGTACATTAGCATAATCCTGTTTATACAGTGTCGTCTGCCGAGTAAGTTTATGTAAGTTTATGGATTATATACAATGCATACAAAACAAAGATAAAGGAAAAAAAAAGAGTAAAATTCTTAAAATAAAATGTAAACTTTTTATATAAACCACGCTCTTGACAAAGTCCAAGATCTTCTCAGCTAGAATATCATCACGGAACGCATCAGCAAGGGCAAAAGGTTGAGGCCATTGGTCGTCTTTTACGTAATTGCACGAGAGCAGATTCTACATCCCCGAGCCCGCAGGGGGTAGGACCATACTTAATATATTCAGTACAATTTCCTTTATCGTTATTATTAATTGAAGAAAGAGTTGTTTGTAACATTTCAATGCCTTCGCATATTGTTGTCATTAAATTGTCACAGAATTCGGCCATTGGGAGTGTGCAACAAATGTAAAGAAAAGCCAATTTTTTTTATATTCATTTTGACATCAAATAGCATACCTAATACACTAGTTAAAATATGGATTGCCTTAAACTAATTCCTTCCAATGTTATTTTCTTCAACAAGTATTTATTTTATAAGACCATACGAACTTTAAAACAAGATTAGCTGATATGAAATACAAGATTCGAAAAAGAAAGAAGAAAAATATTAAATAAATGAATAAATAAATAATGAAGAACATAAAAGCGTGAAGGTACGTCTTTTTGTTTCCTCTACTTGTCGAACAAATGTGCTATGTTAGATTCTGAACAGAAAATGACCCCAAAATTGTATGTTCATAGTTGCTGCATTTTTTGTGGGGAAAGAATAATAAAAATTCATGGCTCGAAAAGATCGTTCATAATTTCAGTATCGGTTTCTTTCCAAACAAGTTAATTAGCATTGATCAGTCGCAAAAATGAAATAGTGTATACATTTCAATAGAAGTATAAGTTTATTGAAATGAATTTTGATTTATATAGATCACATTGCTCCCTCGCTGAAAGAATTTTTCTGAAATATAAAAAAAACAACAAAAAAAAAAAGAAAACACAGAAGCACGTTTGTTGCCGTTTGATACACGCTGGTGTTTACCCACGGTAATTATTTTTTTATACAGACATATTGGACATGGCAGATATATTTATAAATTCTTCGTTTTAATTCTCCATAATACAACCCAACCCAACCCCCGCAAGTAAAAAAAGAAAAGGATGTATTTAATATCACAACAATTACACAATATGCGCCTACATGTTACATGATGCAATTATGCAATAGAGAAGAAAAAAATTGAGGAAACGTATATGTGTTTATGCTACACAAAATCCCCTATTTCTCCAGATCGCTCTCCTGTCATGCAGTGGCATCAATATGTAGGCCGACCTTCTTCTGCCGGGAGAATAGGCCCATAATCCTACTAAATCGAGGGCTTAAAATCCGCCTGAAACTTAGTCTTAGTGTCGCTTCATGAATTGCCAGTTCACGATCACAGCCACGGGCATAGCTGCAAAGCCCGACTAAGTGACTTATGCCCGACTAAGTGACTTATGCCCGCTACATGAATTCGGCTGCTGAGCACTTAACTTAACCGGGCGTACAGACGGACCTATGACGGACGGGAATGGTAAATCTGTATGCCCCTAGCACAATTATGATGACAGCAACCATCTAAACCACCTTCACGGCCATTATTATCATCACTACCACCACCATCATCAGTATCGTCGTTATCGTATATGTGATCTTCATCGTCATCAAAAGCTATAACTTGAATTATCTTCAACATGATGAAACTAAACCGACTATATCAGTTAAAATAGTGAATTCACCTTCATGTCGCATCTTTGAACAGGGTACTAGGTGGGTGGAAAAAATGAATTTGATCCCCTCGTTCACATACAGGATGGTAAAAGATACTGGCGCCTATATATCGTATCCTCCAACTATCAGTGTGCAGTTTTCTTATTTAGATCTCCAATAATTTTTCCTCAATAATATCTTGGTAAACAAACGTCGATGGTTATATGTCATAGCTTCAAGAAGAGTGTATCTATCTACTAAGAGTGGAACGAACGACCGAGATCATTAAAGGGAGAGCACTCTCACTCTGCAGCATCGCCGCTTCATAAGCACCTCTTCTATCTGGCTATTTACTATAACTTTGGATATTAACCCTACGCCAACCAGCTTGGCGGACACTTATGTATGTTAAGAGTAACAAAATAGTTTAAAATACTTGATCCCGTTGCTTTTTTATCACTTGTTAAGGTCAATCTAATAAATGTCTTGATTGCAAGTTAAACCAAATACAATTCTTAATACAAAATGTGTTAAAATGTGTTTTTGCAAAACGTAGAATTGCCCACGCTTATTGGAAAATCTCCGGAACTTATGAATTTTGCTTTAGACGTTTCATTTAATTAAAAGAGTCGGTGTATGATTGAAACATTTAGATAACCTTTCCGCAATGACACTCAACAACACGGATTCGACGGAAGCCAAATTTCTGGTTACATACTTCAATTATAATTGCTGTGCCAAAATAGTAGCAGATATTTTAGGAACATTTTAACTGAAGTTTGGAGGAGTGTGCTGACAATAACAGGTTGGATACGTTTTATATATTTGATACGTCATATTCTTCCTATCGACCAAAGAAGATTATTCCAAATCAACCTGCAGTCCTTTTTTTACTTTACATTAAAATATTGAATGACGTACTCCAAATTTGTCCTGATTTTATAATGGGAAACATTTGAGATTAATAATTATGGTTTACATTTAAACCAGACTCGGGTCTATACTAATAGGAAACAACGGTACATGAAACCATTTTGCTACAAGTATCTCATCCATCATCGGTTGATGGCTATCGACCCAGAATTGTGTTAATTGATACTTCCAGTGTCGTTGTTAGAGGCTATTCAATAGAGACGCATCAATCTATAAACAGTCAGAATGGTTTTCAGACTTAAATGTTGCGTTTAATCAAATGTTCTCCCCGATTTGCTATTTACGTCAGAATTTAAATGTACACTGGCAGCTTAATAGTATACGCCTTATTCAAAAGCAGATCTATTTTGTTTCATAAATCTTCATAATCCTTAGAAAATCAATTATAGTAAAATCAGATGAGATTTTTTTTCTCTCAGATATCTGAATAATATAGTTGTTCAGCTTGAGGTCGATACAACTTCTACCACAACACTATTATTTTGACTAACCATTCTCCAGTCTTTGGCAAAACAAGTATTTCTCTTTATTTCGTAGTTGATTCTATACTCCAAAAACATGAGTGCCAGCTGGATAATAAAGATCGGGATCTCTAATGCCTGTGTTTTTCATATATTTTCGATCGGATATTGACAACAATAATTTGTGACTGAAACAGCCCTAGTCAAAAGAAATATAATATCCATCTGAGATATGATATATTTTCTTTTTTATCCCCAAATTTCCTTTCCTATTAATTGAAACGCAAATCTATATACTAAGGTATATAATGGTTCTTCTCCACAGACTAATGGCTTTTAGGATGGTGTTATATGTGTTTTCCTTTCGCTTTTGATATTGATATCTTGAAATGATTGATAATACAGATATCTTATCTCCCCGCTCCCCTCACCCCCCCCCCCAAAAAAAAAGAATAAATGATTCTGGACTTTGCTTAAGTTTTCGTGATTAAATGAAATATTGTTTGGTTTCGAATCTAAGGCATTGCTTTTGGCCCAACTCATAAATGGGAACCTTACACTTTCTTGACAGTAAACATTTTAATTTCTCACATGTTAAAATGAAAGCCATGGATAGTTTAAATAATATTATCAAGAAAGCGAGCCAAGAAATTACGTGATACTAATTTATAAAACTGCATAATTCATGTACCACAAATCGTTCATAAAGTCTACTATAAATAAATCTCGGTATGTACCCGTTCATTCTTGAATCTCTTGAAGCCCTCCATCCGTACAATCCATTTTAGTTGTAGAAGGCAATCTCTTGGAGCCCTCCATCCGTAAAATCTATTTATTTTTTTGTTTAAAGGTAATCCTTTGGAGCCCTCCATCCGTACAATCCATTTTAGTTGCAGAAGACAATACCTTGGAGTCCCGTTTCCGCAAAATCCATTTTAGTTGTAAAAGGAGATCTCTTGGAGTCCTCCATCCGTAAAAAACATTTTACTTGTAGAAGGAAATCCCTTGGATCCCTCCATCCGTACAATCCATTTTAGTTGTAGAAGGTAATCTCTTGGAGCCCTCCATCTGTAAACTCCATTTTAGTTGTAAAAGGTAATCCCTTGGAGTCCTCCATCCGTACAATCCATTTTAGTTGTCGAAGGAAATCCCTCGGATCCCTCCATCCGCACAATCCATTTTAGTTGTAGAAGGAAATCTCTTGGAGCCCTCCATCTGTAAAATCCAATTTACTTGTAGAAGGAAATCCCTTGAATCCCTCCATCCGTACAATCCATTTTAGTTGTAAAATGTAATCCCTTGCAGCCCTCCATCTGTAAAATCCATTTTAGTTGCAAAAGGTAATCCCTTGGAGCCCTCCATCCGTACAATCCATTTTAGTTGTAAAATGTAATCCCTTGCAGCCCTCCATCTGTAAAATCCATTTTAGTTGCAAAAGGTAATCCCTTGGATCCCTCCATTCGTACAATCCATTTTAGTTGTAGAAGGCAATCTCTTGGAGCCCTCCATCCGTACAATCCATTTTGGGTGTAAAAGGATTCAAACTGTTAGACCAGCTGCATTCCAATGGCTACTTTCGACCTATTCAATTTTTAAGCATAATTACATACTTTTATCTAGAAGCCTTTGTTAACGGGCGCTTGAAGTGATTCGTCTTTGGGTAGATATAACGAACCCAGTTTTTAAAATAACATTTAAAAAATAATGGTGTCACATAGCTTAAGTCCTCATAAATTACATCCACGAGACAAGACTTGTACATTTAATTCTTCATTTTTAAGGACATTTTTACGGTGTTAGCGCAAATGGCTCCTTTTTATTTCATATATAGACTCCATTAAACGCTCCCATATACAAGTAAATATGGTATCTTAAAAGCTTATTTCTTGCTACATTATAAATTTTGTTTTCACATTTTTTCTTGATCTTCAAATGGAAAATTAATAAAACTAAACCATTAAATCTTCATTTTTTCACCCGAAATCAATTTTAAACTGATAGAACAAACGAGTGATTTGTAGCTCTTCACTTTTTTAATGTGATTGTCTTTCAAAACAAATCCACTTAGATCGCCTAGTTAGGACTGTTTGGATTGTAAGAAGCTCATGCATTGCGATAAACTAGAAACGACAGCACGTGTAACACGATTATAAAGTTATGTCATTTGAATTAGCATCACGTGCCCGTTTACAATCAGTCCCAATGCAAAACACGCAATCTAGGATTACAACTTCAAACTGCAAATATTAATTTTGTTGTTTTTCCACAAAACATCTCAATCTCCGGATAGGAAACGCTGTATACTTTACCATTCTATAAAACTGAAGAGATCTCGATTGCATGCATCACATAAGACCCTAAATCATTGAAACATCTTGGTATAGTGCTCCAGCTGGTCATTTTCAATTTAAAACGCTTCTTGATAACACTTAAAGTAAGTGGCTTGAATTACTTGAACGTCAAGAAAGAGGAATTTCTGGTCAGTTTTCTTCAAACGACTAACCCAAACACAATATACAGTATAACCCTTCTCCTGCTGGGTCTAAAGAGGTGATGAGACCAATTAATCTCCAGTGCTGAAATTAATGATGCTTATAATGAGATAAATGTATTCTAGCAGCTGGTAAAACACTGATTAGGAACCAAGATTAAGTACAAAATATAATAATCGGATAATATTAGTGAACGTACGGGGGTTAATGCTTACCATATGATCCATCGTTTACCGTATCAATCACTAACGAAGGGGACGATGGTATATTATACGTCATTTACCGTGCCATTCAGTATGCGGGGCGGGGGGGGGGGGCAGTTATATATCATTTATTATATAATTCTGTACGGGGCAGCGACTAATTCGTTCAGCTGTTGGTTTATATCTCAAAATGGTTTTTAAAAGCAGAAAAGTAAATAAACTGTTTTGTTTTTGGTTACTATATCTAACATCGACGTCATCTTCACTAAATGTTATTGTTTCATAAAGTTTAAACGTAAATGATCTATATGATCTCCATCTGCCTTATCTATCTCTTTATCTATCTATTTGTCTATCTCTTTATCTATCTCTTTATCTATCTATTTGTCTATCTCTTTATCTATCTCTTTATCTATCTATTTGTCTATCTCTTTATCTATCTATTTGTCTATCTCTGTATCTATCTATTTATCTATCTCTTTATCTACCTCTTTATCTATCTCTTTATCTATCTCTTAATCTATCTATTTGTCTATCTCTTTATCTATCTCTTTATCTATCTATTTATCTATCTCTTTATCTATCTCTTTATCTATCTATTTGTCTATCTCTTTATCTATCTCTTTATCTATCTATTTGTCTATCTCTTAATCTATCTATTTGTCTATCTCTTTATCTATCTCTTTATCTATCTCTTTATCTATCTCTTTATCTATCTATTTATCTATCTCTTTATCTATCTCTTTATCTATCTATTTGTCTATCTCTTTATCTATCTCTTTATCTATCTATTTGTCTATCTCTTTATCTATCTATTTGTCTTTCTCTTTATCTATCTATTTATCTATCTCTTTATCTATCTATTTGTCTATCTCTTTATCTATCTATTTGTCTATCTCTGTATCTATCTATTTATCTATCTATTTATCTATCTCTTTATCTACCTCTTTATCTATCTCTTTATCTATCTCTTAATCTATCTATTTGTCTATCTCTTTATCTATCTCTTTATCTATCTATTTATCTATCTCTTTATCTATCTCTTTATCTATCTATTTGTCTATCTCTTTATCTATCTCTTTATCTATCTCTTTATCTATCTATTTGTCTATCTCTTTATCTATCTCTTTATCTATCTATTTGTCTATCTCTTTATCTATCTATTTGTCTATCTCTGTATCTATCTATTTATCTATCTCTTTATCTATCTATTTGTCTATCTCTTTATCTATCTATTTGTCTATCTCTTTATCTATCTCTTTATCTATCTCTTTATCTATCTCTTTATCTATCTCTTTATCTATCTATTTGTCTATCTCTTTATCTATCTCTTTATCTATCTATTTGTCTATCTCTTTATCTATCTCTTTATCTATCTATTTGTCTATCTCTTTATCTATCTCTTTATCTATCTCTTTATCTATCTCTTTATCTGTCTCTTTATCTATCTCTTTATCTATCTCTTTAACTATCTATTTGTCTATCTCTTTATCTATCTCCTTATCTCTCTCTTTATCTATCTATTTGTCTATCTCTTTATCTATCTCTTTATCTATCTATTTGTCTATCTCTTTATCTATCTATTTGTCTATCTCTTTATCTATCTCTTTATCTATCTATTTGTCTATCTCTTTATCTATCTCTTTATCTATCTCTTTATCTATCTATTTGTCTATCTCTTTATCTATCTCTTTATCTATCTATTTGTCTATCTCTTAATCTATCTATTTGTCTATCTCTTTATCTATCTCTTTATCTATCTCTTTATCTATCTATTTGTCAATCTCTTTATCTATCTATTTGTCTATCTCTTTATCTATCTCTTTATCTATCTCTTTATCTATCTATTTGTCTATCTCTTTATCTATCTCTTTATCTATCTCTTTATCTATCTATTTGTCTATCTCTTTATCTATCTCTTTATCTATCTCTTTATCTATCTCTTTATCTATCTCTTTATCTATCTATTTGTCTATCTCTTTATCTATCTCTTTATCTATCTCTTTATCTATCTATTTGTCTATCTCTTTATCTATCTCTTTATCTATCTCTTTATCTATCTATTTGTCTACTGGTTCCTCCCTTTTTGGTTTATATTTCAAAATATCTTTAATAAGGAAAAAGAAAAACATTTTCACTAAATGTTACTGCTTCATGATGTTCAAACAGATATCATCTATACATCTATCAAGCTATCCATCAATCCACCCACCCACCCTTCCAAGCACGTATATATATATATATATATATATATATATATATATATATATATATATATATATATATATATATATATATATATCAATCTATCTATCTATCTGTGAGACGTTTTCTTTGCTCGTGCACGTGTCAAGTTTAAACTCTGTAGTGAAGTTCAACATACTTGGTTTGGTAATTATGTATATTCTTTTTGGGGTAATAGTTATGAAAAGTATTCATCATACTATTATGTAATATTTGTGGAAACTTCCATAATTGTCTTAATTTGTTTATAATATTTTCCAACGAATGCTACGTATGAATCACACAGAGAACGTCTTCAAACAGATGACAATGAAAATGTATTGTGATGTTATATACAGCGTGTCTCTGTGATGTATCACTGGTCTCACTAAGTTATGCATTTTGCCCTCGCATGTGTTTGTGCGCTCGTATTTTTTTAGCGCGCTGTCGCACATCAATAAGCTAACCTCAAGAGAAAAAAATTATATGTATGTATCCTATGTGTAGAAGCATATAATTATTTATCCTCATACGGCTATTCAGTAGACATCTCCCTGCACATATAACTTTGGCTACAGTGTTTTAGTGTTGGTCTATTCAGTAGACATCTCCCTGCACAAATAACTTTGGCTACAGTGTTTTTGTGTTGGGCTATTCACTAGACATCTGGCTACAGTGTTTTAGTGGTGGGCTATTCAGTAGACATCTGGCTATAGTGTTTTAGTTTTGCGCTATTCAGTTGACATCTGCCAGCACAGATAATTTTGGCTACAGTGTTTTAGTCGTAGGCTATTCAGTAGGCGTCTGGCTACAGTGTTTTAGTGGTGGGCTATTCACTAGACATCTGGCTACAGTGTTTTAGTGGTAGGCTATTCAGTAGACATCTGGCTACAGTGTTTTAGAGGTGGGCTATTCAGTAGACATCTGGCTACAGTGTTTTAGTGTTGCGCTATTCAGTAGACATCTGCCTGCACAGATAACTTTGGCTATAGTGTTTAGTGGTGGGCTATTCAGGAGACATCTGGCTACAGTGTTTTAGTGGTGGGCTATTCAGGAGACATCTGGCTGCAGTGTTTTAGTGGTGGGCTATTCAGTAGACATCCGGTTACAGTGTTTTAGTTGTGGACTATTCAGTAGACATCTGGCTACAGTGTTTAAGTTGTGGGCTATTCAGGAGACATCTGGCTACAGTGTTTTAGTGGTGGACTATTCAGTAGACATCGGGCTACAATGTTTTAGTGGTGGACTATTGAGTAGGCATCTGGCTACAGTGTTTTAGTGCTGCGCTATTCAGTAGACATATGGCTATAGTGTTTTAGAGGTGGGCTATTCAGTAGACATCTGGCTACAGTGTTTTAGTGGTGGGCTATTCAGTAGACATATGGCTATAGTGTTTTAGTGGTGGGCTATTCAGTAGACATCTGGCTACAGTGTTTTAGTGGTGGGCTATTCAGTAGACATCTGGTTAGAGTGTTTTAGTGGTGGACTATTCAGTAGACATCTGGCTACAGTGTTTTAGTGGTGGGCTATTCAGTAGACATCTGCCTGCACAGATAACTTAGAAGAATAAGTAGGATTATGCTGCAAAAGATTTGTCTCCTCATGACCAGGCATGTACATAGACTCATATTTCTCGTACATGCCGCAGTTTAATCTAACAAACCGTGTCCACAGAAGAATATGACAAACGTTTCTTGAGTTTATATCTTTCGTGGTTATGACCTGAATCACATGGGCAACCGAATTTTTTTTTGACTGACGTATAATCTACAGTTACTTTGTAAGGAGTACTTGCTGTCTAGTTTTCTCATCACTCCACTTTACCAAATCCCATGTTGGTATACATATTTATAAATTTACATGGAGTTACTCAGCTAATGGAGGGGGGGGGGGAACTAATTAACTTTTGATAATCACTTAGCATGGTATATTTGGCGACAGTTATTATGAGACCACTCTCACCTTCATATGATCTCTCTTTCATAGTTAGGTAATTCCGTTAACTGTTAACCGTATAATTATAATGTGGATCAAAAGCAGCCATGGGACTGTAAAATATTGTTTTGTTACTGAAAATGTTTCAAGTTAGATTTGCTTCCAAAGTACATACATATATGCATAAACTGTGTGCAAGATGTCAACAGTCAACTAAATCATGATGTTCTGTTATAGGCAGAATTCCGACGTCAACGTCATAACCGTACGTTCATAAGTGTTAGTCCTTAAGTATGATAAAGTATTAACAATGTGCAAATATCTTTCGGTCAATGTTTGATTTTTACCATGAAATGTTTCGATGAACTGTGTACTTCCAAGCTTTCATCAACCTCGTTTGGATGGTATATACGGAGCAAAATGTTGCTTGCCCCATTATCTATTTTAAGAAAGATTCAGGTTTTTTTTATAATATATTTCCATTGTTTCTACAAGCCAACTTTGTAAAAGGTCGCTGCCCTAAAGTTATTGTAAATGTTGGAACTTCTTTTTATCAATGTACTAATGCGGCCGTTAATCGCATTGGCACAGAATGGAGCAAAACAAAATCCATGCAAATCGACGGTTTTTGCCTTAAGAATATATAATAAAAAGAAAATCTACGTACTTTTTAGTGGATATAAGGAAATATTTCACCCGTGAAGTGAAAACAGTTTGTAGTGTCGGTCGTGGTTTCGCAACTCGCGACAATATAATGTTTCCCACTTCACTCGTGAAATAGTTTCTTATATATAATCAAAAACTTAGATATCCTCTATGTATTGATGGTGTTTTGCAAATCTGATTTTCAAACTATATTCGTTATTATTGATAGATAGATAGATAGATAGATAGATAGATAGATAGATAGATAGATAGATAGATAGATAGATAGATAGATAGATAGATAGATAGATAGATAGATAGATAGATATATAATATAAGAAAAAGCTAAGACCTGGAAAGAAACGTTTAGGACTAAACTTAAAATAGCATGTAAAATAGGTCGACAGTTATTATTATTCTGAGACATAAAGTACTTATAGAACCGAAAGTAACTATACGTGTTTTTAAATCGTACTTGAATAGAGATAAGGACAAAGTACCTATAGTAACTATGCATGTTTTTAAATCGTATTTGAATAAAGATAAGAACATAAAGTATCCATAGTAACTATAGATGCTTTTAAATCGTGTTTTAATAGAAATAACTAGCTATAGTAACTATACACGCTTTTAAATCGTATTTGAATAGAGATAAGTAACTATACATGCTTTTAAATCGTATTTTAATACAGATAAGTAACTATAGTAACTATACACGCTTTTAAATCGTATTTGAATACAGATAAGTAACTATAGTAACTATACACGCTTTTAAATCGTATTTGAATACAGATAAGTAACTATAGTAACTATACATGCTTTTAAATCGTATTTGAATAGAGATAAGTAACTATAGTAACTATACACGCTTTTAAATCGTATTTGAATACAGATAAGTAACTCTAGTAACTATACACGCTTTTAAATCGTATTTGAATAGAGATAAGTAACTATAGTAACTAAACACGCTTTTAAATCGTATTTGAATAGAGATAAGTAACTATAGTAACTATACACGCTTTTAAATCGTATTTGAATAGAGATAAGGACAAAGTACCTATAGTAACTATACATGCTTTTAAATCGTATTTGAATAGAAATAAGCAACTATAGTAACTATACACGCTTTTAAATCGTATTTGAATACAGATAAGTAACTATAGTAACTATACACGCTTTTAAATCGTATTTAAATAGAGGTAAGGACAAAGTACCATCTTATTACTACTACCAAGGTGATAAAAAGACTCCCATTCTACATACACGATTACGACTTGTCTACAGTTTTTTAAGTCAGTCTGTTTTCTTCGAATTAACCTTTTCTTATTCATTTAGTATTGGTGATCATTCGTTCCTCACGTCAGTCGAACGGCAAAGATCATCCAAGTTTATTGTAATTCAGGAGAAAGCGTACAATAAATATCGTATCTCTTTGCTAGATCTTCTATAGGAAAATGTATCCACAAACAACAAAACATTTTTTATTATTCTATAGGAAAATGTATCCACAAACAACAAAACATTGAAGTATCTTATGATCTTCTATAGAAAGATGTATCCACAAACAACAAAAGATTGAAGTATCTTATAATCTTCTATAGAAAGATGTATCCACAAACAACAAAAGATTGAAGTATCTTATGATCTTCTATAGAAAGATGTATCCACAAACAACAAAAGATTGAAGTATCTTATAATCTTCTATAGAAAGATGTATCCACAAACAACAAAAGATTGAAGTATCTTATGATCTTCTATAGAAAGATGTATCAACAAACAACAAAAGATTGAAGTATCTTATAATCTTCTATAGAAAGATGTATCGACAAACAACAAAAGATTGAGGTATCTTATGATCTTCGTAAGGAAAATGTATCCACAAACTACAAAAGATTGAAGTATCTTATGATCTTCTATTGAAAATGTATCGACAAACAACAAAAGATTGAAGTATCTTATGATCGTCTATAGGAAAATGTATCCACAAACAACAAAAGATTGAAGTATCTTATTATCTTCTATTGAAAATGTATCCACAAACAAAAAAAGATTGAAGTATCTTATGGTCTTCTATAGGAAAATGTATCCACAAACAACAAAAGACTGAAGTATCTTATGATCGTCTATAGGAAAATGTATCCACAAACAACAAAAGATTGAAGTATCTTATGATCGTCTATAGGAAAATGTATCCACAAACAACAAAAGATTGAAGTATCTTATTATCTTCTATTGAAAATGTATCCACAAACAAAAAAAGATTGAAGTATCTTATGGTCTTCTATAGGAAAATGTATCCACAAACAACAAAACATTAAAGTATCTTATGATCACGTAGATACCAATAAACATTGTTTAAATCAAACCAGCCAATCTAATGCAACGCACAGAAAGTGTCTAATCCTGAAATTAATGGGATTGAACAGTATATAGGGCAATTCTTTGTGTATTATGGGGGGGGGGGGGACATTAATTAAATTCAATTTTTTATATTTTTATTTCAGGTACACAAAACTGGCGATTTGCAAATAAATGAAATGGCGTGTTAAAACCTCAGCAAGTTAGATATGTTTCGAATCAGTCACGGTGGCGTATTCTGACTCGTAATTTTAAATCAACAGTCCCGGCAAACAAGTAAACCTCTTTTTCGGAAAATTACGACTTTCAAAGACAACATATATAAACTGCCCGGAAATATCTGAGACGAAAATCGGACAGAAAATAAGAAAGACATACATATTAATGCATTGATTATAGCAAACCGGCAAACTTCTTTAAGACACTGTGATGTACCCATAGCTGACAGCTGATGAGGTAAATCGATTACCTTGAGTCATAGGCGTAATGAATCAAGCCGGCAGAAGCCAATAATGTCAGTTTTGCTCATTTTCATCTTCTATATTCTTGACACGTATCAACATAATAAGCACATCTCAGAATGAGATTCAGTGGGCCAAAAACTCATATCAACACATATCAACATAGTAAGCACATCTCAGAAGGAGTTTCAGTGGGCCAAAAACTCAGTAAGTACATCTAAGAATGAGATTCAGGGGTCCAAAAACTCATATAAACACATATCAACATAGTAAGCACATCTCAGAATGAGATTCAGTGGGCCAAAAACTCATCTAACAATTTAAATATTGACCGACATGTTTATATATATATATATATATATATATATATATATATATATATATATATATATATAAAGCATCTTTAGAGATTGTACATAAAGTATTTTTATTTTATTTTATAAATATAGCATCTTTAGACATTGTACATAAAGTATTTTTATTTTATTTTATAAATAAAGCATCCTTAGACATTGAACATGAAAGTATTTTTATTTTATTTTATAAATAAAGCATCCTCAGACATTGTACATGAAAGTATTGGTGAATTTCTAACCAGCGGTTTAGTAATGGATGTTGTTACACGCAGACGGACGGACAGAAGGGGGGTATCACATAAATTTCCGCTAAAGTCTGTGGACAACAATTTCCAGTATAATAACTAGTATACAAAAGATTAAAATAAATCAGTGGAGAAATTTCCCATGACTTTCGAGAGAAGAACTAAAGGTTAGCAAGAGCATAAGGAATACAATCTATAACTATCACAATAGCAAATACAATCTTTGTAGTATTCTTACTAATGGAAAATACAATCTATAACTATAACAATAGCAAATAAAATCTATATCTATAACAATAGCAAATAGAATCTGTGTAGTATTTTTACTGAAGGAAAATAAAATCTATAACTATAACAATAGCAAATACAATCTATAACTATAACAATAGCAAATACAATCTATATCTATAACAATAGCAAATACAATCTATATCTATAACAATAGCAAATACAAACTGTGTAGTATTTTTACTGAAGGAAAATACAATCAATATCTATAACAATAGCAAATAGAATCTTTGTATTTGGTAGTATTTTTACTGAAGGAAAATACAACCTATAACTATAACAATAGAAACACTATATATATAACTATAACAATAGAAAATACAATCTATAACTATAACAATAGCAAATAAAATCTATAACTATAACAATAGCGAATAGAATCTGTGTAGTATTTTTACTGAGGGAAAATACAATCTATACCTATAACAGTAGCGAATAGAATCTGTGTAGTATTTTTACTGAAGGAAAATAGAATCTATATCAATAACAATAGCAAATAGAATCTATATCAATAACAATAGAAAATACAATCTATATCAATAACAATAGAAAATACAATCTATATCAATAACAATAGAAAATACAATCTATATCAATAACAATAGCAAATAGAATCTATATCAATAACAATAGAAAATACAATCTATATCAATAACAATAGCAAATACAATCTATATCAATAACAATAGAAAATACAATCTATATCAATAACAATAGAAAATACAATCTATATCAATAACAATAGAAAATACAACCTATATCAATAACAATAGCAAATACAATCTATATCTATAACAATAGCAAATATAATCTGTGTAGTATTTTTACTGAGGGAAAATATAATCTATATCAATAACAATAGAAAATACAATCTATAACTATAACAATAGCAAATACAATTTATATCTATAACAATAGCAAATATAATCTGTGTAGTATTTTTACTGAGGGAAAATATAATCTATATCAATAACAATAGAAAATACAATCTATATCAATAACAATAGAAAATACAATCTATATCTATAACAATAGCAAATACATTCTATATCTATAACAATAGCAAATACAATCTATATCAATAACAATAGCAAATATAATCTGTGTAGTATTTTTTACTGAAGGAAAATAGAATCTATATCAATAACAATAGCAAATACAATCTATAACTATAACAATAGCAAATATAATCTGTGTAGTATTTTTTACTGAAGGAAAATAGAATCTATATCAATAACAATAGAAAATACAATCTATATCAATAACAATAGCAAATATAATCTATATCAATAACAATAGAAAATACAGTCTATATCAATAACAATAGAAAATACAATCTATATCAATAACAATAGCAAATAGAATCTATATCAATAACAATAGCAAATAGAATCTATATCAATAACAATAGAAAATACAGTCTATATCAATAACAATAGAAAATACAATCTATATCAATAACAATAGCAAATATAATCTATATCAATAACAATAGAAAATACAATCTATATCAATAACAATAGAAAATACAGTCTATATCAATAACAATAGAAAATACAATCTATATCAATAACAATAGAAAATACAATCTATATCAATAACAATAGAAAATACAATCTATATCAATAACAATAGAAAATACAATCTATATCAATAACAATAGCAAATAGAATCTATATCAATAACAATAGCAAATAGAATCTATATCAATAACAATAGAAAATACAATCTATATCAATAACAATAGAAAATACAATCTATATCAATAACAATAGAAAATACAATCTATATCAATAACAATAGCAAATACAATCTATATCAATAACAATAGAAAATACAATCTATATCAATAACAATAGAAAATACAATCTATATCAATAACAATAGAAAATACAACCTATATCAATAACAATAGCAAATACAATCTATATCTATAACAATAGCAAATATAATCTGTGTAGTATTTTTACTGAGGGAAAATATAATCTATATCAATAACAATAGAAAATACAATCTATAACTATAACAATAGCAAATACAATTTATATCTATAACAATAGCAAATATAATCTGTGTAGTATTTTTACTGAGGGAAAATATAATCTATATCAATAACAATAGAAAATACAATCTATATCAATAACAATAGAAAATACAATCTATATCTATAACAATAGCAAATACATTCTATATCAATAACAATAGCAAATATAATCTGTGTAGTATTTTTTACTGAAGGAAAATAGAATCTATATCAATAACAATAGCAAATACAATCTATAACTATAACAATAGCAAATATAATCTGTGTAGTATTTTTTACTGAAGGAAAATAGAATCTATATCAATAACAATAGAAAATACAATCTATATCAATAACAATAGCAAATATAATCTATATCAATAACAATAGAAAATACAGTCTATATCAATAACAATAGAAAATACAATCTATATCAATAACAATAGCAAATAGAATCTATATCAATAACAATAGCAAATAGAATCTATATCAATAACAATAGAAAATACAGTCTATATCAATAACAATAGAAAATACAATCTATATCAATAACAATAGCAAATATAATCTATATCAATAACAATAGAAAATACAATCTATATCAATAACAATAGAAAATACAATCTATATCAATAACAATAGAAAATACAATCTATATCAATAACAATAGAAAATACAATCTATATCAATAACAATAGCAAATATAATCTGTGTAGTATTTTTACTGAGGGAAAATATAATCTATATCTATAAGAATACAAAATATAATCTTACTTGTTGTATGAACGGCTTCTGATTAAATTTCATAGGGTTTATTCAATTTCACCGCTTCTTTCAAAGAAATGTTACATTACACAAATCCAATTTTTTTAAAACACAACATGATAATTATCCACTACGTTCTAATGCAGAAGGCTCTGTCGTCACAATTCACTGAGAATTGTTTATGCTCCATACAAAACGGGTTTAGTTGATTCCTTTTGCATATGAAAATAATTTCAGTTGCTGTTATTATAAATAATTGTAACTTTGTGTAGAACGGACTATTTAAATATATTTCGTGTACAATTTTAGTTTAAATTTATTTAATTGATTCTATTTATAATAGTCATCTTGATCGACAAATTATTTCAAATGATTTTCATTAATTTCTGTGGTTTCTTTTTGAGCTAAATTATAACACAAAAGTATACATGCTCATAAATTCTTATATATATATATATATATATATATATATATATATATATATATATATATATATATATATATATAACATGACATAGCGCCGTAAAGCATGTCAGAGACAGAGGCTAAACGCTGTCGAGTTCTGCGGATCCCTTTTTCAAGGTAGACGACACAAGCAAATAACAATTACAAATACAAGAACGTAATCAAACTATCTATTTACATACTGTTTTGTTGTGGTGAAGCCGATTTCATAGAATCTAATACTAATATATCTGGAATAAAGTAGAAAACTGTGCACATTCATTGTAAGCTTCTAAAGAATGTTGTCTGAAGTCTTTTGTAACCTGAAATAGACTGTTGACTAAAGTCTTTGGTAACCTGCAATAGACTGTTGATTAAAGTCTTTGGTAACCTGCAACAGACTGTTGTCTAAAGTCTTTGGTAACCTGCAATAGACCGTTGACTAAGTCTTTGGTAACCTGCAATAGACTGTTGACTGAAGTCTTTGATGACCTGCAATAGAATGTTGACTAAAGTCTTTGGTGACCTGCAACAGACTGTTGACTAAAGTCTTTGGTGACCTGCAATAGAATGTCGTCTAAAGTCTTTTGTAACCTGAAATAGAATGTTGACTAAAGTCTTTGGTGACCTGCAATAGACTGTTGACTAAAGTCTTTGATACTTCTCTTTGAATCAACCCTATACATCTTATACTTATTTGTATTTTAATCTGAAAATAATGACAAATTTGATTTTCAAATTTGTACATATTTGAACTCAGCATAATACAAATACCAGCAAGTGGATACTATGTCAAATTTAGAAGAAAAAAGCCTCTTTTCATACAAATTTTACAGACAATTTTTTTCGGATCGTATTGTATTTCGTTTTGACGAAGGTGGTGAGATTTCTTTTTCTTTTTTTTTTTTTTTTTTTTTTTTTTTTCTTCGAATTTTATAGATGCGTATCTCGTTTGCTAAATTAAAGGAAATACTTGAAAACTCCGCCTTTCAAAATGTGTGTAAAATTACTGCATGAAAAACCTATTGCCATTGAGGTTCAGCGTCGAACATTTACGTTTTTTCTCGAGTATCTTACATAACTAATTTTTTCATGCTCTTATAAGTTCTTTAATATTTTTTAAACATTATCTAAGCCCCTTCCTTATAGTCTCCATATACAATATTGCTTTCAGTTATATCTGTACCTGAATCCTAGGGATATTTGAGAAACATTTCCCAGGCTTCAGAAGAAGAAACTGTGGTGAAGCGGATAAACAGTGAAAAACGTGACAATTTATGCGTACTAGTTTACATGCAGTATTTGCGTAACGAGGTAGTCTAATCTCACAATTGTTTTTTTTTTTTTAAAGTATTTTTTTATAATAACAAGGTACATGTTGATTTCACGGCATTTAAAATATATTTCTTAAACCATTATGTTATAGGAAGATTTTTACTGTTAATATTTGACATATTGGAGTAGATTCAAAAGGCATCTATGCAGCATTGCGTAAATTATAGACATGTAACAAAAATTCCCGATTCTTGACTCCTCAGATATACACCAAATCTTCATAAACATGTATAGTATGTGTCAAGAAACATCAAGCGTTTTCTTATCATTGAAAATGCATAGATGAACTTTTCTGACAAGAAGTTAGTTTTCATTGCTAAACATTAATTTCAGGCAACTTCTCTGAATACATTCAAGATTTTTAAATGAACAGTTCTTAAAACAAAGTTACTTGATACAGCAGTGACCGTCAAGTTGCGGATGATGAATTCATTGGATAAAATTATCATTCTTCCACTATATATATATATATATATATATATATATATATATATATATATATATATATATATATATATACAATGATAATATTATTTAAGACAATATTATTGTGTATTTGATTATATGTATATATATATATATATATATATATATATATATATATATATATATATATATATATATATATATATATATATATATATATATATATATTATATATATATATATATATATATATATATATATATATATATATATATATATATATAATACATACTCGGTTCATCTTTTAGGCAATCTGTTAACATAATTTGCACTCATGGTAATCTACTCTTTACTTTTCTTGTATTGCATAGGGTACAGGTTCCATATTTGGCATGATGTTTCTTGCACCGAGTCGTATGCAAAAGAATAGGTCAGTTTTCTGAAATGCCATCTTACCTTGACTTCATCGTCGCAAACCACGGGCGACAATACGCTACGCTCCTTTATCACCCGTGGCTGCCTGTACTGAGATTTCCTCAATGACCATGAATATGCATAAGCCTGATAAATCTGATTACTGCGAGAGCGAGTAAAATTTTCTCGCCATTGTGACCCAATATGACTTTGACTTTAAGAACTTTTGAATTTATAGAGTCAATTTCATTTGTATTAAATCTGATGAGAACCCTATAATATTTTCAATTTATATTGTATATTCAAGTAGATTCTGTAATGAGTCTTTTTTTTAAAATTTTTTGTTTTAGTGTCCAGTGTTTGAAGCAGGTTGCTTAAAATATTCTGAAGTGCGATTTAATTGAAGTACATAAAATATCTATTACTATGTGTATACAATGTTGCCCTTTTTGTTCTTGCAAATAGAAAGACAACTGTATTCAATTAGATCCCGCGCTATTTCATCGTTGAAGGGAATAAAATA